>OX375869.1:30912695-31376792 GCA_947359475.1 Heligmosomoides polygyrus bakeri
CCGCGAGTTTTGGCGGTCAAAATGCTGCTCAATTGAGAAAAGTTTCTTATCAGTGAAGAGCGTCGTGCAGTGGTCGTGCCGCTCGAGGAGTCTTGGACATTTTTTTCTTCTTCCTTCCATCTGTGCAGGCGTTTGTCCGTGCAGTTGACGGAACTTGTAGGGGTATAGTCCAAGTTCATTCTTAGCAACTCGCTTCATCGTCGTAACCGATACGTTGAGCTCGGATGCCATCTTTCTCATGCCGTGGCCTGGATTCCACTTGAATTGTTCTTTCACGATTTTCCAGAGACTGCTCGTAGCTACGGATACCGGGCAGCCAGGCCGGGATCGACCAAGGAGGGAGTTACAGATAGACTGTCATCTTGTGCAGCTTCAGCAGACGAGCGATGTTGGGAACAGAAAGTCCTGCCCTTCTCGGATCCAAGATTGCGCCTCTTTGGCAACAAGACTTTACAATTTCTGGTAGAAGCAGTGTGGAGATGCAAAAAACACTATATACGGTTAAGATGACACGTAGAATCCGAAGAAACAATGGAAACATAAAAAAGTTCGCAAACAAATACAAAAAATGACGCGCGAAAAAGTGACCATATTTATGGCGCACCCTGTAGATAACTGGGAATTAACGAAATCAAGGAGGGCGCATTCAACGTTGGCCAAACGAATGAATTGTGTCCGACGCAAATAAGAATCAAGAGCGATAATCAGTGGGGAAAGGTCGCGAGAATATGGCATATGGAGGGTGAGGTAGAAATTCGATACCTATCGATTGATGGCAATCGATACTTCAAAAACGAACTTCAGGATCGTGTTGAGCGACCGCAGAAATTGGTCACGAATCTGAAGTTCGTTTGTGAAATGTCGACCGACGTCAATAGAATAGTTGGAAAATCGGGGGGGGGGGGAGGGAATGGGGAGAATATTACGACACGAAAATAGCGAAAAATATCCAGACATTTTATCCCTACCTTCGAACTTCGGCCCTGGACAATCAAGGTCGCTGAACACGAATCTGAAATTTGTTTTTAAGGTATCGATCGCCATCAATCGATATTGATCGAATTGCGGTACGGGAAAATAGCGGAAAACACCCAGACGTCTTCTACGTGCCAGGGGATTCGGAAGACGTGCGGAATAGTCGGACGACGTGCCTGGGACTCAGAAGACATGCCAAAAACGTCGTTCAACGTGTTTGGGAACTCAGGTAGACGTGCCCTGCAACATCGCGCGAAGCGCGCAAGGGTGAGGTACGCCGATAGACGTGACTGAGCACATGTCCTGCAATGGGAGCGGCCCTCCACTGCTCACCACTGCCGGCCACAATTTTTGCAAGTTCTCGTACCTTTGGTCTAAATCACAGTATGGTGCCTGGTTCATCGACCTGGACGGTTTGTGCGGAATTCGAATCATCAATCGATTAGGGGTGCACGAGAAAGCAGGTGCATGACTGCGCCATGCGTCGAAAAAGGTGCTACGTAACTGCTGATGTAGAAGCTGTTTGAAGATTCCTGATTTCGATTCTCAGGAAGAGCAGATACTAACAGGGACGATTTAGAGGGAGAAGATGGCTGGAAGGGTCAGTGGAAATTTACCGCAATAGCAGCGCTGATTGGCTCTTCTTGGTGAACAAAAACGAAACCATTTCCTTACATGGTTGAAGGGAGACCTATGGAAATTTCGTCTGCTTTTTTTTCAAAGGACCCGCCCTAACAGCTGGTCTTCAGTCACGTTTAACCACAGAAACACAACTATAGCTGGAACTTCAGTGTGGGCTATTTTCTGGCCTAAAAATGAATTTTTTAGCTCTGGAACAATCGATGAGCAAGTTTGTTGAGCGCTCCGCTGTTGCACTTTGCAAACGGCTCTCTGCAGACGAATTTAACGGCCCTTAGGGTAATGACTATTCAATGTGGCAGACGAGAGCGAGGCAGAGGAACAAAGTCCGTCACGCGCACCACGGAATCCGATAAAGGAGGGGCGGCGATGCCGTCGTCGTCGGAACAGGCGAAAGTGCAGTAATTTCGAAACCGAGGCGCACTGCTGACGATAATTGCCCTCGGCTCCATAATTCGCTCGGTCAGCTAGGCTCGTCGAAAAAAGTCGCCGATTGCGTGGAGGAATTTCCTGTGGTGCTCTGCCTGGTTCTTCTTGCAGATATGAGAGGACGGGCAAGCTAGCGACGTCGACGATGAGCAGCGCATGTTCTGAGGCGGTGGCAACGATATGTTCTGTTTTAAGGACAATTTAAACATGATTTATTAGCCATCCTTTTATGCAAGCAGGAGGGCATTCAGTGAGCATGTTAGACGCACGAAGCATGTGCAAAAACATGAAAAAGCCTGAATCCCAAAAGTTTAGCGACGAATGTGGGCAGTATCAGGACCTCGAAAGTGGAAATAGAAGTAGATGCTTCAAAATGCACGCAAAATAATGACGAGAACTGCTCGTGCTCTCGTATACGCAAGATGTATCCAAACGATATGCAAAACAGACGGTGTGCGCCAAATATTCGAATCCTGCGCCATATCAGCATGAATGCGTACTTGACTGATACAGTACTCGTCGTGGACAGTCAGTCGATAGGCCACTGATTTGCCTTTCTCGCAGATCTCGCGGCTCACTGATCATGGAAAATAAAACGCCTCTGCTGTAATGGCGAAGAGCATTCCTGCCCAGGTAGCAGGTGGTGCGTGTTCGAGTCCCGCCTGGTGCTAGAGCTTTGGTCGCAGCAAAACGTCGTTACAACAGCTTACTCAGAATTCAGAACTAGCCGCTTGAGGCCTAAAGAAAGTGAATTGACAAAAAGCTTCATTGGCTTGGGTGCATAGCGAACCTAAATCGATTAGTCATGCGCGCGAAGACGGTCCCTTCTTTCCTCTGAAGCACATATGCTCTTTCATATTGGAATGGTGTCACAAACCCTCAGGGTAGCATTTCAATAATCGGCAAAGATTAAGCTATTGCTAGACAGAGTTGTTTTGCAACACCGGCCTTCCAACGGGCGACGAGGCATCTTGATGTGGACTGCTGATGCGCAACTGTTTCCAGATTTCATTTTGCCCTTTAGTTAAAAGACAAGAGAGTAGCGAATCAGACGTGGTCGCATCGGACAAAGCAGAATTCAGAATACAAACTTCACACATGCAATGGACAAAATACACAAAAACGATATATCCCCCTTTTGTTGTCCTCGAAAGAAACCGGCCACGATTGGGTGGAGATGATTGGAGCAGGCCTGTTCTAATCGCCTATGTTTCAGAAAGCTTGATTTTTTCACAGGAGAGTGACCGGAGGGGATTTTGGCATAATTCCTACAAGTTCTACCTACAGTTAGAATCACACTGCCCTCAGTGTCTACAAGAATCTCCAAGAATTCGGGAGAAGCGGAATGGAGCACAGAAACCGCTTAGCTGTGCAAAGCTTCCAAGGCTTCTTATGGGATTGAAGTCAAAGGTTGTGAGATTAGTTACCTAACCACCACTTTTGTGCGTAATTACGAATTACGATTTACAATTTTACGATTTACGGCAATTTTTGGCAAGTTTTTTTACGATTTACGATATTTCGGGTCGTAAATCGAAACTTTTCGTAAATGTGATCTTCGATCTACAAATAGCAGGGGTCCACACTAGGGAAGTGCGTAAATGAAATCCGGAATTTCGTAAATCGCAAATTGTAATTACAAGAAAAGCGTCGTAAATCTTAAGTCGTAAACCGTAAATCGTAACATGACATGTTTTCAAAGATGACCTCGTAGAAAACGATTTGTGTATTCGGCGCCCATGTTCACAAGAGTCGTTGATTCACTGTCATTGCATTCATTGCAAACAAATATGTATCGGTACTAAGGGGCTGGTTCCTGTCGCACAGGGGCAAGGTATCTTAAAAAGGGTAACTGGATCAGCCAGACCTCGGAGTTCCTACCTTTGCCTAGTTCTAGCACAGGAACCGTGTTTATGGGAGTGCTCCATGAACAAGTACAATCTCGGAGCGAGCACCAACCCTCTAAGTACCTATGTACCTTCGACCTTCTTCAGTACATAAATAACACTACGGCTTTTAAAAGGATAAGGATAAAGGACGGCGTTACTCAATCCCTTCTGGGATGCGCCACGCATTCTACTTCTATGGGATGTCGTGGAGGCGATTTGAATGCGTATTTGGCCATACACACAATGACTCGCGGTGACCAGCCGATGAACAAGTCAGCGCTCTATCCTTCCCAGACAAGTCTGATACCAGTTCACCGACCCCGGAGAGATGGAAGGCTTGGTTGGCCAGGGCGGGAAATCCGAACCAGGAGCCTGATATCGGGTGCACGCGACAGCCGGCGCCTCCTCCGACTGCGCTACACGCGCCCATGGCTTTTAGAAAAGAAAATGCTTGCTTATTGATTACCCCGCGAATTAAAAAATCATAAATGACCGCGAGGAATACTTAGCACATCTGAAAAAGGCAAGTGCTGTGAAAGGGCAAGGTGGCTGTGAAAAGTTTTGGTACTGAGAAGTGCAGTTAAAAGATTCACTGCAATCTACATTAACATAGAAATACAGAAAATAGTAGAAAAACACATAAAATGTTGTCATTACCTTATAGCACGCAGCGGCGAGAAAGCGGGGAGACGAAATTCTTCTGAAGGCTGCCCGAAGGATGTCGGGGCTTTGATGAAAATGTAAAAATTCGCTAGATTTGCAACTTGTTTGATCGAAACGTTTTTGTTCTTTTTATCTCAAGCCGCCCCCAAGCTTGGACTGCGGTCGAGAATCACGAATTATTAAGGATCTAATGACTATCCTTGCGTCCTGTCTTCAGTCATCACATATTATGCAATAGAATTAGTTGTAAATCTACGCATAAAATTCTTTAAATATTTATTATGTTATCATTTATTGAAACTAAAATTGTCTTTTTTAAATTATTTTTTAATATTTTTTAAAAATTATATATAGCTCTTCAACAACATGAAATACAACAACATAACAATCTTATTTAAAGGACAATAACATTCAAAACAACGAAACAAACTAACAAACTTCAAAGTAACAACAATTCAAACATGTTTTGTTTCGCCTCTACCTTCATACAAAACATGTTTATAATTAGTCACCCCGAGGCTCATCAGTGAAGAAGGTGACTAATTAATTTAGTTGTTAGCTCTGTATTAGGAGATATATGTATATTTTAAATCTGTGTCTATAAATTGTACTAACAACTAAATTTTACAAACGAAATCATACTAAACACTTATGTTCTGATAGAAGTGTACCATAATTCAAAACTATTAACACATTGTTACTAACCATTAAATAAATTTTATATAATTATGTATAAATATACACATATACATACACACGTATATATACACACATGTATACATATATATGTATATACATGCACACATTCTTGTACATACATACATACACGTATACATAAACATAAACAAACAAATACATACCTACAGAGATATATACAAACAAACACACATACACACTAATGTATATACATCATTTAATTTTATAATTTATATCAAATTTTGAAATCAAATTCCCATAATTTCAATTTCTTAGTCACAACCATTTTTTTGTGAAATAATTACTCTATTAAAATTAAGTAAAATATTATTTAATTTATTCATTCACTTACTTAGAAAAAATCCACCATTTTTTTACTATTCAATTTTTTATAATATTTATTAAAATTATTTTCTAAATTACATTATCTTATTTTATTTTATTTTCAAATTCTCTATTTTTAGTTTTATCTTTATTTATTTATTTATTTATCGTTGAACTAAATTTTTTATTTTTTAAATGTATGTATTGTAACTTAAAAACTTATCAATCGCTGTAAAAGATAACAATAAAATGAAACCGACTATGTTTATGTTAAAGTATATCAAACCTATCCTTATCACTATCCGTCGAAATACACTTTCTGCTTCCATTCTAATATTATATTTAATTACAAAATCTTATTATTTTATAGGAGAAGTGTTACTATATCGGTATTTTAAATTATTTGTAATATAATTAAGTAAATTGGGTATAAGATGCAATATATTATGTTGATTATATTTATATATGTGGGATAATAAATGCTTATTTCTATTTAAACATTTAAATATATTCCTTATGACTATATCTATTGGATAGTTATTTTTAATAAGTTGAGTTATCAATTTAATAAGGTTTTCAATAAAATCGTTAAAAACCGTGCAACATCTAACTAATCTTAATGTTTCTGTCAATATGATTGATTTTCTAACTTTAATAGAGATGTTTGTGTTGAAGTGGGGAAATCTAATAGCATAAAATTTAAAATTTCTGTTTTATTATATAACAAGTGCTCCGACACACCTAACGGCGTGTCTCGCACTTGCGCGCTTCGCGCGACTTTGCACCGTCACTGATCTAAAGAAAGTAGCTTTTGTCAAACTTAAAATCGCTAACATCTAGGACCTGCTGCGTACTTCATCGGCATCAAGCCGATCACCACTTCAGTACCCTTCATCATAGACATTTTCTCCTCACCGTCCAGTAACATCATTGGTTTGTGCTGCGCAGTACTTCGGCCCCTCCACTGTTGACACGTCTTCCGAATCCGGGCGCCAGCTTCCCCGTCACTCGTTCCTTCTTTCTAGATCTAATTGCTGGTCAGCCTTTACTGGTCTTACCCCCACCTTCCTGGTCCCAACCCCTGGCCCACTTCCTTGTTTTCACTATTGACCCCCTACTGGTCTCTTCTTGCTGGATTCCCCGCCCTGGTCCCTCCTTCAGGTTGTTCCTTTCCTTCCTGGACGCTCACTTGCCCCTCTAAAGGCCCCTTACTTCCCTTCTCCACCACCCCTTAGTGGCCCTCCCATGCTCAAGGCAGACGTCAGTGACACGTATTCAGAATCAAACGCTCAGAAACGCGTGCAGTTGCCGCTGAGTAAAGCAGGAGGAGGCTACACGTCCTCTGCTGTAATAACATCCCATGTTAACGCAAACATTGCCCGTGAGAGGTACGCAAAGGCGTATCTCGCGTGGGTAAAATTTTCCGTTCAACGTGGGATAATGCTGAATTCTGAATGTCATCCACTCGTCACACGACGTCGGTGAACCGCTTCTCGCTCTAGACGATTGTTGCGCGATGTATGGAACCCGTATTCTCAATCCATATGCTCAGAAGCGCGCGCAATAGAAAGGAGGCTGTGCTTCCTCGGCTGGAGGAGCACCCCATGTTGAATTCTGAATGCGGCTGCTCGTCGTACGACGACGGCGCCTTTGACTCCAGATGCTTGTTGCGCGACAAAGAGGAATCATCTTCTGGATTCAGACGCTCAGAAGCGCGCAGATGTCGCTGCGCCAAGCAGGAGGAGGTTGTGCTTCCTCTGCTGCAGCAGTGAAGTTCTCCGTTCAACATGGGATAATGCTGAGTTCTTAATGCGGCCGGTCGTCGTACGACGACGATGTGGCTTTCGCTTCCTTTATTTTCGCTTCTTCTAACTCCAGACGGTTGTGGTGCGACGAAGGGAACCCGCCTTCTGGATTCAGGAACTCAGAAACGCGCGCAGACGCCGTTGTGTCAAGCAGGAGGAGGCTGCGCTTCCTCCGCTGCAGCGGCATCTCATGCTCAATTCTGAATGCGATCCCTCGTCGTAGGACGACGGTGTCTCCTCTTCTGTCTCCAGAAGGTTGTGATGCGACGAAGGGAACCCGTTTTCTGGATTCAGGCACTCAGAAACGCGCGCAGACGCCGTTGTGTCAAGCAGGAGGAGGCTGCGCTTCCTCCGCTGCAGCGGCATCTCATGCTCAATTCTGAATGCGATCCCTCGTGAAGGACGACGGCGTCTCCTCTTCTGACTCCAGGCTGTTGTGGTGCAACGAAGGGAACCTGCCTTCTGGATTCAGGGACTCAGAAACGCGCGCAGATGCCGTTGTGTCAAGCAGGAGGAGGCTACGCGTCCTCTGCTGTAACAACATCCCATGTTGAACGGCAGACGTTGCCCGCGCGAGGTACGCGGAGGCGTCGCAATTGGTTCCATGAGATTGCGCGTGGTTCTGCGAGGCGTATCTCAGACAGGTTTCCAACCTGAGTGAGATACGCCTCACCATATACAGGGCAGGGATCTAACTCAATTATATGGTGGTAGATAGATTTTGCGACTATCCTATTGTCAATAATTTTGATATTTAGATCGAGATAATTGCATTCGTGATCTGACTCATGTGTTGTCTCAAATTTAAGAGAATTTTCATATGTTTCACCAAGTATTTCTTGTATGTGTCGATTGTTTTTATTGTGAATTATAAGAATATCATCCATGTATCTAAATGGCTATACGCCACTCACCCAAAGTCATTTCATCCTAAAGAGTAATCTCCTAGAGAAAGCGGAGACAGGATCAGTGATGGGAGTTGAAAAGGACGATTGACCTGACAGGTGACTGCCCTTTTAAGGACCGCCGTTCGTCCGTAGCTGAAAGTAACTAGGGTGAATGAGCTTCAGCCTGGGACCAACGGACTTAAATACCCCAGTAGGTCAGATCAAGTAGAACGAAACCCGCAAAGATCAAGAAGGGCGCCAGTTCTTGGGTCACCGTTAGACGCTCTTCCTTTCGGTTGACCCCAGGATTCCTAGCTGTGGCCCAGAGCGTCTCGAGAGTGCTGCGCGTCGAGATGCCATTTTCCCCGGCTAAAATGGACCTGGACACCTGCAGCATCAAGCCTGCATGGCAGCGGGCCCTATGATCCTCCAAGGATGAAATGATGTTTGGTCTGGTGTCATCGTCCATATTTCAGATTTTTTCAGGCTCCGAAGAAGGCAAAACCACCGAAACGTCAGCCGGAACAAAGCTGTTAACAATCTTGGTCAATAGCTTATCAAGTATACATCATAATAGTATGCCAGGATTTATGGAAAGTCGAACCTGGACAAGTCTGACATTAACTGGTCTAGAAGTGTTTGAATGAGACCTTCGTTAAACTAGCCAAGGAATCGAATTCTACCTTGTTCGTGCACATATCTGCAGTTCTACTCGTGTAATCTCCAAAAAGTTGATGGAAGCAAGACCGTCAAATACTTCACACAGAGATTGTGGACACCTGCGGGCGGTATTTATTGTCAAAAATAAGGTAAAAGTATATTCAAAGTGGATTATGCTTGATGTAAGGTGATGATCAAAGATCACATTTACGAAAATTCGGGATATACGACCCAAAATGTCGTAAATCTTTAATCGTAAAAAAACCCAAAAATCGCCATAAGTCGTAAAATCGTAAATTCTAATTACGCACACCCCTCTTCCACACGTTGTGACGCAACTTGCTTCATTCTCTAATTTTGTAAAACTGCTGCTTGGTATCAGGATTGCTCTCGAGGAGAAGTAAGTAGAATAAACAACTGGAGAATGAACTCTCCACCGGGAGATCGTGTCCACTCTTTTTCCCGTAGCAGGAAGGCACATCGCATTCAAGTTTTCGGAGATCGTTTCGTACTAGCCGACAGAAAGACATGGAAATCCATGTTCTATTCGATGCCCCGTAGTCGCCTTAAACGTTTTTTCCTAACCCAACCAAACAGAATGGATGCTAACACATGAATAAATATCATTCGCGACTGAATACATGGTAAGGAGCAGCTACTAGACTCTCATGGAAAAAAACAAAACACTGAAGTTTCGGATCACTAAAGCAAGTCACAGTCTGTCCTGGACTAACAGAGCCACTGAATTCGGTCAATGCGTGGCAGTTGTTACTAGGTAAGCACATACTGAGCAAAGCGTAACTAACGCTTAACACCTTTTGTAACCATATTTCCTTAACAGCCTTCTCAGATAAAACTGGACTTGGCATCTCAGCCCAAACTGAACTCTTTTGAGATTAAACTGACCAGGTGAGTAGGTTCTAAATCACTTGAAAGCGTTGCACAATATGCTTTCATTTATTTAAAAAATATAATTCGACTGGGGCGAGTGTAGCGCAGTCGGAGGAGGCGCCGACGGTCGCGTGCACCCGATACCAGGTTCCTGGTTCGGATTTCCCGCCCAGGCCAACCAAGCCTTCTATCCCTCCGGGGTCGTTGAATTGGTAGCAGACGTGTCTGGGAAGGATAAAGCGCTGACTTGGTCATCGGCTGGCCACCGCAATTCATTGTATGGCCAAATACGCATTCATATCGCCTCCGCGACATCCCGTAGAAGTAGAATGCGCTGGCGCATCCCAAAAGGGATTGAGTAACGCCGTCCTTTATCCTTTATTATCCTTAATTCGACTATCCAGGGTGCCCAAGAAATTTGATCATACCGTTTTAATACTATCCGCCTGCCGCAGAATTAGGGTTTATAGAAAACGAACAGTTCATTGTTAACTGGACGCTCTGCATTCTAAACCGGTCTCTTTTCATTTTGAACCGAAACCGTCGCTTTAAGCTTGACACTTTTTTATTTTGGAGCCATATTGAGAACTAAAATGGACATTTTGTAAGCCAAGTCAGAAGTATCTAAAGTTTAAATAAACTTTGTTAAACCATTCGTCCTAAGGAGTGTACTAAGAAAAAACTATATTTCAAATAAACACAAAATTCATATCCTGCTTTGATTTTTTTGCTTTGATTTTCGGCTTATAATAAAAAGTGTGACAATGTAAGGCATCTTGTTTAAAGGAAAAATGGCACATCCCAAAATGCAGAGAAGTGGTGGAGACCTCTGGCAAATCGTAGTCAACAGGATCACACGCTATCGAAGTGCAAGCTAAAATTGTGGCAATTTCATGGGTGCGCTTTTTGTTTGGTCGCCATAGATAGTAGGCCCCCCACTATAGATGTGCTCGAACGAATATAGTAGAATATCTACTCGAATAGTCGAATTTTCGATACTTATAGATTTCCGAATACTCGAACACCGAATAGAAGCCGTATTCGAATATTATTCGAAAATCGAACAGTTTTATTCAAATATCGAAGAAACTTCAAACCTTTAATCACAGAACCTGATTCACAAACACTGTTCTATTATTCGAATATGCGAATAAACGAAAAGTGAGGCTTGTCCGATTTTCGATTGTTCGAAAAAATGCTGAGTGAATAACTTCGTTGGTACATTCGCTTAAAATCTCGACATCGAATTTAATCGTTCGTTCATTCCTTCGATAAAAATTTCTCTAAAGCACAACAACACTGGCCAGATCTGTAGGTTGACATTGCTCTGCATAAGATCTGTATTGTTTAGGCTGCACCACTTGCTGATATAGATTAAGTGCATATTTGAGTGTTCCGTCCCATTTGCCTTTTACAAGGATGAAGGACGGCGTTAATCGATTAATTGTTCCTTGGTCTCGTACAGGGCGGGACCCCGAGTTCGTTTTCGATCCTCATTCTTCGGCGCTGCAGCTTTTATGCAGGGAAAAGAAGGTGGGTAATGAACATGGACATAAGGCACAGCGGCAGCTTGTATCTCACGACATTTTGATGAGCTTCGTGACGGTGTGTATGTGGCCGATCGTGCTGAATCCTCTCCGAAAACCCGCTAGTTACTCTTGTAGACTACGGATAACATCGGGAGATAGTTACCAATGTCGTGCAGGTCCCCCCTCTCGTACGGTCCTGCTGGGGTGGTCTTCTACTGGTAGTGAGAGGAAATTGGTTTCATGAACTAGAATTGGCAATGAACACCATGGGTCAACAGTTTCTCTATGTTTGCTAGTTAGGCTGGGCAGAAAGCCCCGAAAGCGGCTCCAGATGAATGTGTCATCAGTCAAAATATTCTTTAGTGATAATTAGTTCTGCTTCTGAAGCTGAAGTAGGTCGAGTCTGAAGACTAGATATGTTCCCACTAAATAGAGGGCACTTCTAAAACGAGTTCTTCCCGTCTACGTTTTCGACTCGCGGGAGAGATGAAGTTGCTAAATGTGTAGACTATTTTGCATTTGCGGTGAATGGAGAGGTCTAATAACGCTTCAGAGTTTTCGACGGCTTCAAGAAAAAGAAATTGGTCGCTACATGAGGTAGTACAGGTCCGCAAGCTATGCAAGTCCGGGACGGAATTTGCTCAGGGAGGAATGCCTTGACGTTCACGCTTTCTTGGGCTAGTGAAGAGGACGTAAAGTGATTCATTTCAGCCGACTACTGTACTCACTCACTACACCTCCTGGGCGCGTCAAGTAGTTCTCTGCGGAGCAGTTATTCACCATTGAACGGCGCGCTTAATGTGTTCCGTCGAACGATTTCTACGACGTGCTGAACTACTAAATGCTTGTGCGCTCCTAAACGGGCTGCCGGGGCTGTTCCCTTTTGGCTTAAGCCTTGATGGTATACGGCAGCTAGAGGACCTGACTAGCTCCAACAGTCAACTGCAAGCAAACGATGCAAACCATTGCCGGGGTACTGGTGGCCACATTACTACAACCCACGTGTAAAGTTCACCGGGCCCTGCTCAACGACATGACATCCAGTTGTTTCGCGTGCTTGGTATGAGATGGTAGGCAGAACTACAAGGTAGCTCATAACTCCAGCTGTCATATACAATGATCGAGATTGGCAGCTTTGGTTCGGATTCTTCTCGATCGTTACGTTTCTCTGGCTCTCTTCTAACGGATTGTTTTTCTATGGTGACATTCTGCATCCATCACGAGACCATCTAGCCCAGCAGAGAATAACTCAACTGGTCTTTGCTGTGCTGTGATTCGCAAAGTGGTGTGCTCGAGAAACTGAAGTATCAAATAGTAGTGGCCGGCAGCTCTTCGAAAAAACGATGCTTAAAGACGAGCAGGTTGATGGATGTGCAAGACTATGACAAATCGATGGCCGAAACCATTGAATTTGCCTTCAGTCTATCACTTAATTTTTCAAAAATGCGGATACTGACAGAACTTTGGCTAATAGCTTTGAGAAAGTCTTTAGTTGTAAGGACGACAGTACCAGTTCTTACACCGCCCAGGCACTGGTACCTGTCATGACTCAACGTGGTTCTTCGCTGAAGAAATTCGGTGTATTATCATCAGTTGGCCGAATTCATCTTCACTAACGCCTGATAATGTCTCCTTACCGTTTATCAAGGCAGTTATTGATCTAATCGCTGCACCCCTTGAGTTCTTGTTCAATCTCAGCTTCATGAGGTGGAGGTACCCGTGAGATGGAGAAAGGCCATAGTCGTCCCTATTCCTAAGAAACCTCTTTACTCGTCACCCGAAAATTATCGCCCCATCAGTATAACCTCAGTTTTTGCTCGCACTTTTGAAAAAATCCTCAAAAAAATTGTGGATCATTAGTGGAACATTCGATTATCTTGCCCTACAAACATGGGTTCCAAAAGGGGAAATCTACGGTGACAGCAATGCTCTAGTCGCTAAATGACTGGTCGTTGGAGTTGAAGGGCAATTCTGTGGATGTTATCTATCTTGACTTTTCGAAAGCTTTTGACAAGGTATCTCGTGCAAAACTACTTCGCAAACTGGTTTTGGTCGGCATACATCCAAGGATCATCCCTTGGCTCTCATCCTTTTTGTCTGACAGGAGCTTCCAGGTGCGTGTGAACGCTTCCCTTTTTACACCTCGATGTGTTGTCAGCGGTGTACCACAAGGTGGTGTCCTCTCTCCGGTTCTTTTCAACATCTATACGTATGAACTTCCCGGCCTCCTAACTTCTACAGGCATTGGCTGCTGCGCATATGCGGATGATGTAAAGCTATAGCACAGTGTGATTGATATGCAGTCGCATGATAAACTTCAAGAGGCTGTCGATGTCGCACTGCAATGGGCCAATGACTGGGATCTCCCACTGTCCAGCTCTAAAACCAAGTTCTTACGCATTGGACCGTCGAGACTAGAATGAAGCTACGTTCTTGATGGGTCTTTGATCGATAAAGTTGATAGCGTTCAAGATCTGGGCTTCTTAGAAAACCAAAATCTTACGTTTGACAAGCATTGTGAAATGATAGCTCTGAAAGCCTCTAGGTTGGTCTACAATCTCTTCAGAGCCTTGACAACAAAGGATTCCCGTATCCTAGTTCGTGCTTTTAAAACCTATGTCCGGCCATTGCTTGAATATGGAACAGCTGTCTTTAACCCACACAAGAGAAAACTAGTAAAGAAGATTGAATCAGTCCAGAATAGTTTTACTAGGAAAGTAATGATTCGTAGTCTTGGTTGCTCGTATGATCAAATCCCCTCTTCTAAGGATCGTAATATCATTCTTGGCTTGGAGACCCTGGAATATAGAAGGATGAAGTATGACCTTATATTTTTTCATAAAATCCTCCATGGCAAGTGTGGTCTGTCTTTATCTCCCCTTGGAGAGGAAAGGGATTCAACTACTCGCGGTGTTCACGCAAATTAGTGCTCCCTAAAACCAGAAGTAGATCTCGATACCATTTTTTTTGCGCACCGTGTCGGTTCCGACTTTGTAAAGATGAGCAGGAAAGCATGTGTTCCTTATGATACCAAAGGTTTCATTAAATTGTTGGGCAGTTATTTGAACTCTTGAATTGTTGTGTTTTTGTGTTAGGTCACAGTTTTTTTTTGCACTGTCGAGTTGTTAGATTTTGTTAGATTAGATTTTTTCTTTTTTGCTTTTCTGGTTCACATGGCATCTTCATATAATAACGAAAGAAAGAAGAAAGAGAGAACACCCTTGTGATCTACTCAGAGTTACACTTGTTGTTGCATGGTGGTGACCTACGCGTCGGAACTTGTCTTGTAGAGAACGGTAGGGTGATTTAGAAAAATAGATAAGTGTAGCAGTGCTTTTCTATGTATTAAAATGTACGAGAAAAACTATGTTAAACGAACAGAGCTTCCAGCTGAAAATTAACAAAAGATTAAAGAGAATTGTATATTTTCCTAGACAACGAAGTTGTCGACGTATAATATTTATTATATTAGCCCCTCAATATCGTTGCACCATCTCAATGTCATCTACGATTGCATTGCACCATCTAGATTGTGCAATGCAATCGCAAATGATATTGAGCAGTGCTATATAACGGACAGTACCAACCAGTCTCTTTTTGGGATGTGCCACCCATTTTACTTGTACGACGCATTGTGGAGTAGTTTGAATGCGTGTTTCGCTAATGCAATGAATTGTGGTGGCTGTGGGTTTACTTTGAACAATACAGATCTGCGCAGCAGTGCATTCGTTCGCTCTTTGAAAAGGAAGTTTCTCTGGATTCTCTTTTTTATAACCACCTATTCACCACGGAGTCTTAAAATAAGCTTACACACTCTGTTGTCGTTCTTTAAAGGCAAGCCTTGAACTTTGTGCCATATAGGTAGAATGGTGGAAGATTCATTTCAAACATTTCGATTTGAGACCTAGTTTCGACAGCAGAGCAGTTTCTCGTTATTTCTCATTAGTATGAGCTGATGATAGAGAACATCTACGATAAGAATGAAAATAATGAAAATAATGAAACTATGAAAAATAAATAATGAAAATAGAAAATAATGCACCGACTTCCACCTTCATGTCGCACCTATATACCCTTACAAAGTACCCCCAAGGCATCGTATAAAGGTAGAACGCACGACACATCCGACAGTAGCTTATTTACTACAGGAAGCGTCCTACAGGAAGCTTATTTACTCATCATTTACAATGTTGCACATGCCTTTCTCTTCCGCTCGATATGTAAGAATGGTCAGCTGTCAAGGTTGATTTCTTCTGACTCTCTTGCATTTAGCGGCAACTACACATCTGTAGCGGATTTTTAAGCACCTGAAGAGAAGAAGCTAGGCAAAAAATTTATTCTCGTCTTTGTCACACAGCTAGCGGGCACAGTTAACATTTGCCTTTCCATACTCTTCCTAACTGTTACGCAGATGTTTGAAAAAATTCTAACCTACAATTATACTCTGAAAAGTTCCTGCAAAGCTTTTAGATGCTATGGAATAAATTCCAAGACCAATAATCCGCAACCTTAATAAGGTTCGCAAATACTCCACGAATTTACATTCGAGCCATGAGGTACGCCCATACTTGGCCTCCAGGTGCTGCTAACAAAAATGGGGAAGGCACTCTGAAACCGATGAGCAGTTTTGCAGCTCGTCAACATCAGTTACGAGCGAGATACTCGTGAAATGGAGAGCCGGACGGAAAAACCGCCAGAGCCGGACGGAAAAACCGCCATAAATGAACGTGACCTTCGAGCGACGTATCACGAGTTGCTGGTGAAGAAAGACGAGTGCAATTGAGGAGAACGTCCTATGGATTGCTTGAGCAGCGAAATTGCCGTTGAATACGTGGGAGCGCCTCGAGAACGGCGAGCCATCAAATTATTGCTCCAATGTCTCCGCTTCCACGTCGATGGCCTTCTTTCGATGGGAAATACGGCGCGTAGGGACCACTATCGCAGGTCTAGCTAGCTTGTAAAGTGCAGCGCGGAGAGGTATGCAGCTCGGACGGAAATGTGGCCGAAAAGGGGCAAGCACACATGGATCCGAACGGCTTGACCGAAGAAGTTCGAAGAAAACATAGATCTACGACATCGAGTAAGGATCAATCAAGAAAGTATACGAACAACGAAGAACGAAGAGTCATCACTCACTCATTTTCGACACTAAGGGGCTTAATTTGAATAAGACCCACAGATCGCTACCTGCGCCAAACCGAACTTGCGGAAGTTATTTGGAAAGTCCGCAGACATGAGGAAGTTGTCATGAAGTTCGTTCGCCCACAGCTCAAATCTGAAAAAATTGTTCAAGTTTTAGGTCTTCCGGTTTACGACAGAAATCTCCGGACTGGAAGTTTTCCTGCGAAGGTACAACACGTGATATTTTGCTGGCGATGAATAGAGCTAAGAATTCCGTATTAATGTGTGGTTTGACCCAGTATTAATGTTGAAAAGAGTCGCCAAACCGAGCTCCGTGGAAATGGAAAATCTAACTGTAAGAGCTACCAGAAGTTTCTTGCAGTTCAAAAGCAGCATCCAACACCCTCCTCACCGTTTCGCCTGCAGCGCGGTTCCAAGCCTTGCAGTAATGGCGGCACCGAATCTGCTTGGGATTCCTACTGGCAAACAATCCTCCGGACTCCCTTCCTCGTGGTATGGTAAATTTTATCGGCTTATCTTGTTCTAAAATAAAAGAATTGAAGCCATCTATCGTGACAAGTACGTTGTAGTTCTTGGATTTCAGATTCATAAAGTAAGACAACCTGTATATTTTGCGTTTGCTGGGGTTGTTTGCCAAAATTTTCTGCTTTTTGCTTGCTTTTTTTAAGTTGCTTCAAATCGTATTTTTCTGAGGTTATATACTACGGTTCGTGTTTTTAAGATGGGGGTATGGAACGCAGTCGGAGACAGTGCCGGCTGTCGCGTCCACCCTCTACCAGGTTCCTGGTTCGGACTTCTCGCCCAGGTGAGCCAAGCCTTCCTTCCCTTTATGGTAGGTGACTTGGCACCGTCTTGAAAGGATAAAACCACTGACCCGTTCATCGGCTAGTCACCTAGAGTCATTATGTACACCAAATACGCATGCAAACCGCCTCCACGACATCTCATAGAAGCAGAATGCATGACGCATCCCAAAAGAGATTGAGTAGCGCAGTCCTTCATTCTCATCATTATTTTACAGTTTGCTTGCAAACGGTTCCTAGCAGCCTGAGTTTTTTTGCCCTTTGATCACCATAAAATGGAAGGGTAGATAATATTCTTATGCATAATTTTCTTTTTGACAGAGCCATCAGCCAACACAATACTTTTTATTGGTGCCTAGCAACATCCAGTGCATGAAAATAAGTCAGACTTTTCAACCTATAGGATTCTCAAGGTGTTCGTTTCGTTGACTGGCAATTACGAGGAGCCTGCATAGGGTGTCGAAAATAATGGAGTGCAGAAATTCTAATGCATCATGAATACTGCGAAGTGCTCGTTAATGTACTACTGCTAAAGTAACCTTTACGGAGGGGTTACTGTGAGTATTCCAAGTATATTTGAGCTCGTTTTTATTAGCACTGTTTGTTGTATATTAGTACTGTGCCAAACCCGACGTTGTAGGTGGACTCTATTTCGGCCTAAGGCTTCGACTGAACAGTCGTCATCAAGGGCCTAAAAGCTACTGTGGGGTTTCTGCTGTGCAATCTACGCGACCAAACGTCTTAAATGCTCTAGCGGTTCCTACGTTAGTCTAATCGTGAGACCTCTCAAACAGAACCTACATGGGAAAGATAAACTCACTCATGACTCCACCACAGCTGGGGTGTAGTCGTCCTGTCCAGTGTTGCTTGTGTCAGACTGTAATCTAAGCCTCGAAAAAATCTCGGCTATCCATATAAAGGCTTACTAGAGGATTTACTATGTTTAGGTGCAGTTTGTGGAGCTTATAAAACGCACCGGTTTTTCCTCTTATGTTTCTTCACGAAGTCGTTTAAAATGCTCTTCAAAATGCTGCACTTGACATCGTTTGAAAGCTTTGCATATGACGTATGACTGAATTACATACTTGAACTCCCACAGATTGTTTCATACATCGTGCCTTTGAGAAATTGTCGGCTGAGCATTTTGCCTTCCGTTGTTAATTCCAGGCTTAAAAGCATTTTAAGGTGCTTAGGCTGCGGGACAGGAATCTATTTGTATTTTCAATTTTTGTAATGGGTTTTTATCCTTTGTTCAGAGGTATTACGATACATTGTAATCCCAGAAAATGTTAAATAATGGACTGAAGAAGGCCTTATGCGTGCAAAAAAGTGTTAAATAGGACCGCTTAGCGATTGGCAGGGTACTGACCAAAATGGATGCTCGGGCTGAGAAAGACATTTTAAGTGAAAGCAGCGAGTGTTGGATGCTTGCGGCCAAAAACCATCTCAAGGCTGGCATTACTTCTAGCCGCACAGCGGCTCTTCAAGCAAGTGTTCCGTTGAAGGGTGTTGTCCCCTCTGGGCTAAGTGGAGGAGGAGTAGCTGAGAAGGAAGGCGACGAGGAGGTGGGCCTCGCCTCCAGCAATGATCGGAATCACCTCAACGGGCCTTGGGCTGCTGGGCCACTGAAAAACAATTCATCCCTTGCGGATAGCGAGCGCTTCAGCCCATCGACGACGTCGTTGTCGCTTAAAAACAAGTCGGTTTGAGACCGCGAGTAGCAGGGGACGTAGGGAGTTCCGTCGAGGAGCCGACTCGGATTCAGTTAAAGGACATTGGACGCTTACATTTCTTACACAATCTGTGCGGTAGGCTTTTCGCATGTGCACCTAGAGAATGGGATCTCTCGCTACTCCTCAACCTGCTCCGCTCCTGAGAAGTAGGTCAATTTACGGAAGAGCAGCTATAACGATGCTGTTGACGCTGACAACTGCTGCAGCAGTATATTTTTTAAAAGTTCTGCAGCCATTCCATTTTCTGCCTTCAATATTTTCCATCAACTGTTAAAATATACGTACCACTGGACACCTTTTAAGGACAATTTTTCGTTCTGCTATTAGTGCTAGCACACGAGGACCAAGCCTTTTTGGATTTTTTACCTGGTTAAATAGTTACATATAATAGCCTATTTGTTTCAGTTCCGAATTCGACTACGATTTCAGCTCCCATTTCCTCCACGACTGGTAAGTTGTTAATCAACTTACTCGGAAGGACTGTTCTAAGGTGCCTAGAGGTTTATCCCTGCCTTCACACCTTTAGGAATGGTAAAGCACTTCCACACTGGTTATGTAGAAGCTTGACCTGTGGCATATTTGGAGAGCATCCTCCGTAGCAAGCTTACCAAGGAGGGATCCCAGTCATACATCTAAGCGATGAAAATGAATACCGGAACCTTCAGATAATAGAAAATGTCCTCCATTTTTGCAAAGTATTGAGCCTTCTTAGATACATAGCTGCTGTGAAATTCTGCTATGGAATCGCACGGCCGCACAAGGTATCTAAACCCTTTCTAACATCGAATGTGCAAAATATGCAAACATACTGCAAGGTCAAGGAATCTGAATACCAACCACACCTACATATTTTCGCACTCTTTCTGCATATTCAATGTTCCGAAAGACATTCCCAGTGTGATTGCGCGAATCCATAGTCCAAAGAAAGACTTTAGACTTTCATAGAATTTCACAGCCCGTAATTCGGTAGGTTTCAGGAGTTTGCGAAATCGGAACATAATTTTCTATTACTAGAAGGATTCTTGCATGGTATTCATTTTTGGGACACAAACATGCGTTAAAAAATATGTACCTGGAAGAGGGAATTGTGCCAGATATGCTAGTCCTAGCGTGAAACGTTTGATACAAGCTTGTCACCCTTGGGAACCTCAAAATCCTCGAAAACCATCGCAATATTTGAAAAAATATCCCAGCTATCCTTCCAGGTACTTATTTGAAGGGGAAGGTGACTGATTGCAATATGGATGACCTGGGAAGTGCGGAGAAAACTCAGAACGAAAAGGGACGCGTTTTGAGACCGTTGGCACCGTTGCGAAAAATTTGCTACAAATTATTTATTATAATGACCTCCTCTATCACCCATCGTGCCATTCATCCTCGGTAGGATCAAACGTGAGCAAGCCGCGTCTCCACTCGCGTAGCAGAGTGGTACAACGGTTCTTCAGCACCTTTACTCCTCGAACGTCGCCGAAGCTCAAAACAGCGGAGCCGTGCTCTCACTTGCGCGAATAGTGCCACTCCGAGCATCTTCCCATCGAATTGTTTCTGGGTGACGCTGATCGCGTCTTCATCCTGCTTTTGCATGGCCCAGGTCTCTGAGGCGCACGTTAGTGCAGGAAGAACGGTAGAGTCGATAGGTGGGCACGGAGTCGGACGTTCTTCGTCTTCTTCACTTCTTCGACGCTCTTGAAAGCTCCCCAAGCTGCTCCTTTCCTCCCGCTTAGCTCCGGCACTAGGTCGTTGGTCATGCTGCACTCAAAGTTCTGGGACTTAAATTTTTAAACTATTTTTAAAGCAAAACCTTCGCTAAATTTCCGAAAGGTCGTTAAATTTTGTTAAAACTTACCTGCGAACTATTATTTCGAATGAAAGAAATCAGGAAAAACGTTTTGTGTGCCAACCTCAACAGGTGAGAAACTAAAGTTCAACGAACGCAATGTAACATACTACAATATAACATAGGCAATTCACTGCTAACAAAGAATGGATATTTGGTTCAATGGAAGGTTCCTAACAAGTCGAGCCTCAAGGCTCGACTTGTTAGGAACCGTCTCTATGATAACACCTGCACAACGCCGTCCTGCATGGTCTGCCCGTACGGTAAGGAAGGTGATTGTAGAGTGTTTGGTACGGTGTATCTCATTACCTGCACCGAATGCAGGGAAGAATACATCGGCGAGACGGGCAGACCTCTTTGGGTCAGGGTGAAAGAGCACGCTGATGGGTTGAATAAGTGCAAGGTCTCTACTCCATTGGGGAAGCACAGACTCCGAATCCATAATGGCACGACGATTGGGGTGGAGGTGACGATCTTAGCACGCGAATCCGATATTGCAGCGCGGAAGACCCTGGAGGCGTTGTGGATAGCGTTCAAGAACCCCACAATCAACAGGAAAGAGGAGCGGGTGGCCGTTATTCAGGAGCTGCTCCATTTGCCGACCTCTGTGGGCTTCACCCAGGAGGGCGCCAACCAGAAAGTCGCTGAGGATGGGACCCGAAGGGAGAGTCTCATTCATCCACGTCTTTCTTCATCCGAGGGTGACTTAGCAGTCTCTCTGCTGTCTTATAAGGTCAGTTGGGTTGCCTTACTCCCCCTTTCGTCTCATTCCATCACTTGCTCCTGGAGCTCATGAACTTGAAATGATCCTTGGGCGGGTAATTTTTCCAACTCCTTTTGTCTTCTCTAGGCTCTGAAGAAGGCTGTTACGCTGAAACGTAAGCCGAATAAAGGAGTATACCAATCTTGGCTCAACAGCTTTACATGAGATTCTACAACACAAATAAAGAATGGATAGCCCAACAAACCAGCTTTCAGCAACAAATTAGAAGGGAGAGTCTCATTCATCCAAAAATTAGAGTTCAAATTAGATCAGGCTGACCCCGGAGTTCCCTCGCTTTCCTAATTCTCTGCTAAGCCGTTTGGTGTACGACTGTTTTACGAGCATAAACAATCTCGACGAGGAAAGCAACAAGCTAAGTACCGAAGGAACGTGGGTCACCTTATACCTGGTGAGTACTCGCATTGGCAAGAAGACACGTCTATACCCAGTTACACAAGAAATGGTCTAGATCAGTTCATCATTGGGGTAAAACACAACAGTGCTGCACAGTACAACACAGAGCGCTGTGCAGGGCTCTCTAGTAAGATGACTCTCTCTGAGCCGAGAGGACTAATAGAAATATAATACATAAAAATACGATACAACTAAAGGTCTGTTAACGTTTAGGAAAAGCTTTCCAATACTTCCCAAATCATTTAAACTACGTAAGGGCCACCGAAAACATTCTCTCCGTCTCGACTGTTCCAGGTAGCGAGCAAGAATACGTGTTTTGGGATAAGCAGCGCTAAGTGGGAATAGGAAAATCTTGTGGGGTTGCCAAACTACTATTTTAGTGGATTCGTTTACGAGCTCGGCGAAGAACTCTACTATATCTCCTAAATGCATTGCTTCTAGAAATTCAAATTCCTTAAAAGGTATGAAAAATGGCATAGAGATAAAATTAAACGGGATTCGCGTCGCGTGCCTGACGTCACGGGGGCAAGGCCCATAGGTCAGATCCGAACGGATTGTATTGGAGCATAGTACACTTTCGCCACTTACCGCTAAGCTAGGACGGATTGTTTCTGTTTATTCTTGCTGATTTCAATAGTTTCTCAGATGCAGTCGCAATAGGGAGGATGAAGACTGCAATACTAGCGAAGACTAATCGTAAGAGGAGAAGTGATAAATTCATTGAGTAAACAGTCCGGTAAAAATTTCGTTAAATTTCAGAAAATTTTCTCTGAGTCGTTGAGCCAGATTTTAACTGAAATGCCGTTAATTCGTTAAATTTATTTATTTATTTATTATCCTTATAAAAGGATGCTGCTCTGCATCGTCCATCGTGATGTAGTCACAACGGTGTTAGTCACCGAATATATATATATAGAGATATTAGAATAGCTACATAAAGGATAAAGGATAAAGGACGGCGTTACTCAATCCCTTCTGGGATGCGCCAGCGCATTCTACTTCTACAGGATGTCGTGGAGGCGACATGAATGCGTATTTGGCCATACAATGACTTGCGGTGGCCAGCCGATGAACAAGTCAGCGCTTCATCCTTCCCAGACACGTCTGGTACCAATTCACCGACCCCGGAGGGATGGAAGGCTTGGTTGGCCTGGGCGGGAAATCCGAACCAGGAACCTGGTATCGGGTGCACGCCGCAGTCGCGCCTCCTCCGACTGCGCTACACGCGCCCAGAATAGCTACATATAAATATATATTTAGTAAGTGGTGTATAGTCGCGTGTAGAATATATAGATACAGTGTAGATACAGTAGCAGATACAGTAGATACAGTAGCATTTTCGCGTTTTCGATTTCATATATTTACCTGCTTTCAACAAAGCATTTCACAGCAACTCAATCGTCTATTAGGACCGTTCGCATAATATCTCTATTCTATGAAGAGCATAAAGGAATCTCTGGACTGAATAATTTCGCATCCAAAAACTTTTTAAAAATGCCACTTGGAATTTCTTGACGAAAATCGAACAATGTGTGGAATCGGTCGAAGCACCACTTCCTTTTTCCAGTGTAACACTCGTCTCTGTTAGTCTAGCAATTCGACAACTCCTCACCACCTTTCGCATTTCATAAAAGAGAATTAATGTACCCAGTTCCTTTGCCTGATTCCTAAATCGCCTCAGCTGTCCTCCGCAGCCCTTCCAAAAGATAACTTGGCTTCTTCTTTTTCAGCAGCCATTCGGCCGTGTAGAGAAGAAACGGCGAGCAAGGCAGAATCGGCGGCGTTTCTCCGTCGTCGCCCTGTTCCTCCTACTTGCCAGTGTGGAGAGCGCTTTCGTCGTCAGCAAACGTTGATAGAGTCGGAATCAATATGGAGGAGTCGAGAAGACGAATATCGCCATAAAGAGCGGGTGGATTCAGTTAGCCCGCGGACAGTGAGGGAGCGAAAATTGATGGAGCCGCGGCGGCACTGGCGCCTTTGAAGACGATCGCCACTTTGATTGCGCCATAAGCTGGCGATTACACGGGGATGCTCCACAGGTGGGAGAGGGGCCTTGATGGGATCCCAACTTTGCCACAACCCATCATGAATATTTATTTATTTGTACGTCACAAAGGATGCGACTCAAATCAACCATATGCGTCAGAAGGCTAGCGCAAGTAGATGGTGGGAAAAAGAAAAAGCAGTAGTGACCAGGTTCAGCTGGAAATCACCCAAGGCTTGAAAATCGGAGGAAATTGGTCGAGAATTTGCAACAAATGGTTGCACGCGGTCTAGTCTACCGTATCAAAAGGAAGCAGCTGTTAGCCGTAGCAGTAGACCATCCAATCCCTCCAACAGTCAATTGTTATAGTAGGCCATCGCTGAAATTTCGGGACACGGGTATGTCAACCACCCTCGTGCAGCCAGCGAACGGCCGAAACTGAGTAAGGCGGGCATACCCTTTTATAACAGCCAATAACTAGAAACCTTATGATAGTTTTAGGAGTTGGATTACGGCTCAGAGTGCTACCTAGGGGTCATTCAATGAGTAAAACATGCTGGAAAGTGATCGTTGTTAGAAACGTGACAAAAGGTACTGAACTTAGCAAGTGTGAGCTACAGTTTAAAAAAGACAATGGCTTAAAAAAAGGTGAAAAAGGCAAAAGGTACGGAGGAACACCAAGTAGAATAGAAAACAAATGCCTAAAGAACAGCAAAAGCAAAAGGGAAAGTGCCCAGGAAACACTGGCCGTAAGAAGCCTATATTGCAACAAAACGTAGTATGAAGGTAAAGGAAGGCATGGGTAACCATGTGACGGATGTCGTTACCACATCGAACGAACATCTGAAGCTATTGCTGAAAAACTCCTCTTCTAACAACCCCAGAGGCATTTAGCAAAAGCAAAACACGGTTCTGTGCTCCTCGTCCAATGCCCTACAAGGCCATACATGTTTGGCTCAGAAACTCCGAGCCGACCTCACTGATCCCTTGTAAGTGCTGTAGCACATCGAACTACTCCAATTTCTTGAAAATGAAGATCTTCTTACTGGTTAGACTGCAAAGTCTCTGTAGGTAGAACGTCTAGCCAACGTACAACTCTTACTTACTTTGATACTTTGATGGTCCTTTTGTCGGCTGGAGGTCTTCTCAGCGGGGACCACAACTCTTCCAGACCGCTCGATCTCTGGCTGTTTGCATCAGTGAGGCAGACTCCGCTCTCTGAAAGATCTTGAGAATGAGTCTGCCCATCGCGTTGGCGGTCGTCCCAGTGGTGGTCTCTTATGGTCTCTCGGGAGCCATTCTGTGACACGGAGACTCCATCTATCGTCCTTTCGTCGAAGCAGGTGTCCGGCCCAGCGATATTTCGACTTCTTCATGTACTGCAGCGGGTCTGCTAATTACGACTTCTCCCGTAGCTCCGAGCTTCGTAGGCCTTCTTGCCATTGCTGTCGAAGGCTTGTCCTTAGAAGACATCTCTCCAGTGCGCGATGCGTAGTTTGCATTGCTCTGGCGATTGTCTTGTTGTCGGGCCAGGTTCCCCTAGCGTAGCACGTCGCAGGCAGTACAGAGGCGTTGAATATCGAGGCCCTGAGGCCGGGATCCTTGACCTGATCGGTGACTTCGCGAATCGAACTGAAGGCTGCCCATGCTGCGCGTCTCCTGCTGGCGATTTCAGGAGCAAGGTCGTTATCCATGTTCAGCTCTCTTCCCAGATAGACGTAGGAGTCGACCTGTTGTAGAGCGACTCCATTTAACCTTACGAGTCCCGTGTCACACCACTGGTTGACCATAAATTGTGTTTTGGACATATTCATGTCCAATCCAATCTTCATACCTGCCACATTGAGCTCGTTCAGCATTTCCTCGACTTCTGCAGTGCTGGGGGAGATGAGAACAATATCGTCGGCGAAGCGAAGGTTGCTGATCCCTTTACCGTCGACAAGGTAGCCTTTATCGTCCCAGTTCAAGTCTTTCATGGCATCCTGGAGTGCCGCTGTGAATAGCTTGGGAGAAATCGTGTCTCCCTGCCGTACTCCTTTCCCGACAGGAATTTTAAGCTTTCGATCGAACAGCTGGATGGTAGTCGATGTGTTCGAGAAGCATTCCTCGAGAAGTCGGATGTAGGGCGATGGTATACCAGCGTGCACAAGCGCGTTCGAAACGGCGTTGATTTCCACAGAGTCGAACGCTTTCCGGTAATCCACGAATACAAGGACAAGTGGAAGGTGGTATTCGCGGCTCCTCTCGATGAGCTGTGAGACAGTTTGAATATGGTCCATGCAGGAGAAATTCTTGCGAGACCCTGCTTGCTCCACTGGCTAATATTCATCCAAGCAGCGCTCCATGCGGTTAAGCAGTATCTTGGTGAAGATCTTGTAGACAACCGAGAGAAGACTGATGGGTCGATAGTTGTTGATATCCTCCTGCTGACCTTTTTTGAAGATTAAAACTGTTTTCGACTCCTTCCACGAGTCCGGAATCCTACAAAGTCGAAGGTAGTGGTTGAAGTGCTTGGCAAGAAGTGAGCAGAGGGCACTGCCACCCTCACGAAGGAGATCAGCAGAAATGCCGTCCGGTCCGGGAGCAGTGCCTTCTGATGGCATGAGCAACTTCTGATTCCAGAATGGGAGGTACTTCCTCAGCTGGTGGCATCAAGCATTTCGGGACAGTGATGGAAGAACGGAACAGATCTGTGTAGAATTCTTGAACGATGGCCTCCATCGCTCTTCGTACAACTCTAAAGAACAAAAATGGTGAAGTACTTGCTATAACGGATGTTCGGGATGCGTGGGTAGTGCGAGCTGAAATCACCAGTACAAGCACTACGCCGCCTTAAAACTCGGTATTTGCCTGGTGGTAATTTTGTTTTCTTACGTAATATAGGAAAGCAAAACACCAGGTCTGCTACAGCTTTGCACTACAAACTTCTGAGCTCCAGAGTTTTCAAGCGATGGTGGTAAATCAGCATGTTGACATCTCCAAAATTTATACCTGTTCGATAGAAAACTATTTTGATCCATGTTTTCTGAACTCTTTCAAGTTGCAAAACGTTTCCTTTTTAGGCAGGTTGTACGCTTGTGAACAATGCTAAGGCAAGGGGGTCGAGCGCTCTTCACCCTCTTTCCCCTGGCGAGTGGCAGACATAACTCCAACGCCGCGCGAACACCCCTGGAGTCGCGCACGGTGCGTAACGAAATTGGACTAGTTGTCGCGGTCCGACTGTTTCCGACAGGCATAGCTAATAACGCTTCCGATAGGGACGGCTAGTGACTCGTGAAAGTGTGTGCCGGTGACTGTCGACCACGCTTTTCGGGTAAAAGAAGGAAAGTAGTTGGGTGAGACGCGCCTGATGTCTCTTGGAATGGGATTCTATGTCCAATTCTATGCGTAACTCGCTCGTGTTGTATTGTTAATCGGTAGCAAATTAGAGTGCATAGAATCCTAATGAAGTCAGCTGTTATATATTGTCATTGTTATCTAGTGTTTGAAGTTTTCAGGGATTGCTGAGACGAGGGACTTTTGTTAAGATTCAAAAAGGGGTCAAGGGCGCACTAATCCGTAGCTTTTCCCTTAATTCTAACTTTGTTCTACACTTGACCGTCACCTTTCTCCAACTCACATGTCGACAATGGCAAGCACCATTTTTAGCATACATTTAAAAATTCGTATTTCTTATTTCTATAAGCAAAAGCAAAGGCATTTTGCTGCTTCCTTTTTCTTCCAAGTACCTCCACCGATGGAGTTCGTCTCTGTCATTTTATTTGGGGCTCCCTGTGATGGCACTAGTAGGAGGTTGAACCTGCAAGGGTATCTAAGGTATTTGATGGAGTAGGCACTGGCAAAATTTCGTGCTCCGCGGCTAACCACGCATCACCGAGCGCACGTCCGCCTTTCAGCGCCGCGACGTCGCGTTGGAGTTACGTCCTGGAGCCCCCCAACCGGCCCGCCCACTCAGAAAATTTTGAACAAGTTACTTGCAAGCTGCATGCGGGTCATAGATTGCCTCAAACTAGTCATTCGTAAGTTGCTACAAGCTAGCAGAAATGTCGCAAGTAAGTTACACGAAGACCACTGCTAGTCATTTGTAAGTTGCTGCAAGCTAGCATAAGTGTCGCAAGTAGGTTACGCGAAGAGCCCTGCTAGTCATTCGTAAGTTGCTGCAAGCTAGCAGAAATGTCGCATGTAATCTAGATTGCTGTGGCGCTGAAGATGTGGAGAACAATAGTTCTTTCTGACCAACCGTAATTGTTGTTTGGTAAGTGGGAGATCGAGAAGAAAGCATAGCTCCTGTATGGACATAGGTGAACGTTTCAAAGTTCGCCATGGTTCCTCCAACACGGTTTTTGGAACATATCGAAGGCAAAGGCCATGTTTGTAGAACTATGGCGAACCTCGAAACTTACACGACTTAGGCCAAAATCTAAGCGTATAATAGACACAGATGACGATCTTGAGATCTGCTGCTCTAATTTTACTCCAATGATTCGAGATATCAAATACCTTAATGAGCCTTCTCTGTAAGATCCGCGATTTAAGGTCTAGAGAACCAATGATGTTAAAGGAAATAGGTACTTATTACAACTGGATTGGACACCTCGCCAAGGTCGCAGCATTCAAATGATGTGTTCAATGACAACGCCAATGACAATGATACGTTAATATACGGAATGTCCAGGTAGTTTATATGGAAAAGAGAAGAACTGAAAGGTCTTGGAGCTGGGATTTAAATGAAAGTGCTTGCGTGATGCAGTGAATAATTTTTCAAAATTCGCATCGATTAGTGGATTTGGATAACCGGCGACGATTATTTGGGTCTAGAAGTGCTCTGTGTCCCGTCTCCACTTGTCGTTTTGCCACAGCTTTTACTTAGTCTCGCTCTCCGAGCGTTGTTATTGAACTCGTCATTTGAATGCTGTGACCTCGGGATATTCGCGACTCAGCTGTAATCAAACGCCCATTTTCCTTAAGGTTGCTGCTTCCCTAACGTAAAATTTCGATGTCGTCGTACGGTTAAATAAAGCATACTTTCCTCTGCTCAGTGGAAAACTCGAATTGGTGAATATTTGTTGACAACGGTTTGGGTCTAAAGACCTTCTTCAGGTCTAAAATAGCTATGCGGCGTATTTTAGACGTATATGATCCAACAGAACCATTTATGTATGGTAGACCTGGACTCCATGAGAAGGAAGAGGGGATGGGGCCACGGACTTCCCACCGTAGGTTGTTCAGATCCCCTGTATTTCATTTACGGGTGAACCACTCTATGGCTGAACCACCCTATAGAAAGTCCTTTGCACTTCCCCTCGTTTTTCGTCTGGAGTCCTGGTATGTAACACAACAGCAGCTCTGATCAATCGTATATCTATAAAATATGCAAATAAGGTTATTTTAGACCTGAAGAAGAAGCTATGAATGAGCTATGAATGAACTGCTGCTAAGAGATAAAACTAAAGGCTCAAAGGCAATAAACTGAATCGAAAAGCCGTTTAGGGCTTTTTTGACTGTACAAGAAAACGCTGCACACAACAAATAGATAATTCAAAATAACCCCAACTACACTACTGTAAATAGTGATATAGTACTCAATCTGAGGATAAGGAACGAACCAAAATGAAGTAGCTCAAGACCATACAGCCTTCAACTATGCAAACAATGAATTGCACCAACCACTGGGTTGATTAAGTTTTAATGTCTTACACGAAGTTGTTTCGTAAACTAGTTTGCTTCTGGTTATGCCACTGCCAATGAGTCAGAGCGGAGTGCCCCCCCGTCAAGATATAGGATAGAGTATCCGTTCTATTACTATAGCCCAGGCTAACAAGTAAAACACAATCATTAACTGTTTTGAAATGATTTTCACCTATCACTCCTTTCGGGAAGTCTAGGAAGATGGGTCCACAGATTCATCTCTGAAAAATCCGGCGATTTCACTCAACAACAAAGAAAACGGTAAGTAATTATACATAGACTCCCTTATATATAGTGGGACATAGATAAAAACTCCAGCTGGATATAATACAAACCACCTTAGCCCCGTAAAACTGCCAAAGTGAAGAAAAAACGAGGTGGACTTCCTCCCTAGACTTGGATCCCCTTCTTTTTGGGAAAAGGCTGTGAGATACTTTCTACCAATTAGGAAATGGATTTACAAATGAAAACAGCCAAAAGGGATGAGGGAGGAAACAAGGAAGATGATAGAAAGAATGGCAAGACTGTCCGGCTCGGTAGAGCAGCTCCGATTTCGAAACATATACCGTACGACCGCGTGCGCTCGTGAGGACGCTACCGAATGACCGCGTGCGCGCGTGATGACGCAACCTAGTGCAGCTTGCGCTTGCACGAAAGCTTCTTGCAAGCTTGCGAAACACTTAGTTGCGTGTAATTTCAAAATTCCTGGGTGCAAGCTTGCAAGTTAGTTAACCGCGAGCAATAAGTCGCAAGTAACTTGTTTTCGAGGTCTAAAGGCGCAAGTAACTTGTTTTGGAGCTCATAAGGCGCAAGCAACTTGTTCAAAATTTTCTGAGCACCCCAACCTCTCGGCTTGCTCGAGAGTCCAGTGGCTGCCTTACAAGATAGTGGAGACGCAGACATTTGCCACGCCTCTCTTTAAAGGGTGGGGTAGAACGCCACTTCTAAAGCAAAGGCAAAACATATATTTTGTATAAACGTGTAAGAAGTAGTTCATTGTTCGAATTATTGTTGCGGAAAGGCGAGAAAAGAGGGGCATACACATGCTGCCCTTAGTGCTAATATGACCAGAAAATGCTAGTGCTGAGCACTGGTCGGTGCGATGCAGATTCGATGGACGACATAGACGTGATAGACGACAGACTCTTTATTTGCCGACGGCCGAAAAACTGCAAACCAACCAATGTAGCTTTTATATAGTGGGCTTTTAATCACTGCGTAATAAAATCTGTCAACTTGATTAGGTTTCCGCTTGCATTTAAAGGAAAACGAGATGTCCGACTAACCGACTCTTTTGGCCGCTTTGGACTGTGAAATAGGAAAAAGTACTCGTACATTTCTCACTTTTGTAAACCAACATTTTCAGATATGCGGCCAGCTCCAACAGCGATGAGTTCTCATGTCCTGGAAGAGCATCTGCAGGCTGTAACAGGACATTCTCGAAAAACGATATCACCGAGCACGAGGCTTGAAACTGCGCTTTGCTTGGGATGCTCATGTTTAATACTATTTTGATACTCCATGATTACTTGGGTCCTCCACATTGCCCCTGACATTTTTCCCTGAATACGTTTATCTTTCGTCGTGTTCGCAAGATTTACCTTCTGCCTGGTATCATACAATTAGTACAATTGGTGTACACTGATACCTAACAGATAGCTTACAATCAATATTCACACCAAGATCTTTAGCCGTAGAAATGGTTTTTAAGGTAGTGCCATTAACGTTACAATCCTTGTAACTCTACTGACCATGTGCACGACAAAACATTTGTCGAAGTTCACTGCGAAATCCCACAACGAGGGATATTCCACTACTTTGAAAATAGTTCTCCCATGTTCAGAACAGACTTCGTTCGAGTTCTCACTATTATACAGCTTGTATACCTCAATGCTATCAGCGTAAAATTGCAGTTCAAAAGAATGCGAGGCAGAAAGAACTTTTGGAAAATCCATTGTATAAGTTAGAAAGAGTAATGGTGACAGAACTTCACCTTGTAGAAGACCAATGAAGGCAAGGTGACATTCTCTGACTGAAGGCTAACTTATAATCGAGCAAGGTATCAAAATTTGCAACTGTTTAAAGTCCTGTGAGAAACCCATGTTGCGTAGAAGCAACAAGCCGAAACTTTCCACTCAAGATGGAAGATTCTACCGATTAATTTTTCCAGTAAATTAAGAGCTGTCGGAGTAATACTAATAGGACGGTACTGAGACACTAACTGGGCACCAGGGTTGCTTTGAATTGCTGTAACTAAAGCTTTTTTTCAACTATATGGCACATCACCGGACATCAGCGAAGCGTTGAAAATGGAAGCTATAGGTTTAGTAAGAGAATCAGCATTTTTTAACACTATGAAATAAATGCCATTACATGATTTACTAATGGAAGGCCTAAAATGTGTTTGAGAATTTAGCAGACCTCATTGCGATGAAAATAAACCACATAATCGGTGTTCAACTGTGCTCAAAGGAGGCATCGAGAAAAAAGCTTCCCAGTAGTAGTGGTGTCTTAATAGACCCCTCCAAAAAAATCCTAGTGCAATAGCATTGCTTTTGTCAGTGAGATAAGAGCATCCATCTGTGTCATTAAGATTAAGCTTAAATACCCGTGATGAGTCACGGATTCTCCTGAGTTCTCCTTGACAGTATCGTGACTGCGATGAGTCACGACAGAATTCGCTCAATAGATTTGATTCTAGTTCTTATGTAAAGATGAAGCTTTCTCAAAGAACTTTCAGACGCGAGTCGACGCTCCTTGTATGCCCAAAGTTTTCGCATTGGACTGTCAATGTCTGTCTTCTTTTTGTGGTGACTATCACGGGATGGGTCATCGGAGTTGAAAAATATACACTTTTCTGCTCGAGCAAATTAAGCATCTGCAGTGGCAGCTTACCAGTAACATTAGAGCATGTCTTGAACGACACAAATTTCGCAACAACAAAAAAACAGATACGTCAAGGCAAAATCTTTAGTACAGTTCAGACGTTGAATCATAATTTTTAAAAAACGTAACCAATTAATAAATGAAATGCCATATTTAGGCAGACATAATCCGCGTGGGAAAATCCGTTCTAGAAAGAACGACATAGAGTTTGGGGTGTCCACAGTTTGAAAAGGAGGTGGGGAAAGAAGGAAGAACCTTCTTTAACACATCTTTAACAAAACTGTAGGATGTGATGACCAGGGGCCGGATTCATCAACGACTTATAGCAATTTAACAGAGAAAATTACAGCTGAAATCTCTGATAGCGCGGCTTATCAAGGTGAAATGGGAAGCGATAAGCCGCGTTATCTGAGGTTCACGCTGTGAATTCTCTGTTGAAGTTATGTAATTCGCTGATGAATCCAACTCCAGGACGAGTGCCTGCTGCTACATGTGGGCTTGATTACATGATGCTGGAGACAGCAATTTTTGAAGAAAACGGGAAAATGCGAAGAGGCAGAATCTTGAGCCTCCACACTTTGCCATTCAAAATTATCAAAGATCGTATGATTAAACTCTGTAAGCAGTACCGATTTCTTAGAGAGCGCCTTAACCGTTCTCTAGGAATGAGGAAGCCTGACGCTTCTGAAATCATTCTGGGCGTCTTCTAAAAATAAGCTCTCCACAACGGTCAAAATAATTTCTCGCTTTGGAAAAATTTGGTTAATCCTTTTTCGAAATGGTTTAAATTCACCTGCCCCTAAAGTGAATACACTGTCCAAAATTTAACATTTATTTCATTTTCAAGAAAAAAACAGTCTATGACATAGAAATTCACATTGCCAGCGATATAGCTAAAACTTTTGTAGAAAATGTACCTTGCTAGTACAGAATGCGTGGCGCGATCTCAACTTGTAAAACAGAAAAGTCGACGCCTCTCTACAGTTTGAATCAAACTTGAAACCATTAGCCGTCTCGGAGAATTCGTTGATGGCGAGAGCGATTTTTCGTGTCTGGCCCGTGGGACGAAGCAGGCCGCACAAACGTGACCTGAGATACCGTGACCCAAACTTCGTCTAAGGGTAAATTTAGGATGGCAAACATGATGCTAATGTCCGTCTCAACAGTTATGGTCGGTTACCCCCATAATTCTGTAGGTGTATTTTTATTTTTATTGTTTTTAAATTTACTAATATTATTTTCATATTTTATTTCAAAAGAAAAATAATAAATTAAAAGTTGCCTTAAAATAAACCAAACGAGCAAGTATATAGCGCATTTAAGGATCAGGTCGCCCCATGCACTCAAAAATTTCGCCGCAACTTTATTCGCTTGATAGTGTGAATGCCACTTACATTAACTATCAAAGCAAAGATATTGTGTTCTTTACAGTGCTTTTCTTCGTATCGTTAACAGGTGACAAACTGCATGGGAACAAAAATTCTACTATAAATCAGATAAAAATTGTGACATCTTGGGCGAGGGCATGACGCGATCTCGTTTTTCGACTTTAAAAAATGACCACCTTCCTGCTCTTCAACGCAAGTTTTAATCCATTATTTTTATTCAAAAATAAAATTTTCATAAATTTTCGAAAAGTGTGTTCACTTGCTAGATGAGCTGAATGAAAAAGTCCGTGGTCCTTACACGACTATCGATTAAGGTGGACCGGCCGTAATCGTCCAAAAGGACATCGGCATCTTGTTCAGCATCCCGAATAACCTCTCTGGACGAAGTTTCGATGGACCGGGCATCATTCTTGTTTCAAAAAATATACCGTCGCGCACCATCGAGCGACATCGTCCCACGAGACAGACTGCTGTCGCACACCATTGAGCGACATTGTCGTCAACGTGTTAATTATGATTCAAAAAGCGTCGAGCTGCTTAAAAGGGTGCCCAACAGGGGTGTACGTAAAAGAAATTTGAAATTTCGAAAATCGTAAACCGTAAGTCGAAAGGATCACCTGAGCTGTAGTACAGTACAACTAAATTTCTAGAGCTTTTCTCTTTTTCTCTGCTAATGTTAACCAGATATGGCTCAATATTGATTTATTTGTCTTGTTACTATTTTCAGCTCAAGCTGAACAGTTTTCTTACCAAAATATTTCACTTTTCACGTCTTCTCGCTGCCCACACATCTTTCAAAATAAACATAGCCTATGCGTGGTATTCCAACAAAACGTCTGCATCGTTCGAATATTCATTAAATTCATAACTTATTACCAGTTTTTCTGCTGCTTAAAAAGGTGTCCACCAGGGATGTGCGTAAATGAAATTTGAAATCGCGTAAATCGTAAATCGTATGTACAAAAAATCGCTGTAAATCATAAATTGTAAACCGTAAGTCGAAAGGGTCACCTGAGCTGTAGTGCAGTACAACTAAATTTCCGATCCAATTTCTAATTTAGGATTTAGCAGAAACAACAGAGAAAAAGTCGCTGTCAAGAATAGAAAAAGTTTTTAAAAACTATTTCAGCACTGATCATGGCAACGAAAACAGCAACTGCGCATGTAGTAATCCAACAAACATACTGACTCATACGACGGGATTGTACTATGCGTACTGAGTGAGCGTACGGCGCAATCCCACCGTGTGACGCACCGAAAGACCTCCGGTTTTCTACATTTTGAAATAAGACTAGGAACATTCCTACAGCAGATGGAGAAGAAACTTCTCACCGCCGAAACAGTGTGGTCATAATTCTTGGACAACTTTTGTAAGCTTTAAAATGGAAAGGTTAACGTATCCTTTGAGGCAACCTTCCTGAGGCACCTTTAATTTGATTGCACAGACGAGACAGCTTTGATTTAGAAAGTGTCTAGTTTGATTTAAAAGTAATCCCATATGAGTTGTAAATTGGGAAAGACCCGATTTAGGATAAAACAAGTTCAGTTTGAGTTTGAAGAAGTCGATTTTAAAAGCAGAAAAAAACGGTATATAGCTGCAGGAAGGTAAAAACACATCCATTGCAAAATAAGTAGGGTATCAAACAATGACCACAGCGCGATATTCGAATTCAGAAGCTCTATCAATTGCAGAGAGATGGGAGCGAAGCTATTTCGTAATTTTAAAAGCACTTTCAAGTTCTGACCCATCGTTCGACAGCATCAGCTATCTCGGTGACCTAAACCAACCCATATAGAGCACCAGTTTCTTACTTAGGCTTTTGAATTTTGAAAACTTTAAAATATACCGATACTTTCTCAAAATTCTCAGCCCTCGCTCGGGCTACCCTTCGTCAGTACTGTAACGAACGACTGCTCTCCGAGAGTCTCCAGCCTATAGATAGGATGAGTAAAATTCAATCACCCCACCGAAAATGGAGATACAAACTGTCAATTCCAGTGTGAGGACAATGTCTTCTGCAACAATAACACACTAGAGTATCAAAAACAACTGTAAAAGGAAGCGGGAGTGAGCGTATAACTGACGAATCTCGAACCAAAAACCTTGATCGGGATTGTGCGAGAACAGGCGCCTCCTACAACTGGGTTACATGTGCCCTTCTCTCTATCCTTAGCACTGCATTTCTTACAAATGTCGAATGTTGGCTCCTCTTTATGAACGGTATTGGGTTATCATTCGAAACGTCCGACAATGTTGTTTCAGACAGAGTTGGAAAGCTCTCCTTCTGCAGTGACCAACTCTCGATTGGTGAATATTTCGCAGTGCAGCAGAATTTGCCGTACCATGTCAGTTTCCGATCGGTGGCGATGTCCGTTCCTCCACGTGGTGCTACTGGAAACTGCTCACTCTGCGAGCTATAAGCTAAACACGGAAACTAGATTGCAAGCGACAGACCCTTGTGATAGGCCGGCCTTCGAAGACCCACGATCGAAGCCCTTGCAGAGCCCAGCGAGTGTAAGAAGTATGCGAGGGTCCCTGGTGCGAGGACGGCATCGGGGGGCAACTGAGTTAGTCCGAAAGTTCCGTAACGTAAGCAGGACCCGCGTGGCTACGCTGAATGTGGGCACGTTAACGGGCTGAAGCAGATCGAGCGATGCGATGCACCAAGAATCAAGTGGTGGCGAATGAGAGAGAATGAAGTAGCTGTGATCTCTCGCGTGCGGTTACCGACAGTCACGACTGTCGACGAAACCTGGAAGAAGGCGACCGACGCATTACGTCAAGCTGCACAGTTGGAACTCGGAATTACGAAGCCTGGACGACGCCAGGTCAACAAGCAGGCATGGCTGTGGACAGACGACGTGAAAGCTAAAGCTCGAGAGAAGAAGGTGTTTCACGTGTTTATCACGTGTTTCTCGGCGAAAAGACAGCCGATAACTGGCGGAAGTACCAAGAAGCCAAGAAAGCTGCAAAGAAGGCCGTGCCTGTTTCAAAAGCCACTCATTATGGAGATGTCAACGAGAAGCTCGAGTCACGCGATATTGAGCAGCATCTATACCGATTGCCCAGAATCGCCATCGGCAGGCCGAGGATATTGAGAAGTTTCTCGGCATCGAGAATGAGGACGGCCATCATAGACCGCAAGAAGGCATTGAGGCGATGACACGATTACTTTGAGGAAATCTCTACAGTAGAATTTCCTCATCCAGCCATCAGTTCAACGGCTTTAACCTATGGCGCTATCCAGAAGACCACCGCAGAGGGGACTGAAGTGGCTTTGATGAAGATGATGCCAGGCAAGGCGACTGGGCCCGACGACGTGGCGGCTGATTTCTGGAAGTCAAAGGTTTGGCACTCTGCTGATGGCGAAGTTCTTCAATGAGGTTGTGGCAGAGGAGAAAGTGCCACAATTTTAGCACAACAGTACGATGATTCCTATTTGGAAGAAGGGCAGTTCTGCAGACTGCTCCAGTTACCGTCCGACTCGCTTGCTTTTGCACAGCATGAGGATCTTCGAGCGAATTGTCGACGAACGAATTCGTAACATCGTCCAACTTTCCAGCAACCAGTGTTGCTACCTAGCTGGCTGCGGTACCATTGATGCCATACACGCTGCCGCCTTTTGGTAGAGAAGCACCGCGAAAAACAGAAGCCAGTGCATATCGCCTTTCTCGACTTGGAAAAGGCCTTCGATCGCGTACCGCGTGAGGTTATATGAGGTTATATGGTACGCCTCACGACAACACAACGTACCTGAGGAACTCATAGAGTGGGTGCGGATGCTCTACTCTTGTCCAAAGAGTCGAGTTCAAGCTGCAGCTGGAACCTCAATGGAGCTTCCCATCTCTGTCGAGGTACATCCGGGTTCTGCGCTTTCCACACTCCTCTTTGTTGTCGTGATGGACGCCACTACACAAAATTTTCAGAAGATCGTCCCCTGGACGTTTCTTTATGCCGATGACGTGATGGTCGCTAGCAAAGATAAAGGTGAGCTGGAGCAAGAGGTGCAAGCTTGGTGTGATCGCTTGGAGCGGTTTGGACGCAAACTGAACGTGGAGAAGACCGAATACCTAACGACGGACGTTACTAAGTCCAGCTCCGTCAATGTTAATGACATTGAGCTTCCGCGCACTTCGGTCGTTAAGCACCTGGGATCAGCAATAGCGTCCGACGGCAAACTGGTGGATGAAGTGAATTCACGCCTGAGTGCAGCTTGGTCCAAGTGGCGCTCGCTGACTGGTGTACTCTGCGATAGGAAGATAACAGAGCACCTGAAGTCGAAGGTTTACAGAACCGTCGTGCGGCCGGTAGCAATGTGTGGCGCTGAGTGTTGGCCTGCGAGAGCGTACATTAGCTCCGCTAAAACGTGTCGCATGACCTGTCTAAGCCGAAAAAGGCCAAAATGACGGCAGTTATTAGGACGTGCTTCTGTAAGATACGATGGATGGCTGAGTATGGAGCTTATATTATCTTTAACGATTTTATGAACGGTAACGGATTTTCACTACTTTTTTACGATAGCCTTGAGCATGCAAACTATTGCTGCTACACATTTTGAACACTCTTTGCAGTGAAAATTGGACCCTAACAATAAAAACGATAAGTTCTTTGCTCCTAGGTGCGTATCGTACTGCCCTTTAAAGAAAATACCAGGAAATTCTCTCAACTTCGAGAATAGAACGATTTTTATTCTCTTGTTGCAATTTGCTAGAGAAACGGACTTTTGGAATTCTCACATCGCTTTGAAACAAATGGTGAATAAAATTCCGTAAGAATTACAGCGACGGCGCATGCAAAACTCCACGCGGTATGAATTCGATCTGCTCTGCGATTGCCTCTATTGTACGGATGAATAGTCATGAATTATACTATTTTTATATTAGATTTGTGCAACAAACTGTCACCACTGTTATGGGATAAAGTTAGATTTTGGTGTGTAACGAATGATTTTCAAACATATACATCATCACAGAAAGCCTCGAACTACACCAATTGTTAACCACTGAATGATATGACGCTCCTCGTGTCTCTCGAGTGAAGAGGATCCATTGAAGCGGTCTGGCACGCGACAGGGACGAATGTACAGGGTGCGCATGAATTATGTCTCGGCGAAAATTTGCGGATTTGAACCGCAAGCGAGATGTTTTTTGGAAATTCAAGTGCTAATATTTTGTGTTTTCTTCACATTATGCTACCCGAAAAGTTTTAGGTAGGTTCTTCGCATTCTAGACTATGGTTAAAGCTCATCTGAAGCGCGCCGCCATCATCGGTCTGCACCACGAAGGCCATGAGTCAAAGAGAATTAATTGCTCATCTTCCATCTGTTCTACAGCGATTGGTCGGAAAGACTGTTGAACGTTTCGATGAGTTTGAAAGCACATCGGACAAAGAAGAACGAGGTAGAAAGATTTCTGCTGCATCGTCTCATACCATAAAAAGGATTCGTGGGACAATTCCACGTTGCTCAGTGAGGAAGATCTCGAAAGAGGAAGGCATCAGCGCTGCCTCTGTGAGAAACATTCTGAGAGGAAAGCTAGGACTTCGCACCTACTGATAACAGACGGCATATTTCCTATCGGCCCAAATGAAGAAGGTCCGGCTGAAGAGATGCAGGAGATTTCCAGAGCGCTCCGCAGATGGCACGCACCGGTGCATCGTTTGAAGTGACAACAAAATTTTCACAGTAGGACATATTGTGAATCCATAAAACGATCAGATCTTCACAACGGGTAAGAAGCAGGTCATGTCAGAGGAAAAGTGATCGGGGAAACTGCACATTCGAGCTCTGTTATTGTTTGGGGTGCGGTAACCTCAGATGGGAAGCGCCACTTGTGTTCGTCGATGCTGGAGTGAAGATCAATAAGGAAATATATTTGAAATCAGCCCTGAAGAACGTAAGAACGTTTTGAAACCGTGGTCCATTTCTCACTTCGGAGGCAAGCCATGGTGCTTTCAGCAAGACTCGGCTCCTGCAGACAAGTCGAGTGTCGCTCAGCAGTCATGTTTGCAGATTTCATCGTCTAGGAAAAATGGCCATCAAATTCACCAGATCTGAACCCACTTGTCTGGTCAGTTTTAGAGCACAGAATCTCAGCTACAAGATAACACAACTCGGGCTCGCTCAAAGCTGCACTTACGAAAGCATGGAATGATCTCGATGAGGACTACCTGCGTGCCACCTGCAGCGCCTTTGCGACTCGTCTGAAACGTCTGAGAACCTGCATACGCTCATGAGAAGGGCACTTCGAATGAAGAATGTAATTTTTGATTGTTGAAGACCTTGGCAATGACTGCGAAGTGTTTTCCTCCTTTCTGAATTGTTTGCTTTACTATGTTATTCGATTTTTTGAGGCCTGTAACTAATGCGCACCCTGTAGACGCTGCTAATCCATGTAAATAACGACGCAGTCACGAAATGCTTAAAACGAGATCCTGAATAGGATTGACTAATGTTCTAGGCCAAATAGGATAACTACGTAGAACATACAACGAGAACCGTTCCAAGGTGGTTGTAGACAAAGCAAAAATCAAAGCCAGGAGGCCCAAGATTTCATTATATCCCAGAAGTTTTTATAAACTGACAATGGTTTCAGCTTGCATGGGATTATTGCATGGGACTTTCGTATAATCCGTATCTGCTCTACTACGTAAGAAATAAGCTTTGCCGGTTTGATGACCTCTTTGTGTTTTAAATAGAGTTGTTCTTCTCTTCGGGTTTACTGATTTGGATTTTTCAAATTTAGCTGTGTTTTACCTCTTAACTGGGCGTAAGCCTTGGCAAAGACAGATGCGTTTTTAGTGGAGAAACTTCTGAAGTGATTATGTTACACAGCCACTGCTTCATTTGCAATTCATTTACAATTTCCGGGCGACCAAAGTGAAATTCGGTTCGAGAAGAAGTCCAAGATCCGTCACTTGAACGATAGTAGACCCAGTCCCATCTGACTTTTATGTGCAGACTAGATTTATTCTTCCTAAATCCAGCACCACTGTATTTTTCCTTTGGAAAGGAGAGCTTCCATTCGTGAGAACACCGTTCAGCCGCATCGACAGGTTGTAGTAGGATTTGGTTTTGGCGCGAAGAGCGGCATGTGGTAAGCCTTTAAGCCACCATGCACTTTTTAGAGTAAATTGCTTTTCTTAAAACAAAGTGTGTGGATGGCGACCAGATCTAAGTGGCTCCCAAGAGGGGCCATTCTTTGTAGTGCTTTGCCAACCTCACCTTGGGTTTCCGCCTCTCTCCGCAGGTTCTCAGCAGTGACTGCTGCACTCTGTGGAGAAGCAGCAGCTGTTCTGCAAAATATGAGCTGTGGCGTGGACCTTACGGCGCAAACATGTTTTCGTATAATATCATTTTGCAAAGCTTTTGTCAGCCGCACTGAAGGAAAAGCAAACATTTCAACTTCGGCAGCTGTTTATCACACACCCAGCAGGAGGCGAACACCATGTGCAACTGGGTTCACTGTTCAGGGATGTGGTCTCTCCGCCCACCAACTTGGAGCGAAGGCTATGAGAACACAACACTACAGGGTGGCCCATTAATATGCACTGCAACAAAAACTGGCGACCTAGTCAATTGTTCCGAACCCTACAGCGGCTGTTATTGTGTACATCCTCAGTTCTAGGCTCGTTATAATTATCGTGATTCCACTCCTCACGTAAAAGGGTATTGGGCTTTTATTCGAAACGACCGTCTGTCTTCTCGAAGTCTATGTTGGAGCACTCTCATTCCGAAGTGGCTAATGGGCGGTGAGCATCTCAGTACGGAGACTAGCAACCGCACAACAGGTTGTAGAGTGAGATTGTCCAGTGCCCTCTCCAAAGTGAAAGTTAGATGAGGGGATCTGCCTATGAGATATAAGAAAAGAACGCGATTGCATAGTTTGCCAATCCAGCGCAATACAACAACAATCTAGAACAATTTCAATAGCCACCGCTTCCGCTGATGAAAAATTTCTGGGAGCAGAGCATTCTAGAAAGGTCAACATAGTAGCGTGCTTATGCCAACTTTTGAGAAACCGGGCAGCAGACAAGAAAGGTTGGCTGCGCATAGCAACACTTTTTTCGTCTTCAACGATTTTCTAAACATGCCCTTCCTCACACTCTAGGTTTCTGCATAGAAAGGAGGAAGATAAGTGCGTATAAAACCGTCTGAAAGCAAATATAACACCATCATCTTTCTAAACCAAACCCCGATGTTAATAAGCAGAATGCATAAGCCGGTACAGCGACGATTCTAATCGCAAAAGGAAGAAAAAAAGAAAAGACAAGCCTGAGATTTCCCGCTCATCTGCGTAATACCTTCAAAAGACCAGCAATGAAATTTGTCCGTCGTTAGCCTTTGATCGTCGTTTATTTGTATTCTTTGAGAAAACATCCTTCTCTAGACTCTTCTTCTTCCTCTTCTTCTTCACCGTCTGTTCCACTTCGTAGCGGGGTCCGGTAATCTAGTGTCATGACGCCACCCTTCCCGATCCAGTACTAGATCAGGGTGCACACCAGCAACCTTCAAGTCCACATGCAGCGGATCACCCTGCTCTCATGGTACAAGAAAAGATGAAGTCTGATGAGGTTTTGAAACAAACTAGGGATGAATCCGTAAGCGGTACTCCGACGCGGCGTGTAAAGCGACTCACACGACCTAAACGCCCTCGTTAAGTTAGGAGCGAGTCCTTTTGGTTCACTCTTTCCGTTTTTACACGACTGAGATTTCGTTGCAGTATTTCGTAACGGTCAGGAAAGTTACCGTATACTTGAAAGGTCGCCCGTCGCCTACGGGCGCCTTTCACCCTGAGGATCTCGATTACCTCTGCGCGCGCCTAAATGGCCCCATACGGGCCGTACCACTCCCTCAACACATTGCCGCAACACTATTTTATCCACATGGTCCTGGACATGACTTCAGGCAGAGAATCAGATCACGAATATCACGGGTACAGACATGGTGTTGGTAAACGTTCAACAGCCAGAGTCGGGCGAAGTCGGACGTGACGTCGGTGATGATCTCCCTGTTGTTGTCTCGGTTCGGTCGATGGTCTTATATGGATCGTGGTCCTCGCTCGTCTCCCATCGTATCGTCGTCCATCTGAAAACAAAGGCCGAGAGCGACGAAGGAAAGAATTCTATGTTTCTAGATAAAATACCTAGATAGGCTAGAAAGAATTCTACGCTTTTTCTAAAGTTAATGCTTCACCTTTTCACATCTCCCCTTTTTACCGAAGTCCGACCTCGGACTTAATATTGGGGTTGTGAGCGGAAGAAGTCAATCGGCACGATCAGCTCGTGTGTAGTGCACCAGGACATCACCTTCTCCCATGTCGTCATACTTCGCAGACATCGAGCCGATCCTTTTTTGAGCCGACTATTTCAACTTGGGTTCCTGCCATTCCGATTGCGGTCTCGGTGTGCGGCGAGTCCAGTTGGAAGATTCCGAGCGCCGGACATAGTTGCTTCCCTGCTAGCGTTATGCTTGATCCGGTGTCCACCAGAGCTGAAACGCTTACTCCGTTGATACGTATTCGAATGTGAACTGTCACGCAGTCTCCTGCAGTAACATTATATACCGTGGGATAACTAACCTCGTAGTTCTCCCGTTTTTCTCCCAATCCTATTGCAGGGGCGTGAAGAGAGTGTGTGCTTCTATTAACGGTTTGTTTAGCTCGCCAATAAGGACCTAAGGTTCTTGATGCTGCTCCAAAAACTCTTGTTGGGATTTGGTATCTGATATAGAGTTCGACGAGTGTTAGGAAGGCCTTAATGCTGACGACTACGCAACAAACGGATACCCATGCTTCTCTCAGGAAATTCCATGAAAACGGCAAAAACTCCTCTAGAGCCGTGGAGGGAATTGATTTCGCATCGCTACTTGCGCCGTTTTCTCCTACATGGTGGTCAAGGGCTGCTTGGTTTCCGTCTATTGCTGCCCAAAGTTCTTCGAATTGCTGACCAGGAATAAACTCACTTATATTTGTAATGACCAAATTATGAAAAACTGTAAGTGCTGGTTTCTCATAACTACCTATCTGTTCAAGCGGGCTTCCTAGTGAGACGATCTTATGAACTTTCATCTTTTCCCATGTGTTTTGGATCGCATCAAACCTATGCACGGTGTTATTGATGGCGAATTCAAATATTGCGCTTGGTTTACAGGCTACCTGCTCGGCGTTGATACTTATAACAAAAGTTACCGGGTCCAAAAAAGCTTTCCAAGTCTTGTTTCCTGGTATATGTACTTCTATCATCGGCTTCGTGTAGCAGGTATCATTGAATGGCTGCAACCGATACATGTTCCGGGACAAAAGCACGCATGGACGTGTCTTTATTACGTCCCCACCGAGGAACATAGCGTCTATGTCGGGTCTCGAAAGAATTTTTCGCATAGCCAGTGTTGGTTCTGAGGCTAACGCAGCTATCATAGACCGGCTGATAGAGTTCATAGACTTGCAGAGACTCAATGCTGATTGCCGAAATGAAGAAATTGTCAGAGTTTGCATATTATCTTCTACTGCTAAGAGCTGGGCAGCTAGCTGGTTCGTAGTGGCGAGACCTACTTGGGATAAGAAGGAAAAGGTTTCGAGGCTGCGAGCGCTACGTCTAGGGATGCCGGTGATCTTCACGGCGTAGCCCTGATCGGTACGTATAAGCGAATTTTTACAGTCTACAAACTGTGCCTCTTTTAACGAAAATGAAAGCGCGAACTCCTTTGAATCGCTAAGCCACACTTTGTCTGCCATCGTTCCTTTCATGGTAGCGACGAAAATAAATTGGCATGCCTCTTCTGCCGTCGGTTGCCAGATTACTGCGGCGCCTGATTTCATTATACATGATCCATCCTCATATTGGCACCCAGTTAATGGACCGGCAGGACTATCTACACCTGATGCTCCGTGATAGGCATAAACAGAAGTTTCAAAGGCCACACAGTTATAGACACTGACCTCATAGTCCGTGCAGCAATGGAAGGGTGCAGTTGGCCAGTCAATTTCCAGTTTATTCGTTGTTTTCATTACAGTACCTACCGTGGTCATATCCCCATGCGCGCATCTCCTATGATTGAACATCTGTTTACACTCTTCTGGCGTAACCGTTAGTTCGCTGGTAGTAGAAATTTGATTGCGAGACCCGAAAAAATTGACCGAGTAGGTGACCTTCTGGGATATTATCTTGCAAACAGTCGCAGTGGTCTTGTAGCGCACTGTATTTGGGCGGAATACATCAAGAGTTACCCGAACAGGATCCGAGACGAAAGAAGGCAGAATTCTCGTGCAGTTCACCTCATGAGGAATTCTCCAGTAGTTACCGGCCGCCGAATTCGAACAGATCATCGCTGGAGGAGCACTGACAGCTGAACATATTCCAAGATTAGCGAGGAGGAACAAACACATAACGGGCCATCTTGGCAAGCTAGTGGAGCGTGCGCCCGTACGTTCGTGGTGGACGTCCGTAGGGTTATCACTTGAGTTGCATGGTTCATGGGTTGCGAACGCGAAGTTCGCCAACTCATTATTTCGTTCAATCAGAGCGGCTATCTGGGCGTCTTTATCCTTTTCCGAAAGAACCTGCACGGGATTATCTACATAATCCGTCGATGGCTTACCCTCAAGGGTGTCCACCGCAAAGGTACGACCTACGCTTCTCCCTTTCCCGCTCCTCGAGGGGACTTCGTTATCGTGGGCTCGGTCGCCACGCCACTGACGCACGTCGTCGCTTCCTCGCTCCAGGTGACCCCTACGTCCGCCGTCATGCGCGTTTAAAGGACGCTGACTCATCGGGTTGAACCCTTGGAGCGGAATCCAGGACCTGCAGAACGTTTGGATATGTCCTACTTTCCCGCAACGATAGCAAACCACGTTCGAATTAGGAGCCCTTTCGAACACTCTACGGTTAAAGGTCTGTTGACGGCGACTCGCATAGGCGGGTACCTGTGGTCGAGCTTGCGGTGTTTGCCGAAATTGGCTCCAACGGCTTCGGTGTTCCGTCCTCGGATTGTCGACAACGTTGACCTGGGCTGGTGATTCCACTCCAGCGCTTGGGATGATCGTCATGTTATTGATCGCCTCTGCCAGCAAAGACTCGTAAGTCATAGCCTTAATTACGGCGTCGTCGTACGACGACGGTCCTGACGCTTTTACATGAAAACGCAAGGTGGGCTTAATTCTGTCCAAAAACTCATCCAACAGACGCTCCTTCTGTGCGGCCTTGGTTTGTCCTTGCGTGACTTTACGCACCAGTTTCTTCATTCGTTCCGCGAAATCACGGACCGTTTCGTTGGCGCCTTGCTTGCAGTCAGACAGCTGTTGCCGAGCCAGATTCCTAAAATGTGGTGCTTCGTAATGGGTGCGAAGTATGCTGACCACTTTGGTGTAGTCGTTCTTGTCAGCATCAGGCATTTCCTCGACCAGGTCCCTCGCTTCGCCATCTAAGTAACCCACTAGATTGTTGACCTTAAGCTGTTCAGGCATTGGAGGATTCACCATCCTCACCAAGTCCTCAAACCTTCTTAGCCAGGTGCTGAAATCTTGGCCCGTGGAGCCATTAAATATAGTAATAGGCATGGGTTTGAACTGCCCGAAGGCCAGCTCAAATGCAGGTGCACCAGAAGACTGGTGCGCCATACTATTCAAAAGAGGCAACGTAGGCAACTCACGACCCTCAGCAAGCAACGGTAGACCGGTGGAACTGTCGTTTAGCTGAGCCGATGCAGAGCGGGATCGAGTTACAGGAGCAATGATTGCGGTTAACTTTCCGCGGCGCCGCGTCGGCTTTTATTGAGCCAGCAGACCTAGTTGCGACATTCCTGCATGCCAGAGTCGGAGCTCTTTCAACAAACAGCTTCACTCTCAGCGCGGCCATCTGGGAACGATCTGATAAGCGCCGTGCTTTCTAAAGCTCGAAGAATAGTTGGGCTTCACTCCGCGGAATATCCACCTGCAAGTGATTAGCAGGGAACAAAAAAAAACTTTGATACATCTTTGTCTGGTCCCCAAAGGGCGACTAGACGAGTTCCTACTCATGTCCAGGATCCATGTCGTCTATATAAAATCAACTTTATCTCCACTTGGGTACCCCTTAAAACATCTCTTTACGCCTTATCAAACATCTTTTTTTCGGACCCACACACCCCGCTAAAATGAAGTCCTGAGCGCCGGACCCTCGGCCGTCGGGTCAGGCGGATGGCCCAAGACAACATATTCGAGCACGATGCCCGGTTGAGGCTCAACACCGGAGGGTGTGCGGTAGGCGAGACGGTTCTGACCGCGGACGGCCAGAACCACTCGCTGCTACCACTTGAAAGGTCGCCCGTCGCCTACGGGCGCCTTTCACCCTGAGGATCTCGATTACCTCTGCGCGCGCCTAAATGGCCCCATACGGGCCGTACCACTCCCTCAACACATTGCCGCAACACTATTTTATCCACATGGTCCTGGACATGACTTCAGGCAGAGAATCAGATCACGAATATCACGGGTACAGACATGGTGTTGGTAAACGTTCAACAGCCAGAGTCGGGCGAAGTCGGACGTGACGTCGGTGATGATCTCCCTGTTGTTGTCTCGGTTCGGTCGATGGTCTTATATGGATCGTGGTCCTCGCTCGTCTCCCATCGTATCGTCGTCCATCTGAAAACAAAGGCCGAGAGCGACGAAGGAAAGAATTCTATGTTTCTAGATAAAATACCTAGATAGGCTAGAAAGAATTCTACGCTTTTTCTAAAGTTAATGCTTCACCTTTTCACAGTATTCAACTATAAGTACAGATGCATAGACAGAAGCATTAAACTTTCCCATGGGCTTTGTAACGTTGTAGTACGGTAAAACTCTCAACCCTCAACAGAAAATCCCATCTTCTAAAGGCTCTCCACTTGAAGTAGTCACTGATCCAATCATCAACGACGTTTCTCACTCTTCCACGGACGACTCCACTACCTCTGACTGGCCGTTCTCCACGTATCGAGCTCGACGCTCCTTGAGCTCCAAGCCTACGGCAGCTGCGAACCCATCGACTGCTGTAGATGTTAGAGGAAATAAACAGCTAACGCACCATAACTTCGGGACGCAGCCACCGACTACTTATGGGCACCCTTCACTGGCTTACACACTGGGTTACTGTAGGTTCATGTGTCGTGTGTGTCGTGTACCGAGTGGATCGTATGTCCCGTAACGATGTTTTGTTGCGGTCAAAACCCTAGCCACAGGCGGGATTCGAACACCCGTCTCCTGCTGACCGTGCGGGAATGCTCTACATTATTAGAACACAGGCAAAGTGCTACGAAAGCAACGTCTACACCTCATAGAATTCATCAGCTCTCTCTTTTTATTCGCAGCAAAACTCGTTATGAGAGTTACAACGTCGACTCTAGACACTTGAGGCTCAAAGAAAATGAAATGGATCGGACCACCGTTTCGGAGTCTCGGTTCATAACGAGTAACCTAAAAATATAGTTCTTTTTACGCCTTTTGAATCAGACCATCAGAAGGAACATTTGCAGTGCTTCACTAAACAAGGTAGAGAACAGGTAATCAAAGTGGATCGTACAGTAGCAGACCATTCACCACGAATGGCCGGGCAGGGACAGGCGACAGCAGCAGAGGAAGTGATCTGGGCAGATCGCCTCTACACCATTCCTCCGAAAGGGGATATGTCTTGCTGCTAGCTTAACCGGAGATTGCACACCATGTTCAGATTCACCACTTCCCGCTGATTGTGAGGTCTGTGCAACTACGATAACGCATAAGTAGAATGAGTGAATTATCCTGTAATATTGCCCATCTCTGAATATTCCTTACAGCTAATTTGTATTCTACAACAGATTCCGTGCACCATAGTCAGTCACAATTGATTCTTTCTACAATTTTTTCATTACAGAAATCTTTAATCAGTCACATTCCAGCATTCTGTGACATTGCAACTCGAGGTAAAGTTCGTATTGAATAAACTAGACCTCGCATGCGAAATAAAGATTTCTTTTACATTCAGAAGTCTTAAGAGTTGAGTTTTGTCGTGTTCCATGAACTTTCAATTGCTAAAAGATGTTGAAAGCTTTGCCTTCCTGGCTCCTGCTTACACAGTCTGAATTTGTTAGGGAGAGGGGCCACGTCGTACCCTTTGCCTTGTGCAACATCTAGTCGCAAAACCAAAAAGAGAAGCCAAAACGTTTATGAAGCCAACTTCTGACCCTGGTTTCTAAACGTTTAGCTTCACACCTAGTATGGGCTACACAAAGGCTTGAATGCTGGAGTATAAAAGACTCTTAGTGTTGAGTGGCCTCAAAAACTCTTTTTGCTGGGAGGGAAGGAATGGAGTGGCCGACATCGATCCATACCTCTTATGAGCGTTTGAAATACTCCGGTAAGAAAGCTATTCGTTTTAAGCGAAACTAGTGACTCCAGCACCACTACTCCTTCGCTTCTACTTTTGGTGCCACCTATACCTACTTAATCACACAGATACTTAGATGGCCCGACCTCCCTATTCGTACAAAGTCGGTAATTGAGTCGTCTGTGTCAGGACAGTCGAATAGCCGCAAATCTACACGGCTTTCTACGACTGCATTCGGAGACGTGATCAAATAATAGAATCTTTTATGTATAATACATTTGAAGGCGATATAAAACAGCTCACATAGCTCTACCCTTAAAATAACTAACAAAAAAACCCAGTCTCTAAAGGGAAACACAGCTTGAACCGGGCATGGGGCGACGAGGTGTCCACTACGCCTTGTTGATGCGCTCCTCCTGCGCGTCCATTTCGGCACGAACCTCGGCCGGGAGATCGGGACCCACCTGGAACTCGCATGTTTGGATAAACCAGCTCTGACCACGCTGCAAGTGGGGAGCTCACCTGCTCCTCGAGGAACTTCTTGATCTCTTTGGCGTCGTTTGACCAGTAGTCCTTCGGCACGGACATCAGCTCGTCCCAGTTGATGTCCGGAAGTCCTTCCGCGTTGATTGAACCCTGATTAGAAGACGGTTAGCTAGTTGTTTCGTTGGCCTTAGAAATACTGGCTCTCGACTGCTCAACTTCCCTTATGCTGAGATTAGATCAGCTGTTCTTGCCGGAGTACAATCCTAGTTGGAGGCGGACATTCACAATAGGGCAATTGTTTCCCCCTCCTGTACCCCACCACCCACTCTCTTGAGTTTGCCTGGGCGTCCTTATGTCACGAGACGGCCACTGGGATCTTGAGAAAATTCAGAGTAGGGTTGTGGTTGCGGAAATTACCACGCGGCTCCTTGAACTAGGACTGCACTTTCGCCAGAATAACGACGTGCGTTCTAAGGTATTATTAGGTTGTAACGAAATAAATGGCACTGAACCACTGTAAATTTAAACAGTTGATATCTCGGCTTGTAGGGAAGTTTATTAATCGAAATAAAAACCTTCTGATTCTACACATCTTTGCCAACGTGACACAAGCTTTTTTATCCCAGTAGCATAAAAATCAGAAGTTCTGGAATTGACGAAATCTTCGAAGGCACTTTCGGCATCCTGTTGGTATTTGAATATTTTCCCTACCAAGAAGTCGCCAAGATGCTTGAAGAAATGGTAGTCTGTTGGGGAGAGGTCGGGAGAAAACGGAGGATGTGGTAGAGTTTCAATGCTCAGCTCATTCAATTTCTGCAACGTCATTCGTGCTACATGGGGGCGAGCATTGTCGTGCAGAAGGAGAACTCGTCTTCGGTTTACCAAGGCCGGCCGGATATCCTTCAACTTTTTCATCATTTCTTCAATTTCAATGCAGTACTTCTCTGCCGTGATGGATTCACCGGGAGGAAGCTGTGGTGAATAATTCCCAGCGAACACCACCATACTGTCACCATTACTTTCTTTTGGTGCAACTCCGGCTTCGCAAAAACCTTGGGGCTCTCATCGCTGTCCACCCACTGTGCCGATCGTCGCCTGCTGTCGTACATTATCCATTTCTCGTCGTAACTTGTTAAAGACTAACGCTTCCAGGCAACAGGAATTCCACATTCTCAAGCATTCGTGTCACCAAAACAGCTCACTTATTTATCCACAAGGCCTTTCTGCAAAATATGTACGTTAACGGTTTACAGGTGCGTCTGGTACTGGGTTGTTAGGGAGTGCTGGCGATGGGGAATAACTAACGTGCAGAAACTTCACCACAAGATTCAATATTCCTGCCCGACGCCTGTAGGAGTTGCTGACGTTATCCCACATACCTTGGTAACCGAGCTAGCAAGGTTTCTCTAGATTTCACCGTCGTCCGCTTAATCGTGCTTCAATCCACAGTTGTCAGTATAATCGAGGGTTCCTATATGGAAGCGGTCCGATCGCGCACAGGACTTCAGGATCTGCCCCACCTACCACACCTAACCCATCCTGGAGTTTTTTCTTTTGTCAACTTGTGCTGTTTTCCGCATCAGCTGATTGAGTGATGCTTTGTCGTAGAGCTGCAGCTGGGATTCTATAGTTCACTTGCCGTAGTTTTTTTTTGTACGGATTTTCTGCTGTTCGATTCGATTGCAGCTTCCGACTTTTAACATGAACTTACTATCGTCATTGTGCAATAAACATAGTGATTGAAACAAAAAACCTGTGAACTGCTCATGAGTTCCAATTGAATAGGAAGTCAACGACAAAAGTCGTTAACCTAACCGTCTGGGAAGCACAGCGCCTTCTACGCCAAAGCCGTTGGGGTACATTCAATGTGCCTGGTACTCCAAACTGTCCTACTATTATTGGTGACATTAACCGAAGGCGTTCGCTTGCGTTACTTGCGTTGTCCTCTAAATTAGCACCAATCAAGCCGTTATACAGATGCTCACCTTCGCAGGTACGACTCCAATAGGAGTATCAACACCCAGATTAGGCTCGCCGTCGAGTCGACGGATGATCCAGTCGATCACACGAATATTGTCACCATAGCCGGGCCAGAGGAACTTGTTGTTGGCGTCTTTACGGAACCAGTTGACGTGGTAGATTCGCGGCACCTGAATGAAACGGATTTTGAAGCATCCACCCATGAGTACTGAACCTGCACCGCCTTTTCAAAGGTCAGCTGAAAAAGTTCTGTGCTGCTCCAACATGCTGGACTCATCCTCTAGCAGGTATCTCACCTTTCTTCCCTCCTTGTTCAGATCGATCCAGTGCTGCAAGTACTTGCCAAAGTTGTAGCCCATGAACGGACGCATGGCCATCGGGTCGTGCATGACAGTCTTACCTGGAATGATAGACAGAAATAGTGCCCTAAGCAAGGTCCGCAAGCCCGATGAGATGAGGCATACCCTTGTACTCGGCGGCTGCGGTCGCTTCTGATTTCAGGCACGCGCCGGTGAAGATGCCGTGCAGCCATGACCTCGTCTCGAACACCAATGGGACACCAGCTGGACGGCGTCCTCCGAAGATAATCGCCTGAAAATGTGTCTTCAAACGCTCCAAGACAGAAAAGAAGAGCAGTTGTAACCACATGAGCGTTAGCGGTCTACTAGTCACACTGTGTCACCGACATCAGAAGCAGCCCACCTCGATTGGCACTCCCTTGGGGCTCTCCCAGTCGGGATGGATGATCGGACACTGTGAGGCCGGCGCTGCGAATCGCGAGTTCGGATGAGCGCAGGTGCCCGGGTCGCCGATCTTCCACTTCTCGCCGAGCCAGTTGATCATCTCAACGTTCTGGAACCATGACCTCGAATACAATTCCAAGGACTTCAAGGAGCGGTAACCGCACCTTGTCTTTGATTTCGTCCTCCAGTCCTTCCCAGAAGTACTCTCCGTCAACCGTCTCACCAACGTTGGTGAAAATCGAGTTCTTTTGGAACGTCGCGACGGCCATGGGGTTCGTCTTGTTTGATGTACCTTAAGCGGACCATGCAGTTATTGTTAGCGTCAGCCTTTGAAACAATGTCTCTACCTGGAGCCACTCCGAAGAATCCGGCTTCTGGGTTGATGGCGTAGAGACGACCGTCCGCGCCAAACTTCATCCAGGCGATGTCGTCGCCTAAACGCTTGCAAATGCGGTACGTTGCTGAGATGGCCCTTCTTCCAACAATGTCCACCCAAGATTGCGCCATGCACTGAGCACCCAGTTCGGGAAAAGTGACAGTTATCACCGCATCGAAATCCTTCCAGTAAAGAGGTGGGCCACACCACTGAAGTGGACGTAAAGCCAATAAAATTCAGTTCAGTTTCTGTAACCCTTAAGCGGCTGATATCGTGGTTATAAGGTCTCACAACGTTTTGTTGTTTCCAGTAAAACGTGTCCAATAAAATTGAAGGATTATAAAGCATAGTAGCAATCAGATTCATGAGCTCACACCACCTAAACTCGTATACGGAAACGATCCAGATGACCGGGATTTATCAGGCCGTTCGAAGTATTCTAACACAGCCATGTAGAATTCCTCCTAAATTCTCCCATAGTACAATCTTACCAGCTCACGAATTCTAAGTGTTTCACGTTAACAGTCCTTTCACAAAAAGCGGAGAAGAAGCCAGGGCAACGCTCACCAACACATCGGACCTTCCAGCCGGGTAGAGTCGGCTCGAGCATAGCCAGATTCGTCTTACCGCAGGCTGACGGGAAAGCGGCCGCAATGAAGTGTTCCTCAAATTCCTCAGTTCTGCATCCGACCCCTTTATTGGGAGACCCCGTGAAGACTCAAAAGCTCACCTTTCCGTTGGGCCTCGTCACACCCATGATGAGCATGTGCTCGGCCATCCATCCTTCGTCCTTGGCGATGTTGGAGGCGATACGCAGCGCGAAGCACTTTTTGCCTGAACAGGGTTATTCTTCAATGACGAGGTACAGTGAGCTGAATGCGTACGACAGCAACAGAACGTCTTCTCTCCCATTCCCAAAACAAACACAAAAGCAGCTGAATCCAAATCGCCAGGCACCTGGACTCGGATATTATCCTGTTGGGGGGGGGGACGTCGCTTAGTGTTTTTGATAACGACGTTAAAATTGAAAGCGAACTATTACAACATAGACTACACACGACCTGCAAGGGCACCTTTCTATGCAGTTCCATACCGGGGATAGACCACGCTGTTTGTGTTGGTTTCACTTTTCTAGATGTGTCCCCTTCCCTCCAACTAGGGCGGATCCCAAGACTCTTCACCCAAAACTGGGGCCAGCTTCCATGCTTCCACGCCTCCACTCAAACCTTGCTAGCCTTTTTCATTTCGAGCTGCACGCTTTCCAAATCTGACTCTATACACTTTTCAATTTAAATTGTAACAAATAAGTGCTAAGGAAGGCAGAATTTGTTGGGAAGGCCTATGATAAAAGCTTATGTCTGCAGGAAATCTTAGAAATTTTGAGTATGCTTAACGAAGTCATTTTTTAGCTAAAACAATATTTCTATTCTTATCGAAAGATGATAAGAAAGAAAGCATTCACTGGTGCGTCATACGGAGAGATTGCGCCGTGCACTCGTCCAGTACGTATACGCGCCGTGCACTCGTCCAGTATCACGATGCCTAGTGGATTAAAAGTGCAAACGCCGTCCGCACGTGTATATACCATGAAGCAGCCGAAACAATCGCAGTAGAATAAGCGAGTCATTATTATATTCTAGGTGAACAGCTTTTTTACTATTAAACAAATAAACATTGTGATGTGTTGGCCAAATACATGGCGCAACTTTACAGAAGCAAAATCAGAAATATTGTTTTAGACAAGAAGATAGGAATCTTAAGCTTATAAGAAATTCAAAATAATTGTCATTTTTTATAATCATTTCCTGCAAGGACAAATTTGTAGCAATTTTTATATACAAGCAAATGGCCACGTTTTCGTGGAACGTTGAAAGATAAACGCTTTAACTTCACATATGTACACCTTGGCCTAAAAATTGTCCTGTTTAAAATGAAGGCTTAAAACTGATCAAATGAAGAAAAGTCCAGTCTGACTTGGAAGGTGTTCAGTTTAAACTAGAAATGAATCAGCGCATTCCTGTCCACTTTCAGAGTCATTTGATTAGCACATTCGACGCCTACTATCTTCTGCAAGTGATTTCTGCTGCGAAGGCGAATATTCTAACAATATTCAAACGTTTCCTTACCGAGCAGCGAGTTGCCGCCGTAACCCGATCCAAACGACCAGATCTCCCTCTCGGCCGGTCGATGAGCGATCAGCACACGTTCCGGGTTGCACGGCCAGTGATTGATGACGCGCTCTGAAGAGTAACGAATGCTGGAGGACGCACGTGAGGGCACTTTCGAAAACAGAAGCAACTGCATGAAACCGCAAAGAAACGCGGAAGGGTTTCTGAGCCGTTCTGTGAGCTTTAGAAAGGGATCCGGAAACTGCTGCCACGTCTTGCAAAAACTTAGCCCACCCACGCACAGCTTGGGAGCTCTACCCCCAACAGACATCAAACACAAACAACGGTGACTCAGTATTCTAAAAAAATTAAACTGAAACCCACACTAACCCCTACTTTTTAAATATAGATTTTTTATTGCGTGTCAGTATTCTAAAAAAATTAAACTGAAACCCACACTAACCCCTACTTTTTAAATATAGATTTTTTATTGCGTGTTCTCATAATACCATTTGAATCCGGCGACTGCGAGAAAAATCAAAACCACATGGAAAACAACATCAAGAAGGAATTTTTAGGCTAAACTGATGGATGCTAACCAGCTGGGATATAACGAACGAAGCAGCGACTTGCAAACTGAAGTCGCAAGCAGTTTGGGTGGTAGACAATAAGCAACTGCTTAGGACGGTAGTACATATGTTGTTACAAGAAACACGTAGTACTAAGAGACCTTTCAGCCAGCTATGGCAGGCTTCTGACGCTTGACACTCGTCACGTCACAATTACGGGGCACAATATGGGTATGGATGGTGGCTGCACCCTTACGATGAATTTTTTTTTGCTTTTTCATACAAAGCGAAATATTCTATCCTACGCAGCTGAATATTGAAAATTTCCAAGTCTACAAGGTGCTGCACCCCCACCCTCTATTGTGCCCAATCACGTTCTTAACTTTTGAAAACTGTTGTAGGCATAAGCGTTTGAAACAGCGGAGGAGTACTTTAAGAAGGAATCGCTGCAACGATTGGCAAGGGTCTGCAACGGTTCCGCGACTGTCTCCAGGCTGGACAAGTAATTCTAGGCGAACACTTCCACCAGTACCATTCCAGCCCTCTGGTTTGACCTCGCCACATATTCTTTGAGAGTAATAAAATCGGGGCGCTTATGTATAGCGTAGGCGCACGGCGGGCCGGCTGTCGTGTACACCCAGGTTTTTGGATCGGAGTTCCCGCTCAGGCCAACGAAGCCTTCCAAACATCCGAAGTCCCGTAGATGTATGTATGATAGAATGCGTAGCGCATCCAAAAGGGGATTGTTTAACATAGCCCTTCATTCTGTATCCCTTAATAAAATCGACTTCGAATTCTAACTCTTTCTAAAATTCTGCTGTCATTTCAAAAAGTTGTAGTGGCAAAATTAAACGCGCCTGAAACAGCTAGGCAACTATTATGAAGACATTTTGCTGAGGTCTTCGTTCAGCAGGACTAGAGCTATCAACCTTGACTTCTGGTACAATTACACCTAAGCGCCCCTCTCGCGGCGGTACGAGAGGTTGTCATAGAGTCGACTTGAACTCCGGATTTATCTACTCTATTCCGAAGGGTAATGCGCAAGACTTACGTTTCACAGGTCTGGGCAGGCCAACTGAGTGGATGCATCGCACGAAATCGTTGTCGCCCAAGGCGTCCCAAACATCGTTGTTGACGCGGGTCATGATGCGCATCGACAGCACCACATAGTTGGAGTCAGTCAGCTGGAAGTGTTGCAGTTGAACAGAAGAAAAAGAAACTTCTTGAACTGTTGCTGTGTTCTGCCGTATCGTATCGTACCTGCTGATGAGACCCGATCCCAGTTGCAAAAGTTTCATAGATGAAGATGATCTTACTATTATACAGCATGGAAATATCATTTAGTGCATCTTTAAATTCGATAAATTCATCACCATTGAACTACAAAACCACTGCATCCCTATATCTCTATATCCTCAACCTTCTTATGCTGCTACCTACAAGGTGAAACGTGAAACAACCCTACTAGTCGCTCAGATTTTCTCAATGGGACCTAGTGGGAACGTTAATTCACTTGGGTTTACACTGATGGAGGAACAAATTTAATCAAAAACCAGACTTCTATCGATGGAGAGAACTGGAAGGCCCTGCACTTACCTGAACTCCAATCTTTGACAAAGGTCCACCGACAGGTCCCATGGAGAACGGAATCACATACATGATGCGACCTTAAATGGAATTCAGTAAAATTGCTAGAAAAGTATGACCTCGTTTAACCTAATTTAGCATTCATATTTCAGCACAATATTTACCGCAGCTGAGGAATAGCACTGCTAATTTAATTAAATTATTCATTAATTTAATTAATTTTAATTCTTTTTAACGAACGACTCTAAAGTAGCGAAATGAAGCAATACTAGCCCAATAAAATAAAATGTTGACAAAGTTTATCACAAAGCTTTACACTTGGGCCACTACCTAATTCATCCAGAAGATATATAATAATACTACAAGGTCTCCCGACATAAACCTAAGGGAATACCATATGAGGAAAGGTTCAGGAGAAGGTTAGAGAGCGGCTAGTCTAGAGATTTGCAACGTGCATAACCCTTACTCCGATCACATAGGCACATATGTTCGGGAACGGTCCATAATGAACCTGAGAGGATTTCGAATTGTTTTAGTACGAGCTCACCAGACATGCATCCCGGGAATCGGGAGTCAAGTTCTACAGCCAAACTGTCGGGCGACATCCAGTGACCCATAATTGGCTCAACGCCTTCTGGAGTGTGAGTGACCGTCTGGTACTTGTCCGGTGTGACCATCCACGTCTTCGACTCGACACGAGCAACGTCCTGAAATTTGAGCGTAAACCTCAAGTTTCAATGTCATTTCGTCCAGCTACGGGACCGCTGCTTCCTTTAACCATAGCAAACCTCCTGAATTCCACCAAAATAGTAGGGTATACAGCCTTATGGAACATCGCAACCGGCTTACCTTAGGATCTGTGCGGCAGATGTAATTATTCTCATAGGCCTTCAGCGGCGAGAGCATACCACGCTCGACCAGCTTGTCAATGATCTCATCGGCTTCGTGTTGCGAACCATCGCAGATGTAGATACCTGAAGAAGCAAACCACTCGAGAGCAAAACGTAAGCCCACGGCCGGGATCGAACCGGCAATCTTCTGATTAGAAGTCAGACGCCTTATCCATTAGGCCACGCGGGCACCTGTGCGGCGCCCGCTAAACAACACTCAACCACCCACCGCGTGGACGCATCAATTCGGCCTTCTCGGCCACGAACCGCTGCACTTTCGCTGGGAGCAAGTGGAAGTCGCCCTGAAAGAGATCGATGATCCATCGATTCAAAGCACTTGGCTGGAAAGCAGCAGCAACGCATCTAGTAGAGGAAGTCATCCCTTTTCCGAAAAGCTTGAAGATGCACTATTTGGTAACAGAACTAACGGTAAGGCAATCGGAATAATTCCCTTTCGATACAAGTTCAGAGAGGCGGTCTACGATGTCCTTCCTCCTTACCTGGTAGGCATGCACTAGCCACTCTAGCCTAGCTTGGTTCCCTTCTACAGTTTCTTCATAATACATGCGTAGCCATGCTCAATGTCTCTATTCTAAGAAAGCTGAACAAATTCTATTTTTCAAAATTCTATCTTGCGAGGAGGGAGGTGGATCTCGCTCCATTTGCATTTCCATCTTCCTTTGTGGGGTGCAACTCTAGAGCTTGAGTTCACTCTTCATTTCTCTATGAGCATCCTTTACCCATGGTTCGATATTGTTTATCTGTTGTAAACCTTCACAGTGACCACACTATCCCGTCCTCCCCAAGAGAAGTAGCATGAAATGATTGGATGATTACGCTCGCATAGTGTGAGACGTGTACAGTCCTGGAAATTTTGCGCCGACGCACGCAGGGAGTAACAGACAAATTGCTCGGATAGATCGAGTAGGATGGCACTTGCCCCCCCTCAACAGTCAGTTCTTTTTTTTTTGCAAAACATAACACTTGATAGGGAGGCTTCTAACCGTTACCTCGTCAAAAATAACAGTGAAGAATATTCTACCAATTTACGACAGAACTCCAATGCACAGTCCACTATTAACCAGGAAGATAGTTATCGTTTCATCAGCCATGACATAGTAGTGTTCAAATTCTCAGGCCCATAGCTTTAGGCGACTAATGATATTCCCATAGCGAAGTTTCTCTCGTGCCCCTTCCCGCTCGCTCTCTGTCCGTCATCAATTCCCCTTTTTCCGACCATTTCCACGGCTATTCTTTACATCTCCAAAACAGCGCACTGCATGGCGCTCTCTACTCCGTTCGTCACGCACTCCACAAAGTGGCATGTTTTCCTGTCCATTACTGAGGCTCGAAGTGCGCTATCACCAACGATATCGACGAATGTCGGGTTTAGATGGTAGTTGCGGGACTGGAGAACAGTATATCGAGAGAGAGATTTACTCAATGAAAAAAGAAACCGGTTATTTTGGATCACCAGCGAACATACGAAAGATCAGGGTTTTTGCACCTATACCCAGTTCATCAACAACGACGTTTTTCGCCACATTGTTTAGCCCGTTATAAGCGGAATACAACATTTGCCAGGCATAATTTCCATTCCCAGCATTCTGGAGCAGAGAGCTTTCTGAATGGTCTGTCACTTGATTCGTGGAGTTCTTCCGAACTCCTGCCATATCGAAGTATCTCTGAGCATTTCAGCGTAACCTCTGCCTCTCGCAGTCTCCCGCATGATTTCTCCACTCACTGAAATCGATGGTCGAACAGGCTCTGAAATTGCGCCCCAAAGAGCGACTGCAGATCAACGACTTCCGCGAATCGCCTGCCATTCACCGATACCGCCATGAACACGCCACTGTCCCCTCAACAATAACGATGTCAACGACGGAAAACCGACACGACTGGCGTTAGAGGCCTAGTCACTGACTTGTTCCGTCAGCAATGGGACGCAGACAACCGGTTGTCATTTGAAATTGTTGAATGCACGGTCGAATTAACATGAGAGAGCTAATTGCTCTCTTAGTCGAACACAGAAAAGAGCGCAACTTTCTGCAAACCCATTGCCGTGGTGTTTGTTTCCGTGCAGTTTATTCGTTCCGTGGAAAATATGACAACTAAAGAAAACGTTGAAGGTCGACAATCAAACTAGCGCTTTAAAAACCCATTCCGTAGTCGCACACACATCTTTCTCAGAAGGCGAATGAATATTTACCCTCGTAAGTAGTCCAACGAGTCTATTGTAGACCGGGGCACAACACACCAACAACGGCGCATAAAATTTTTGATTTTCTGCAATCAACATGACATGCGGGACTGATCTCATACGTTGATCCTCCTCCAGAAGCCTTAGCTACCACCCCTGTGCCCGCTTTTTTCATTCCCTTCAATACTTTTCTAGTTCTAGCATACCAAGGCCTTGCCCCACAAAATTCTGGTTGGCGACACATTGACAGCCGCCTATTACATACAAGAGAGAAATGCGAGGTAACATTTCGGTTCCAGCCCTTTTTTGTAAAAACCCAACGCTGTAGTTACTGTTACGTCCAACGACACTTTCTGCACACAATACGAGAATTTCGTTATTTTTGGAAAGGAAATTGAGAGGTTTGTTTCGCTACCATCTTTTGACGCACCTTTGTTTTCTAGCACTTCTGGACCCAGCGTCAGTAGTCTCCAGGAAAAAAAGAGGAACACACACTACTAGTCTCTTCATACTGAGCGGATTTACGCCCATTTCGCCTCTAGATTGCACACTCTGCTGCGAGTTATGTCGCGCACGTCGACAGCATTGGGAGGTAGGAATCAGGTGTGCGTTAATTTTTTCGGTAAATTTTTAGGTCTATTTTTAACGAAAAATGCTTGCGTTAAGGTCGATAAATTCGATAATCTCGTTAAATAAAATTTCCCTTAGCTGCTGTCAGTTTGGCTGTATTTTAACAACTAAAAAGCCCGATGCTTTTCGTTTTTTTCGATTCCATCCACGTTGCATTACGTCTTCATCTTTAGAATAAATAACAACGTTCCATCTATCATCTTCAAGATTGCTAAACGAGAAAAATCGTTAAAATTCCCGAACCAAACAGTAAGGCTTCGTTTATACTTCGTCGCGGCGCGACGCGACGCCACGTATAAGGCCCATGCACACTTCTGCGACACCGCGGCGCGGCAAGTGGAGCGACGGCTACCTCCGCGAAATCCGGCGGTCGCGACGCGGGCGCGTTAGAGCACCGTTTTAGGCCGGCAGCAGAGTCTTGCGGGTGCCGCGGACCCGCCATGACAGCGGCGGGTGGTGCGACGCCGCGACGCAATACTGCGTACATTTGCCGGCAGTTGCGACTTCTATGAATGTCAGAGATGTAGTAAGCAAAACGCTTTTTCTTTTGTGAAGAAGCGTTTTCTAAGCCAAGTTAGGAGTTCTTGAACGTAAGCCCCGAAATCTAACAGAACACTCCTTTTAACACAACAGTTCTGTACCATTTTGCGCTTGCTCTCACTTTGTCGTTCTAACTCTAGTAAAAGTTCTCCTGTTGACAAGAAGCTCGAAGATAATGTGGTAGCCCTTGTGACGAGAGCATTCCCTCCGATGCCTTGTTGAGTCCGGGAGGTCTGTTCGATGCAATTATAGCTCCTACTAAAAAAGAACGGTCTGCTTTGTTGTTGCATTTCTGTGGAAGGGTGTTTCCTAAACCTCACACGGCTAACTTGTGACTGGAAGGCCACGGAGATTTTCAGTGCAATTAAGGTTACCTAATATTGTGCTAAGGCTTTTTTTGCGTTACGTTTTGAGTGCAGAATCCCATATGCCTCCATTTGTCGACACTAGCGGTGATTATATTGTTGGTTGTCAAGCCCTTTTATGGACAGAAATTACGCACCAACCTATTATATTCCTAGCATGTAAATTCGTTTAAAAAATGTTTCCAAGTAGATGAACCATTATCGACACCCATCTATCACGCCCCCGGCGGGTCTCACCCGCAGCTCCTGGCGCTGCGGGTGAGAGCTATACCTTTGTCCTTTTCGAATTTCGAATAGTCGAATTTCGAATAAATTCGAATTTCGAATATTCGAATATTCGACTATTCGAAAAAGTCCAATGTTCGAATTATTCGATTATTCGAATATTCGAGAAAGTCCAATACTCGAATTGTTCGATTATTCGAATATTCGAAAGTGGCCAATATTCGAATATTCGTTTATTCGAATATTCGAAGGCTTCGAATATCGAATATTCGAATAGTCGAATATTCGAATATTCTTTCAATCTCTTAACAAGTTAGTGGTACTCTTCTTCGAAAACCAGGGGAGTCTGACCTTATCATAAAAAACGATGTTTGAGTTTCGCGCGTCGCTCAATGTGCGCCGAATTGTGTGTACGCAATATGACAAGGGAAGTCAATGAACTTCCCGTGGAGGTTTACAAAATGACCTATTGCTTGTTATAAGGGTGTGTCTAAGAAGCACCGTAGTGGTCTTCAAATGTCCTGAGGGCATCTGGTAGGTCAAAAATTACAAAAAACTGTAGCACATCAGTGCTGGCTGATAAGGCGAAAGTGACGCCTTGAATGGCCTTGAAGTACTCAGAAATTAACATGCAGATGCTATAGAGCTTTAATTATAGTTAGATGTTAGAAATCTGACAATTTTCTAGGTCAAATGAATCATTCACTGCAGTCGGGGCGTGGATAGCGGGGAGAGGTCCAGGTTCGAATCTAGAAGAGTTGTTTACGGATTGCTGTGCGTTTTGGTAAATGTAGAACATATTCTCATTCTAACCATATTTACGAACATGATCGAAATGTGTTGCTTCAGTCCATCTCTGGGATGTGCTGATCAGTCTTCGGGTTCCTATAGAGAATGTTTCTCTTGTAAATTTTACTAATTTTAGCATCTCTTATAAAATGCATCATTTTTGACCCATTGTACTCCGTAGTATTCGTAGCATTTGCATATAACACCAAATACAGTACTAACAACTAAATTAATTAGTCACCTTCTTCACTGACGAGCCTCGGAGTGACTAATTATAAACATGTTTTATATGAAGGCAGAGGCGAAACAAGACATGTTTAGTGTTGTTGTTACCATTGTTTTAGTTATTACTTGTTTTAGTTGTTGCTTGTTTTCCACTTGTGTTTGTTATAGTACAGAGTGATTTAGAGTTCATATATACCCCAGGTTATTTCTAATTCTACTTCGTTGTTTAGACATTGAATTTAAAACTGTTTGAGTATTAAAATTTACATATATGATTAACTTATTCTATTGGTCTTCTTGCAGCCTATTCTTCCTCGGCCATTCTCCCGCACTGACGGGGGGATTAATCCCCATGACTTCGTAAGTAGATAATAAAATTTCGTACAAATGTTGTCCTGAGGGTTGACTGAGGTTCTGATCACGAAGCTGGCAAACGCGTTCGGTGTTACCGTCGACCACAATAGGCGACGGTGAGTACTTTCCATCTCAAAGTCGAAGACTGGAAAGCAAGTCTGATCACATATGTAAGTGAAGAAAGCGATTCTATGTACTCAAACTGATAAACATGATCACTCATGAAAATGTGGAATCACGCGATCACGAGAAAACGTTTACTAGATTTGCGATCAGCACCTCAATTAGCCCTCTAGACGACGTTTGGGCGAATCCTGCTTTCGATCTCCGGAGTTGTGGGAGTACAAGTCCCTAAACCTTCGATTAGCAGAGAGTGGTGGGGAGGCGATGGGCAGCAGGGGTGTGCGTTAAATTTTTCGGTAAATTTTTAACGACCACTTTTTAACGAAAAATTTTCGCGTTAGAAAGGTAAATTCGGTAAATTCGTTAAATAAAATGTCCCTTAGCTGCATTCAGTTTTAAACCACTGGGGTGCCTCTCGGACAATCCCCCACAGCGCTCAATAGGTCACTTATAAGATTCCCACGGGAAGTTCATTGACCTCCCTTGTGAGTTGACGCGAAGTAAGCGCTGCAAGCGCGGCCCTCCGCTGCGCACCTGCTTCCTTGTAAACGGCCGTCGAGCGTGCTGTGGCCATTCACGTGAATCGCAAGTGATTAGGGTTATGCCTGTACACAGATATTTTTACCTTCAGTATACTACGGGAGAATCTTCGTTTTGTATTTCTACCCCAGTTACAACAAGGGAACGATTAGAGCCGAAGGGGCTGCGGTAGAGAGGTAGAACTTTCAGGGGTCTAGAAAGCTCCTGCTTTCTGCCAGTAAAGACGTTGAAGAAGAAAGGAAGAGCAATGGCTATGGAGTACAAGAGCCAGTCATACTCCGTTTCCTATGAAAGTGAGCCATCCCCATTTTCGCTCTAACACTGTCCAAGTCGTAGTGTCTTGTCAGATTAGATTCCAACGCGGGTCCGTTTCTCTTCAACGGAGCTAGAACACATACTGAATGCCATTCATGAGACTCCAGTGTGCCCTTTCTGCACCAGATCGCCTTTGTGTCATTTCTCCGCCCATGATAATCATTCTTTTACCACCTGGAAGCTTCGCTATAACATAAGGAAAGATAGCAACCCACAGAGAAAGACCTATAACAATCTAGCTCTGCCTACCCAAGGTGTTTCTCTCTTCTCGGTGCACGAATTCTTAGGGAAGCAAAGCGTGCTTCATTGCCATTATACCGCTGTTATTGTCCTTTGGTCTCGTAAAGGAAATGGATGGAGCAGCCATCCACTTCCTTCACAGTGGGTAAGAAAAAAATAATTAAATGTCAACCACTGGGTGACGACAGTAAATAATAGTGTTCATTTGATTATTCGAATATTCGAGTATTCGAAATTCGATTATTCGAAATTCGACTTTTTGAAAATCAAATATTATTCGATCATTCGAAATTCGAAATTTTGAAAATCGAATATTATTCGATCATTCGAAATTCGAAATTTTCAAAATCGAATATTATTCGATCATTCGAAATCCGAAATTTTGAAAATCGAATATTATTCGATCATTCGAAATTCGAAATTTTGAAAATCGAATATTATTCGATCATTCGAAATTCGAAATTTTGAAAATCGAATATTATTCGATCATTCGAAATTCGAAATTTTTTCCCAAGGACAAAGGTATAGTGAGAGCCGTCGTGAACTGCGGCAGCCCTCGGAGACCTTTGCGTGCGGCGGCTCCGCGACAACTAGTCCGCTCCGCGGCTTCCACCAAAGTGACAGCGTGGGTCCCACTGCGGCGGGAGCGATATGGACGAGTTCTCGGGGTGCTGCCGCGAGACTCTGTAGAGGCCCTTAGGCAACGGGACCGACGTCCCCTTGGATGCCGCGCCCCGAGGAATGGTTTGAACCATTCCAGCCTGCGGCACTCAGCGCGGCGTCGCCTGCGATAGCCGCCGCGATAGTTACAAGAGTGTGCATGCCCCCTCCCTGCGGCACGTGTCGCAATGTCGCGCCGCGGCCGTCGTGGCCCTATGCTTCATCATAGCCGCGCCGCGCTGTCGCAGAAGTGTGCATGGGCCTATAGTGGCCATATTGATTGTACGACGCGATCGATCAATTTGGCCTCATTGCGTGGCCATCGCGTCGCGCCGCGACGAAGTATAAACGGGGCCTAACAGCAGTACTTCTGAATTAGTAAATATCCTACTATGCCTAGTTCGTTTAGCTTGCGGAAAGTCGTCCAGCTTGTGGGGAGATCTACATAGAGTTGTATGCACCACAGCACAGCTCAACGTTTTTGTTTCTTTTGTGCCCACAAATCTTTCTATCGAATTTGCGCTCGCTAAGTAGACTTTTACAGACTTTCACTTTTTCCTTCTACACTGCCATAATTGCTTCGGAAAACTACAGAATATTTAAATAAACTCCTTCAGTCAGGCAGTGACCACAGCGAATTCTGGGTCTATCCTGGTCGGAGGGGGACAACCGCAAAGTGCCAATTCCCTAGGTCATCCCATGCTACATAGTCATACCCAGTGAATTTAAATGAAAGCCCTCACACTACGGGAAGCAGCTAAAGCTCTCGTAGGACCTCAAGCTAGGCAACGGAGATGCAAAACAGTGTATGCTGCCCTTCGATTGGGATAGGTCCCGAATCCTTTGATACAGTTCGTCTTTGGAAGATATTTACGAAGCCCATAGATCTGTCTGTGTTACAGAATTTGTCCCAAAAGGTCCTGTTCTTACTGCAGACGACAGCAGGGAATCAAATAAACTGCCACGGACCATTTGGCAAATTTTAATCGAATCGAATTCTATTGCATTGAGTATTTCTGTCTTTGCCACCTGGTGACGTTTTTCAATTTGTAAGCCTTTTCTCTCCTGTCTTCTAAAGGAAATCCATAGGAAACGTATCTAAAAAGAGTTTCTCGCCCTATATTAGCAGTGTTCTACTTTGTCCTTACCTCTTCTAACTCCTCCAAATAGAAATCGCCACTTTCCCTCACTCTTTTACAACTCTTCAGCATTTGACCACTGATTTTCTTCTTGAAGCACCTGGTGCCATATTTTACAAGACATTTGCTTGAGGTTCGAATGTGCTTTGGCCTTCTCAATTTCTTCCCGACATTTTCGAATGACGAGCGGAGCAGAGTCTCATCCAAAAAATCCAGAATGCATTTACATGAAGATGAAATAAAACTTCAAAAATGGTCATAAAATGTCCCTACTGCAAATTTTCGCCGCTAAATTTTCTTAAAAATTTTAACGAAAAGTGCCGATAAATCAGGTAAATCGGCAGATCGTTAATCGTTGAACGCACACTCCTGGCAAGAATGTGTCAGCCAATCATAACCAGGCGGAGCACCGAGCACATGTCAGGCAATCAGGATGCCGACCGCACACGTCCTCTCTGAATGGTACGGCTATTCGATGCGGCGTGATTGGCCGGCTCGTTCCCACCTCCAAATTCTGTTCACCTTCGCGACATTTTTCCCTTCTCCTGGACCAACCATGGGGGGGGGCGATTCAGCGAGTACTACGCAGGCAGACACTTGGCTTCCTAAAAAGCAGATTAGAACAGCTGCAGACAAGGTTTTCGTGCCTCCCGATTCCGCTGATATTTCGAAAATGCAAATGGACTGAAAAGCGCTAATCTGATCTGAAATCAGGGCAACCAAGTCGTCAACAAATGCCGGCCCTCAGTGTTAAACTGCACTTCATTACCCACTTCTCTACATACGCTACAGAACGCTCAAGTTCCCAACCACGTGTTCCTTTTCGGCTCTCCTCACCGTCAGATATCGTTTGAAACTAGTTCTCGGCGCTCCCTTGATAGGGGAAACCGCCGACGCTTATCGTTAACCCCCTCATGGGTCGGGAAAGAACTGCTGCCTGATAAAACTCGGCGAAAAACGATATCAATTCATAGCCACAACAACCGCTGATAAAGGGGTGGAACTCTCAACCAAGCAGCTCTAGACCGTTAGGATGCAACGATCGGAAAGTGCAGCCTTCCAAGTGATGCAGAATTACGAGCTCTTCTTCGACCGTAACCTCAGAAAACAGTCACTGAGATTAGCTTCTAGGAAGATTACGGTCAATAACAGACCGTAGACCTCCCACAAATGCAGTCCTCCATTGTTGCGACCGCCGTTGTTCCTTCACCTTAATAACAGTCGATTCCCTAAAAATTGCGTTTCACAGCCCCAAAGAAAAAGACGTTACACAGCGAGTCACGCTAAATATGAGACCAGTTTTCGCTCAGGCTGTTTTGTCGGCTGATTTGTTAGAAAAAAGCACTAGGCAGAGGCGCTCATGTGTCCGTCAAACTGGTGTGACACATTCGGCCTTCTATGAGATTACACGACAGGCCTTTTCTTTCACGAACTCCTTTTGCACTCGAAAATGCCTCCAGCCAGCTCCACGTTACCGAGGATATAGGATAATGGAGGTGTAATGGAGATGAAACTACTGTACTGGAGGTGGCCTCCATCTAGCTGGAAAAGATTCCTCTCCATCGCAGAGTAAGGCTGTGGAAACTCCTGGGCGCTCTAAGGGATTACGAGTACCTCCATCATTTCATGTAGCATTCATTAAGGTCTAACGCAGCTCATGACCACATAACCAACCACACTGTTACACCACTATCAGCTCTTCCGCTGTCGATCAACACCCATTTATAGTATGTACATTTCTATGACATAATAATGGTATAATGAGAGGAGTAGAGCTCTCTAAGAATCATTATTAGCTCAACCAGTTTACCTATGTAATGCTTGACAAACGAAAAGGATTGTAATAGGTTTCGGCAGAAGTAGTCTGATGTATTTTTTTCAATTTCACCAACCCCTCCGTTATCACATTGCGCCCGAATCTAGCACCAAACAATCATTAATTTGACCACTTGTCATATGTTGATCTAAAATAACGTGAAGGAATTGGCTAAAGCACTGGCTGTACTTACAGGAATTTGAACATAAACGAGAAATCAGAAGACCGCGTCATATTTCAGCCACTACTACATACATGTTCTTTTGGTTGAAGCGTACTAACGCTTTCTAAATGTTCACACCTTGGGCGATCAGTCAGCGCTCACCCGTATACCGAGATGAGCCGTCCGCTGATGTCAGCATGGAACTGAAGCTTAAGCTGAGGGTCATCATAGAAATTATCCAATTCAATTTCTTTAAGCCTCAAGTGGCTGGTATCGAGCTTGTAAGTTGATACAAGGCCGCGTCCCACAAGGTGCGGATGTGTGGATGTTCGATTAAACAGCGTCGGTGGGGTAATGGGGTAGAGCTTCCTGGCTCGGTCAGCAAGAAGTCCGGGTTCGACTCCCGACTAGCGCTAGAGTTTTGATCGTCACCAAACATCCCCGTAACAACTTTCTGAATGTTCATGAAAGCAGCGGCGTCCTCGCAGTGTACATGTTTCTCATACTTGATCAAATAAGGCGTGTTTGTGCATGACATAGGGGCGAAAAAGCTCATTGCGAACCCCACTCCCTCGTCCGCCCCCAAGAAACTGGGATTCCACCATTGCACGACAGCATTATAATGAAGGTTCATCTGAATGAAATGGCGAAACGACTTTAATTTTTCGGTACATGTGCTCCGTCTTTTCACTTTGGCTTTCCTTCAACTCCTTTATGCGGGACCAGGAATTCCAAGTATCGAACACAATTGCTAATTAGAAAGGACTTCTAAACAACCATGACGTGGTCAACCAAGCTCAGAACGACAGAAAGGAGCCAACTCTGAATGAATGCTTCAATTGTTTACCAATAAATGAGACCCTGTGCTCATATTAGTCCATCCGTTACATGTTACATGTTAGTCTATCCGTTTCTATCCGTTCTTTATCACTTTTCGTTCTGATTTCAAGCAAGGTGGGACGGTACCAGATAGACTATCAGCACTACATAATCGTCGTGGAGGAGGACCCTGCTTCAAAGATTTCCTTTACCTGAGTCTTGGGTGTCATCTGAAGGTACTTCAGCAATTACCCATGGAAAAGGAGAAAAACTAGACTGGATCAGTAACGGTCTTTCCCATCGTGGGCTTATTATTCGGTACTGGACGAATGTAAAGCACTTTTATCGAGAGCAATCACAGAAAAATGGCTCCGTCCCTGGACATGCCTCATTCGCATATCTACACGTTCGTTGAGGAAATACGGGAGCAAGCTTTTCTAGCATCATTATTCCAACAGCTTATGCCCGGCAACTGCGCACCCCATTCGACGAGAACGTACTACATTATCGTCTTTCTGCTTCAGATTTGTCGCTGCCGAGCAGTCGAATTTATGCGACATTGTGTGCTCGTGCGATAGGTGCTCCAATAATGGCGAATCAAAATTCCTTTCAAGCAGAAAGCGTTTCGAACCATTTAAGGAGTCCTCTTCAACGTTTTGGGACTATGCAACAAAAGGCAAACCTTCGACATCAGAATATAGGAAGGCTAGGGGATCTGAAGAAAGCAAAGACACTGTCCTGTTTCCTTTGGTGCCGATCATTGATAAAAATTCATCGACGGCACAAGTCCATGACTTCGAACCACCTACCATATGCTTACTTAGAATTTGCATATTTTTATGTGTAGTTTGCAGATTTTGTAATATGATATATGTCGGAAGCCCGTAGGCTTCAGAACCTGTTGAACAGTTCAGACGAGATGATGCTCTCAACCGAGCAGAAATCTGCACATTTTCCCATTGGGGTCGTTCTGGTCTGGCGTTGATGCACACCTGTCACATTGTTCGAATAAGAACTGGCTTTGATGATCGATCAGCACAGCCAATTTCCTATCAGGTGAGACTATCGGCAAGAAGTAACCCTATCAGCAGTTTTCAGTAAGAAGTTATCGGTGTTGTTCAGCAAACCTTGTGGATCGGCACATGGCCGAGGCGCTTCATCACGACTTCATTGACCACGTAGAAGGCATCGTCAGAGATCTGTCTTAGCGAAGCATTGGCTGCACCAGTGTTCTGAAAACGAATTTCTTCACAAATTAGGAAACAATTCGTCGAATGAAAGCAGCTAAATAAGTATAAAGGCGAGAATTGTGAATTTGGGATGAAAAAAAGAGCCTTGAAAGACAGTCTCTTGCACCAGCTACCGATGGACCAGAAGAACAACCTACTGGCAGGTTACTCACGAGTCTAAACTTCGGGACAATGAGACGCTGCAGCAACGGGAGCCACCTCATGCGCTCGGAATGGTCGTGTTATTCCCACAGAACGACCGCATAGACAGCAGCAGTACATACAGCCGACGACTCGCATCGACTCTCCCTGTCACGTCGGAAAAAGTGCTCTCGCCTTGGACTGCAGCAGGAGATAGCCAAGCAGAGAACTATGCCCTAGATGCGTATGGTCTCGTTCGCGTACAGGCACAGGAGCGACTTTGCTGAAACACGGCCACCCTGATGGAACCTCTTCGCCAGGACAACACCATGTCGTCACCCCTCAAGACGATGTCGGGCAACACCTTTCAATGTTTCCTTGCTGCATTGGGTCATGCTGAGAAATGGTGAACGATCTTCTTTCTCCCTGCGACTTCTTTGATGTTCCAGTAGTATAAAGGTATATAAGAGACACCAGAAGTACAAAAGCTGCAGGTCTAATGCGGCGGGGTTACACCATGATATCCTTATTTCAACCAATGGATCCTCCGACGCCTTCGCGTCGGCACGCTGCCTGTTATTAAGCCCTTAAGCGTCTTCCGACTTGATTGTGGCGATAGGATTTGTTCGAATTTGCTGAAGGTTTCGCTTCATTGTGACATGCTGTGGTGTTCTTTCACCTGCCCCATTCCATCAACGAAATTCTGTTTTAACCATGCACCCTACAGATTCACATGACAAGAGGACATAAGGTAAGCATGGTTGCACTCTATGCCGCATGTTTCTTATTTCTGCCATTATTTTAAGAGAGAACATCAGGTGGACCATCCCCACTAGACATGTTCCTAAAAGGACAAAGCACAAAGGGCAACGGACGGCTCTAACCAAGCCGTGTTTGGGAATCGCCACTTCCCAGACAAGTCTGGTACCAATTCACCGATCTCGGAGAGATGGAGGAAGGCTTCACTGTCAAGGTGAGCCAAAAGCCTTGAGGTGCAGATGATTTTGGGACGCAGATGATAGCCGCCGCCTCCTCACACTACAGTATGCTGCCGCTCGTTCCAATAGCATACAAGAACTAGCCGAAAAGAAGAGATGGAGTGATGTAATGGAAGCCGTACCGTCACGAAGGGCGTAAGCATCAAGCGTGATCGGTTCCGCGAGCACCATCAGAACGCTCCTGATGAATCCTGCTGGCGCTAACCATACCAACTCGAGGACCCGATGTTACTCAGCAATGCTGTAGAAGTAGTTATCACCCGTCTAACCCTTGGAAGTATTTCTGCGTATTCCAGTTACGTCGGTCCACAGAGCGGAGAGCGAGGGTTTTATGGCAGTGGTAGCACGAGATCCCACTCAGTAGCAAAATCCCTACATTTAAAGGCATTTAGATAAGTATGTGACATTCTGATTCGTTTTCCCTCATTTGTGTTGTGTTATGTCCATTTCTGTTACGCCTAGCCATTGTCATCTCTAGGAGCTTCTCTATCATCTTTGTCACATAGGCATCGACTTGTGCAATAAACAAATACAATTTAAGTGTGAGGCCTTCGTCATGTTTTCGTCTCCGTTTCCCTTTTCAGTTTGAGCCACTCCACTGCCGACCCAACAGCCCGTGTCGCACTGTTGGGTCGGCACGTGCATACATTCTCCACTCCCGCAGCGCAGGGCATCCAGACACCGCCAGCGAAGAAGTCGCTACAATCTGCTAGTACGGCAGCACCGCGTCAATGCAGATCTTGCGGCTCACGTCCAAGAACACACTGTGAATCGAGAGACTGACCACATATTTACTGAGGTAGGAACAGACGTAGAACTTCACATTGTGTCACCCCACTGCTTTGTTCTATTGTAAAAAAAATCGCCATAGCATGGAAAGCACGGTTTACTATAGGTCACAACCAACAAGTGCTCTAGCGGGCTCTGTTCCGATTTAAGCGGAGGGGGGGGAGGAACTCCAAGATGTGGAGCAGCTGACATACTCGGGTTAAGATTGTTCTCCTTCCCCAGTTCCTTCCCTGGCCAAAGACCGCCAAATGAGAGAAAGGAAAGGATAAGTTTGCAGAAAGGAGATCTATAATCGGTTGCGCTTCATATTTGAGTCAAGCGGGTGATCGAGAGTGCTGGAGGGATCCTATCTTGTATCCTAACATCCAGGGTTCTTGTTGCAGATCAAACGTCCTATATCTCAACGATCTTATTTTGACATACAGAACAATGCAAGCGATAGTAGTGTTAAATCCCCACAAATTCTTCCCTTTTAGTTGTTGACGTACGCGGGGTAGAGCGAAAATCGCTCTTTAAACAACCACGAGCAACGCTTAGGCGTCACTCTTTCGCCTTCAATTCGGGATCGGAGTATTCCAGACTGAGCAGAAAGGTGCAAGTTCCTAGCAATTCGACAAAATTCAAAAAGCTTCTAGGCACCTGAAATAACAACATTCAGTTGTTGCCGACCGTTCCTGTCCATTGTCTTAACCACTATGTTGATCAGCACGCATACAGAAGTGGATGATTATGTTCTATGGATTTACGCCGTTTGTTGCTTTTTGAAGTTTTTTTTGTTGATTTTTTCTTTTCCACATGTGGTACCACATGTAATAAATCAGTCTCAGGTCCTGAGGTCTGAGCCGCAACACTATCTGCGTGACACGGCAAGGCCAAAACAGTCCGACCTGATTGTTCGAGCTCTCGACGACGCCTGCCCGCCCTACTGCCGTCAGTCCACTGTCGCCACCTGCACTCGTTCGCGGCCTTGTTATCATGCAGACAGTCCCAATTTGCACTAAGTAGCCCTGTTTATTGATCAACACGGGTCCCGTTTCGACGCAGAGCCTGACTGCGTATGGTGAAGAGTGCCGCTGCCCTTTCAACGTGAACCAGTTGTGAAGCCAAAGAAAAACAGCTGCACATAAGGGAGGCGAGAATTCATACGTGGCTGTGGACGTGCACAGGTCCGCATGGGAGGTGGGAGGCAGTCGTTAGTCCCGACTCGGATGCGCACTGACGATGCCGACAGTGCCTCCGGAGCCAATTAGCGTCGACTCGCACCGTGCCACCTCACGCTTCGCGACGATCTCCAAGGCAGCCTTCGCCGCCGTGCGATGGTGACCTAGCCGAGCACGGGAGCCTGCAGATCGACCGCGACCCCACTGAGGACGAACTTCACAATATTTACAATCGCAGTGGATAACTTATTTAGAGGGTTCACAAAGGCAGCGTAAAGAGTCATACTGCCTACACACTTTCATATCAGAATTTCGAGCTCTATCCGATGGGCTGTACAAGAACGCTTAAAAATTCCTCTGAATTTCACATGTTGTGCGATAAAATTCAATTACCACGAATTTTTACTATTACCTATTTAGTCTTAGTATCGAGAAATATCGTGCTGGGTCTTACAAAGGTTCATATGTGTTGTTGCTTTACATTGGTTTGATTCGATCTAGGTGTGTCTTCATGTTGTTGTGTTGTTGTACTATTCTTCTCTGGCGTTTGCGCTTATCGCGAACGTATTGAATAAATAAATAAATATAGATGTCGAGGATCTTAGAAAAACTTGAGAAATATTATGAAAAAACTAGAACAGGATTCTAATAGGAAGGTTCTCTACTAAATGGATTGTTCGCGCAGTCTTTATCCGGAGGCTTGGTTCAAAATATCTCCACAGGGGAATTTTTAAGCATTCTTGTACGGCCCACCAATAGAGCTTAAAATTTTTATAATAAGGTACACAATATTCGTGCCTAATTGTTCTTGAAACCTTTAGCTCGAAGCCTGCGTCAAAATATCTCTACAGAGGAATTTTTAAGCGTTCTTGTACAGCCCATCGGATAGAGCTCGAAATTCTGATATGAAAGTGTGTAGGCAGTATGACTCTTTACGCTGCCTTTGTAAACCCTCTAAATAAGTTATCCACTGCGACTGTAAATATTGTGAAGTTCGTCCTCAGTGGGGTCGGGGTCGATCTGCAGGCCCCCGTGCTCGGCTAGGTCACCACCGCACGGCGGCGAAGGCTGCCTTGGAGATCGTCGCGAAGCGAGGGGTGGCACAGTGCGAGTCGACGCTAATTGGCTCCGCAGGCACCGTCGGCATCAGTGCGCATCCGAGTCGGGACTAACGACTATCACCCATGGGAGGGGCTGCCACCAGGTCTTGTTTTCGAGAAGTTCGGTTGACGTGCGTGACAGGCGTTTCTTAACAACCACATAGCTGACCTTGAAGGCAACTATGAGCGATGGGTATCGCCTTCGTCAAAAGCAGCGATTCCGGTGCTCTCCGTCGACATACCAAACAACAAACTGTGGAGACATACGACATGTGAACTGGCTCTCATGTGTCCTTTGTTATGCAACAGCTCGTCAAGATAGGGCCGTTACTAGTCAGACAAATACTGGCGAATTTTGGGAGTTATGATAACGCGGTAATATGGTATGATGGAACATATGCCCTGGCGCAGTGCAGGTTGGGAAGGTGGCTGTTTGTCTGAATCGAAGCGCTCACTAATGTCATTCATCGTGAGCGAGACTGAACCGTCTATCATCTAGGCACCTTTATTACAAGCAGCGCAATGGGATGCAACCAGTGAAGGATAGAGAACAAATATAAGGATAAAGGGTGGAGTTACTCAATCCCTTTTGAGGTACGCCACGCGTTCTACTTCTACTGGATATCGTGGAGGCGATTTGAATGCGTATATGGCCACACATGGCCATACAATGACTTGTTCATCGGCCGCCACTTGCGGTGGCCAGCCGATGAACAAGTCAGCGCTCTAGCCTTCCCAGATAAGTCTGGTACCAATTAATCGATCCCGGAGGGATGGAAGGCTTGGTTGGCCTGGGCGGGAAATTCGAACCAGGAACCTGGTATCGGGTGCATGCGACAGCCGCCGCCTCCTCCGGCTGCACCACACGCGCCCGAAGAAGTAATGGCGTTAAAACCCCTCTTCGGTTGCATCACGCGGTGTATTGATACTACGTACTTGGCCTACACAACTGAAGCGACTTGAGTTGGCCAGCCGATGGACAAGTCGGAGTTTTATTCTTCCCAAAAAAGTCTGGTACTAATTCATCTACCCCGGACGGATGGAAGGCTCGGTTAGGATGGGCGGAGTCCGAACCCATGTAGAATCGGGAGTACGCGATAGCCAGCGAATCCTCAGATCGCGTTATCACGAGCTCACACCAAGGTTATCTCCATTAAATCGATATTAATCTAATCGTGCTTAAAGCGATGAAGGTACCAAACATATGTCTTGCACTGGTCATGCGGAGAACAACGGCTGAGGAACCCGTCCTGCTCCCGAAGAACTCTGCTCACGCTGTTTTCATCTCGCGAAGGCACAGTTGCCCAATAAACAATGTGGTGGCACTATGTACGTGCCCTTGGTGCTCAGCATCGACCTTCGATGACGTCAACCTCGCCCTCCGCACAGCTCAGGGCCACAGTCATACTTCGATCTTTTTGCCTTGCACTGAACAACACGCGTGGGGTCGGTCCTCCCACTCGTCGTTGAGTGCAGCTTCTGGACCACGTGTGTACGTCGGCTGACGCTGAGCTTAAAGAACGTCGTCATGATTGATTCGAACACACCGATGTCAATAGCGTGCTGTTGTCGCATTGTTATGAAAGTAATGACTGCATTTGGACACGAGATAACAGCAGTGGAGAACGAAAACAAGGCCCGCTGGCCACATTTACGCCGTGTGCAGATAAGAATGAACGAATTTACTTCGTTGGGAAGATACCGACGCAAACATCCATGCAGTCTTCTGACGCTTTCTTCACAAACTCAGGGAGCAGGAGTCACCCGGTCGACGGGCTTTAACTATTTCATTTTATAGACGCACGGTTAGAGAAAAGCTACCTGTGGCACTCAGCACTCCTGCGGACTGGTACCGAAAAGCTGTTTGGCTGGGTTCTACCGGGGACACGAACACATCAAATTTAGTGCAGTAAAACAGCCACACGTAGCTGGGGCTACTTAGCCTACCCCAAGCATTTTGATCAAGAGTAGAAGTGTTTACCGTGGCGAGATTTTAAATCAGCTTATCGAAATCTCCCTTTAGAGGTGAAATGGGGACGCAGATAAAGGAAGCTCACACTGATCAAACGCCCAGCGCCTCCCCACCTTTGTAGCCCTGTGGATGGCCACCCGATCGTCTGAAGCCAGAGTCGCCATGTGTTTCCCAGCATGGATACAAGGGATGCTGTTGTTCACACGAATGTTCACTGACACGTGCAAATCCGAAACAAATCCGAGCACTGCCTCCGCCCAGCTTCCGCGTTCTAAGCCGCCGCCAGAACAAGAGTGTCAACAGCTACATACGTAGAAAATCGCTGCCATTTAGACATCAGCTCCGTTACTTTGAAAGAATAACGAGCGTTCTGAGCAGACTATCCAGCTGTGACTCACAGCTGACTGCGGCGGAGTCAGCGAAATGTCACGCAAGTGCGAATGGAGCCAACTGGCCCAAATTGAGACCAATAACCACAAATAAAAAAGAAAAGTTGTCTCAGGCTCCCACACTTTGACTGGTAAGGAACACCAGTGATTTCGAAGTCCGTCCTCGTGGGAAGGGGGCATCGCTAGAAAGGGATCAAATACAGACATGATGCCGTCTTCCAGGCGTGGCATTGCCCCCTCATAGGCTTGCGTGTTGCATTTGTGTACCTGCTTTCAATTTTGCCACGTTCCTAAGCAAACCGAGTGAATTGTCATCTTCCAGTAGAATAGATTCGAGATTTCTTCAAATACCGCTTTTTCACCATGATAGTTCACCAACAAAGAGGCAATGGTTGTCCGATTATTGCAGTTTTAGGTAAAGTAAAGGCGAATATATGCGATTCTTTATGCTTTCTTTCCGCCAACACAAGAGGCAATGGTGTTAAAATAAATGCTGATGGACGGCGATCTATCTTAACAGCCAAGTTTTTCACAGTACGTGCTAGTATGGAATACTCTAAAATTACGAAAAAGTTCCCTTCAGTTCGAGGTGTCAATCATTTGAGGAACATTATTCAAAATTTAAGATAAAACCCAGATGTTTCATCGGCTCTGGACAGTATTGGCGCTTTGCTATGAAACTCCTATTCCTTTGCGCTCTATTTCTTGGTTTGTGCTCCATTTGTTTTATCCTCATTTAACTATGACAATAACATCTCTTACAAGGATCTGCTTGGCTTATAACACTCTTAGCTACTTTTAATTTCATGTACTCAGTGTACATGCAATAAATGCTAAATGTTAAAAGTTCCCAGCTAATCTACCCTACCATTCCTCCGTGGTCGATGAATCGCTAGTAAGCGTGTCTGGGAACAGTGAAACACTGACATTGCGCATCGAATTCCATCAGGCCACTGTAGATCACTTTCTAGTCAAACTTCGCGTTAAAACTGTCTCCAGGATATCCCTATTAAAATGTCCGGAGCGGAGACTGACTACATTCCATCATTCTTCGCATATGGCGCAGTCGGTGGAGGAAACGGCTGTCCCGTGCACCCCAAGTACTTTCATTGTTCGTTGGTTTTCGTCCAGGCCAACCAAGCCTTCCACCCCTTCGAGGTCTATGAATTGGTGCAAGGCTTGTCTATGAAGGATAAAACGCTGACTTCTCAAATGGCTGGTCACCGCGAGTCATTCTAATGGCCAAAAAGGCATTCGCATTGCCTCCGCGGTATCTCGTTTAAGAAGCATGGCTATTCGCAAAGAGCGACACATTCGCATTAATTACGACACTAATATCTCGTTTACAAGTATCTGCTTCGCTTTATAATAACTTTAGCTGCTTTTCGCCTCATGTACTTAGCATACATGTAATAAATAATATTTGAATGTTATAAAAAGGTTAACGCCGTCCTTTATCCTTTGTCCTTTATTGTTCACCCTTCATTTAGTGCACTGCGACTGCGAGAGTGTAAATGGCTAACCTGACGAGTGCGAGTTAAAGCGAACATTCCGATAAACTGTGCTCATACCCCTGACTTCACCAAGTCCACCCGCACCACGAAGCCTTCCTCCCTGCGGGTTCGAAGAATTAGTACCACACATCCCTGAAGGGATAAACCACTGGCTTATTTAACGGCTGGCAACCACATCTCATAGGTGAAATCATAAATAACACGAGGCCATTAAAGTGACCTGTATCCCGGCCAGGCTAGAGTTGCGACCGACTGAAACTGCAGTACTCTAGACATCAGAGCCTCATTCACTAGAACCGCACCTGAGTCTGGGACCGGTGAACCGTGTAGGAGGCTTCACGGGTTACTAACTAGTAAGCGTTAGCACGAGAGTTCGAATACTCCCACCGTACTCTTGCACAAAGCCTTTCATGTGGTGCAGCTGGACTTATCCAAGTCGGAGAGGAGGACCGGTGAAAAAGTAGTGCCACTTGCCGGCTAAAAGGCATGGCGGAGGAGATACTATAACAAAATAGTTTGAACTTTGGTTCTTAAACAGCCATAGTGAAATGCCCGGCCCCACTGGGATAGATCAATACTCTATATTATCTCTCAATTCCATGTTTAGAAAAGTGGGGAACTCAATCAGTTCTGATTCGATTACCTCCTAAATGTCAGAAGTTGCTCACATACAGTTATCAGCGCAAGTTACGGGTTACGAGTTAGTTAAGCGTTCAATCGGCGGTGAAAGTAGAATTTCAAGAGACACCAAGAATGTGAAGGAGGTACTCGCTGCCAGCGCACCCGATTTCAGGCTCTCGGTTCGAGTTTCCCGCCAGGTCAACTAATCGTAATCCTTCCATCGCTCCGAAGTCAGTGAACTGGCACCAGACTCATCCGGACAGGATTAAGCATTGACTCGTCGGTCGGCTAGCTATCGCAAGTCACTGTATAGGACATATACGCATTCTAAGGGATATCGACTCAAAGGGATTCTAAGAGAGATTGCCTTCACAATATCCCGTAGAAGAAGAATGCATGACACATCCCGTAAAGGAGCGACCAATCCGGACTCTACCCTTCGTTATGAAGAATGGTCTCAAAATGAGCCACTAGGGCATCTGTGAACCACTGTGTTGAAGGAAGGGACTAATGGGCTAAAATTACATTCGGATGTCACGCGGTTGTTCAGGAACTTGTCCGTACAGGCTATGAAGGCATCACAAGGCTGTCTCACAATAGCGAGCCAATTTCCGGGGAAAACTTGACGCCAAGGGTGGAATGAATCGCGCATAATGTTTTCAGAGGAAGGCGTGAACGCGCAAGCAATCAGACCTTTGCATTGATTGCGGTGTGGGATTGTATGCCGGTGACTCGAATGCGAACTACCACAGTGACATTTAAAAACGCGAACATATTGAGGGGCGATTAGCGGAGGAGAGAACCGCATGACTTTCTAGGCGTGGAAATGAAGGGAGTGAGCAATGATATTAGTACCATTAGTACACCTTAGGTAAGCATTCCTCTAAGCGGAATACATGATAATCTACGGATTCGAACCCTCGATCTACTGCTCGAGAATCCGCGCACCCACGCAGTCGCCCAACATACCTATGACTCAGGCACGGCACGAGTCAGATGGACTAGGTACCTGAAGCGCTGTAGCTCTAATCGACCGCAGCTCTGCTTGTTCAGATCTTAGGTCCATATGCTTACTTTTTTCTTATTTCTGAGACCGATGCGCTATAGCACATATCGGCCTTCTAGAACTACCGTTCTGGTAGCTTCCTGGTAATAGGGCAGGAGGATGCAGCAAAACTACCGCGACAAACTGCTTCCTTAAGAGCTTCTTGCCATAGTTTCTCCAGCACTCCAACAGGCGTGGAGGACTATCCACATCTGTGAATAACTTCGGGACTCTATGCTAATTGGCATCCTTAGACCGTATTGCTTAACGCTATACGTTGTCAGCCTTCTGATTCGCCTATCATCCACATCAAACAGTTCAAAGACGAAGAGACTTTTTTAAAGCAAAGGCGTCGCCATTTAAAAGAAGCCTAGCTACCGTGTCTATCTGTGTGGTTCGCGTTCTTTAGAACAATCCCGTGGTTCCGCAAGGGTCGTGAAAATGCTCTCCAACGACGTTGATGTGCTCTGACTTAGAATCAGTGGCGCTGCAAAGGCTCTAAACCTTTGAACACCATTTTAATTTGGGAGCAGAAGTGGGTAAGACCCTAACTTTTAGCCTTGCAAGACTTTTTTGTTGTGTATGTGAAGAGGCATATAGGGCTTATTCCGTTGATAAGACATTTTTTGGAACGTTGGAATCTATTCTTTCAAAAAACAAGCGAATGCGAGCTATGCGATAATCACCGATCCTAAAGACTACAGATGAAGCCGGTTGAATCAAGAGAATATTAAATATGCGTTTAGTGGTTATGCTGCATCATTAAAGGGAAAAAGGCTCGAAAGCTGCAGGAACGAGAGGCTTGACTTGAAGGTTAATTAGTATAATACGACGCCTCTTTAATTAACAAAGCATCTTCTCCATCTGTAGACCGTATGACAACGAATGGGGTTAGCTGAAGCCGAAAGAAGAGCAAGGAGAGCAAATTCTTCCAAATGTCAGATTTTAATGCGGCGGGTCGACTTCACTACAGCTTAGCCCCTCTCCATATTTCTTTGCACCGGAAGGGGCTGAAAGTGTCCACAGAGCGGCGCTCATTCCAGAGCTCATCCCTCTAGGTGGCACGGCACGGCTGTTACAAACGTCGTCTGTCGGTCGGGTTGGTTTGTCTGTTTCGGCCGGCCCGACGAAACAACTGCAGATCAACAATCCGCCCTTCCGATGGTTGCAAAAGCAGTAGCAGTAAACACGTTGCATTGTGGCCAGCCGACAGCATCGATTGCCAAAACCATGGTCCAAGTGTCCACAAACATCGCCGAGTAAAATCTGACGAGTTTTAGGCTAGCCCTGGTGTAGTAGGAAGACCTTCAGACGACGGCTAAGTGTCGTCTGAAGGGTCTTATTTTAACTTCTCTGCGCCTCCTCCTGAAGTCGTATCAGAGGAGTAGTGTACCAAAGTAAGGCATGGTTTCCAACTCTATAAGTTAGTCCTAAAAGGACCTTTGGTGCATTCAAGGCGGCGGAAGTCAGTTGAGGCTCAGAAACCAAACAGACGGTAACAGAGACAGTGGAGGGCGAGTCAACCATAGAGCTAGGCTGAAGGCTGTCTCTAAGACGTACCTTGAATCCAGGAAGAGTGCTGGCATCGACGGACATCGCGGTGACGAACGAGGACGAACAGTGCTGAGAAGGGACGGCGACTGCGTCCGTCGCCACGCCCCGCCGACAGGGGCCATCGAACACCCGACCACTATGATCTGTCTTAACCCCGTCGAGGCTGCCCGAATCTGTCCCGCTTCGCGAACCGGCCAGTTTGTACGCTGAAGCGACCTGCAGTTACCACTGAGGACTGGCAATCAGTACTTGTGAAGAGTTCGCAGTGGCGCAGCGCTTTTGGCTCCTCGCCGATAACATGACCAGCTCTGGAATTCTATTGATTTAAAGGCGAAGTGTCGACTGGAACAATGAGAGCATTCTTGACCGCCAACTCGAGCAGCAGCATCATGTCTTGAGCTGGAGGATTGTTTGAAGGCTACTGGGAGTGTTTGGTGTCCTGGTGTCTTACGCGAATTTGAAAAGCAGTTAGAGACTGCACCAAAATTTTCGATTAGCATTACACCTGTTGTTGTTATTTATGCAGAATGGATCTCAAGATGACTAAACAAAATATAAATGAAGAGGCGTTGCTCAATCCATTTTGGAGTGCGCCATGCATTCTACTTCTACGAGAGGTAGAAGAGGCGATTTGAATCTGTGTTTAACCTATTCAATCACATTCGGTGGCCAGCACTTAACAGGTCAGTAATTTATCAGGCTGCCAAGACGGTTTGGTTCATGGTTACTGCAAACCTCAGGGTTCCCTTTTCCGAAGGTATTAGGTAGGATCGAAAGTTTCGGCTCTGCCTAGATGTTTGGTTGCTCAATCGGATTACATTTTGTGTATCACCTTTGTCAGCTGTCGTCACGCTGATCATCGGGTTGCTCGAGCGAGTGCCAGGAACGACTCATTTCCTCCCTGTAGCGTGCCAGAGTGCTCCAGCGGATCCTCCTCGCTCGAGGGACACGAAGTGTCATATCGCTCGTTCAGGGCCTTCACGACTAAGTCTGACCAAAGTGTTGGTGGGCGTCCTGCTGTTCCATTCGCCTATTAAGCGTGGAGGATGTTCTCTAAGAGCTCTAGAACTTCATCCACCATAAAACTTTTTATCCAGTCATTTACTCTATGGTGCAAGCCTATTCTGTGTAGCTTAGAAAGCAGAAGATCAAAAGGAACCTTGTCAAAGGCCTTAGTAAAATCAAAATAAACAACAGTAATATTAATTTTACGGACTAGCACACTCGTGCAATCATTATGGGCAGCAAGCATCGCAGTTTCTATAGATCTCCCTGATCTGAATCCATGTTGATTGTCAGGTAAAACGCCGTTAGATTCAGTATGCTTGACGATAGCTCTTTTCGGCACCTTCTCAAACACTCTACAAAAAACTGACGTAATGCTTATAGGCGTGTAGTTGGATGCTAAAGAGAAAGGTGGTTTCTTAGGAATAGGAGTGACGTATGAGTGCTTCCACCTCTTGGGTATGGTGCCGTGCATGAAACTGAAATTGAGTATGTGTTCCAGAGAATAAGCAACCGCAGCTGCGACATTACGAATAAAGTATGGAGGAAGCTCATCAGGTGTCCAGGAAAAAGTGGGTGAAAGACTGCGTAACATTTCGTAAATATCTTCCTTATAGAACCACACTTCACTGTCTCTTAGCGATCGAATACAAATATCTGATTCAGCGCAGGAGTTCTGCAAGTGGTCAGAATAAGATTTCGCAAAGTTCTTAGCTGATATACCTTCGCTGAATCAGTATATGCTGGACTGCCATCCTCATCATTTTATGCAGGAATTTGAACGCTCTGCTTTAATCTTGAGCTCAGACATTTATAGAACGAAAATTTTCTCGGATTTTCAAGAACTTTACGCTCTATGTAGTTGTTATACCTTCGGAGTAAACGATCGAACTTATCACTAATAGCTTTAAATTCATTAACGTTTATCGGAATAGGATTTTTTTTAGATTCATTTCAAGCCTTCTCTTTAAGGTCACAAAGTCGGCGAAGATTTGGTGGAATGTTGTCATGAAGTAAAGCTTTTTCCTCGGTAGGAAGAAACTGATCCACGCAAAACTGTAGAACTGATAGGAAGAATTTGTACTTGTCATCAATGTCGGTGAAATTCTCTAAGAACCCGCCAGTCTAGGGAAATCAAAAACCGACAGATGTGTTCATAATTGGAAGGTCCTTTCAAGTCAGAATCAATGACTTGTTGTCAGATTCATATACAGTTACAAGTGGAGTGCCGCAAGGTGGAGCTTTATCTCCTATTCTTTTCATCATCTATACTTCTGAAATACCAGAAGTAACCAAAGGTATAGTGACTCCTGTCAGATGTTTGCGGACGATATAAAGATCTACAAAAGCGTCGAAAAGACTGAGGATTGTAATGCACTCCAACCTTCTATTAACGCTGTTGCTGAATGGTCGGCGACATGGAGGCTTCCACTCTCCTCACCTAAAACGAAGCTGCTTCGTCTTCACCTGACATTAGGCACATTTATTACCTTGGAGAGTCCCAGCTCTGACATGTTTCGAGATCTAGGTCTCCTTATTGACACTAAGCTCTCGTTTAATTCTCATTGCGATGATGTATCCAGTAAAGCCAATAGAACTATCCACAACATATTCAAGTCCTTGAGCACTAATTCAGTGAAACATTTTGTTTCAGCGTATAAGTCCTATGTACGACCACAACTGGAATATGGCACAACTGTATGTAATCCGTCCTTAAGTCGCAACATAGTAAAACTTGAAGCAGTGCAGAACAACTTTACTAAAAAGTTCCGGATAAGGCTTCATGAGTATGAGTACTCCACCATACCGCCCGCCCCTGTACGCAATAAAATGTTTGATATCTCGCCGTTTGCTATTCGAAGAAAAGGTGCGACTACATCATGATTTACAAAATTTTAAATTCAATGACTGGTCTATCTGTGGAACAGCTTTACACGATTTTGCCTTCCACCACCAGAGGTGCACAGGCAAAGCTTTATTTCCCAAGATCTAGGACTTCCCTGCGTGCCTCGTTCTTTACACAAAGGGATTGTTCCGAATTCATCAAATTATCGAAGACATCTCCAATTCCTGACTCCTTAAGTAAATTCAAAAGACTTTTAAACAGACATTTCCGAAACGCTTAATTGCTTATCTTTCTATGAGCGTAGTATTCTATGTTTTCATTCAATCTTCTTGTTCGTTGTGCTCCCCTTTTATAATGTTTTTTACGGCTCTTTCAATATCCTTATGAATTGTTTGTGCTTCGCATGGACGTCACGTAAAAATAAATAAATAAATCAATAAATAAATAAAAAGAACAAATATTCGTGTCACTAACTTTATGGCTTGAATCTCGGAAACGCAAACCGCAACACCCGTCCACACGATGTCATACAACTTTGAGTAGAACAACAGGCTCAGATTTAGAGTCTCCTCCCATAGCGCATTGGCATTTCCTGCTAGTTTTGCTTGGCATTCTCTTGTGACGCTGAAGAAGGCACCACCTCGTGGACAGGCGAATCGAATTCCGAATTCATCCCTCTCCCCAATCATTTCCAAAACATTGTAAGGGCAGCCGCTTCATATCAGCGTTGTTGTTCTCGAGGAGAAGCAAGGATGATAAATTGTAAGGAACTTTGCTGACCACGAAGATGACTTCCTACCTCGTTCCGGCTGCCCACTGTAATAAAAAGGCAGTTCACATTCAAACTGTTATTCCATTCCATGTGACAAAAAGGCATGGAAGTCCGTCTTGTACGAGAAAGGAGATGACAAATCGGTAATCCATACTGCATTCGGTAACTACCGCCTAGTCGACTAAACGATTGTTCCTAACCAGACGAATAAAACTGACGCAAACCCATTACCGAAAATCAATCATGACTGGAATTGGGCCTAGATCATTTACTAGATTACAATCAAAAGAATAAGAATGAATCATTGATGTTTCTTTCGGAATACCAATGCAAGCCATAGTTTGAAGCAAATTTGCATGCAGAAATTTGCGTTGAAAAAAGGAAAGTTGCTCGATTGATCTTAAAACTGGCCAGATTTTACTGAAAATAACGCCATGAATAAAAATTTTATCGCCTTTGATTACCGTTAGAGGAAAAAACCTCGTTCCAATCGTCCAGAGGGACAGATCAAAGCAAAGCTCAAATGATGTTCCTTTAATTTGTTACAAGCTACCGCACATCGGAAGAGATCCTGCTCAGCGATCTCCCCGTAAAGAAAAAGAAAGATGCTCACTTATACTGTTCCCAATGATCTGGTGCTTTGGTAAACTGGTTGTCAACGGCGACTTCTTACCTTCCTTACCTTCTTTAGTGGAGAAAAACGGATATCTTTTCGAGAAAGTGTCTACGCGTTATGAAGCGTTGATCATGCGCAACAACCTCTAACGCCTTTGGAAAAAGTAAATAGGATCGTGTTTCTAATGGTTAGATCAATTTCTGCGCTAATCATAATGTTTCTTAATTTTCTGTGATCCATTGAATCCAGAATATGTAGGTCATAAGGAAAACTGTTAAGCACGCTGCTGAGGATGATAAAGAGAATATGTGAAGGCCGCTGTTACTGCCGTCCTGCTCGGTTGAATAATTAGTCCCTACCCATCCGAACGGCAATCACGTTCAGCAGGTTTCTGCTTTCGTCGATGCAGAAAGTGCAGTACTTGAAAATTACAATACGTCTGACTCTGACTGGCTTTCAGAAATCTGCTTACACAGCGTTATTTTCTTGGAATTTTGAGAAGGATTTCAAAGAGAGAATTTCACCTTGTGGATATCAAAAATGAGTTTCAACAGTTCACGAGCTCTAGCCTACCACCCCATCAGGACAGGAAAATTCTTGTCAAAGGGTGGGGGTATGCCAATTCAACCATTTTTTAGTGAATGAAAATGCTAGTAGCTCTGAACGGAGCCATCATTGTACAATAAAAAAAATAAACTCGAAAAAACCTGATCAAACGTTTTAGGTTTAAAAAGCAGCAGCCCTATTCAGACTTTTTGATGGTGTGCGCCGCGCATTCGAAACTCACTGAATTTCTGGAGCAATTTTTATGTGTATTTGATAAAACAATTTACGGTGTGTAGCCGGATTGAGAAGTTGGCGCTCTTCCATTCCTAGAGAATCCTGGTGCTAAGCCGTCTACAACTAGTGTGCTTTAACCCTTGCTTGGCAGTATTGGGACTCGAATTCTAAATCGCTTCGGAATGCACGTCAGAAACTATGTCATTGTGGACTGCGCGCGCCATACAGGGATTCTAAAGACCAAAACCCTTTTTTAATAAAATGAATACCCTCTAAAAATTTGCCGAAATCGCTCATTTGAACTACCAAGCTGTACGGGAAAGACCTTGACGCGCTAAGGTGTAGCCTGTTTCCATTCCGCGTCCCCTTCAGCGACGGGATTCGGGGAATGGAAGCTGAGTTTGTCCGGAACCAGAAAACGTGATCCGTCTCTGGGCATCACAGAGATGAACTGAAGTATGCCAGAGAGTATAAATGGAAATCAAACGAGCCACATTTATTGGATAAACAAATACTAATCATACCATGTAATAACGCGCTAAGCGCTGGGGGTAGCTCAAGTCATAGTACAGGGTGTCTCAAAAAATGTATACACTGTCTGAAAGGTGATAACTTCGCTCACTATAAAAGTACTGGGGAAGTTAAGGGCTCATATGAAAGCTTATGAAAATAGAAATTTTCTGACGCATGAGCGGCATGGAATACGCCGTGCACTCGTCTGAAATATTGCGATTTACACCCGATTGATTGTGTTTCGCTCTAATACGTGTTACCATTTCTTCACAAGCTGGCCTATCGATTCATTTCTTGCTTCCTTTACGGTCTGAAGCCTAAAAACTCACTACGACTTGCGAAAAATGCAGAGTGTCCTAAAAATGCAGGTACTGTTCGAAAGGTTCTAACATTGCTGCTAGTGAAGCTTCCGAAGACGTTTGAGACCTATATGAAAGCATGTAGTAACGAGATTTCTGGGATGTGTAAATAGTGAAGATTGCATGATGCCCCCGCTTAAAACCCTGCATTTCAGACTCGATTGGATGTGCATAGACTGAATGCTTGTTATAATTTTACTACTGCTTGGGCAGATTAACCTGTGCTGTGTTTCATTTAACGTTTTCCGTCGCTCAGTAGCTGTAATTACGCCGGTTAGTCTTTCCATTCAACTTGGTTGTTGTTTTATCGGTCCACAGAATCCGTCTTGGAAAATGGGGCTCCTGCTCACATTTAAATTGTGCAATCAATAAATTCGCATGTGTCGTGTCTTTCACGTGGTTGCCAAATTCTAAACGTCAAAAGAAACACAACATAGGTAAATCTGGTCGAGCAGTAACAAGTTTGTAACAAGCATTCAGCCCATGCACAATTAATCGAGTCTGAAATGCAAGGTTTCAGGCGGGGTCATAGCGCAATCTTGACATTACCTGCATTTTTAGGACACCTTGCATTTTTCGCAAGGCGTCGTAAGTTTTTAGGTTTTAAACCTTAAAAGAAGCAAAAATCAATCGAAACGGCCACTTTGCGAAGAAATTGTAACAGGTATAGCGAAACACAATCAATCGAGTGCAAATCGCAACATTTCAGACGAGAGCATGGCGCATTGCATACTGCTCATATGTCAGAAAATTTCTATTTTTATAATTTTGTATGAGCCCTTAACTTCCTCAGTACCTTCATAGTGAGCAAAGTTATCACCTTTTAAACAGTGTATACATTTTTTGAGACACCCTGTGCATAACAATTCGTTAAGTGTTATCGATCGGCGGAAATAGGGAGGAAGAATAGAGATAGAGATAGGAAATTACGGGCGCGGGAATAGTGAAAAATACCCAGACGTCTTCTATGTGCGTGCCTGGGGATTCAGAAAACTGCCGAACACGTCACCCAATCTGCCAGGAAGTTCAGAGGACGTGCCGGAGACGTCGTCTGAGTGTCCAGATTATTCGACGGAAGGCCTTCGCAAGGGTAAGCTATCAATATCGATCGATATTATCGATTTGCTCTCAGATTTATCAGATCAGGGTGGAAGTTGAGGGATTATGATCGTCGACGGGAGGCCTTCACAGCCAATGATAATACTGCAACAAGCGCGCAAGCAACTTGTATGGGAGAAACTACTATATTCTAGAAATAGTACTAAATTCTTGTTAACAATCTTGTCATTTTGAGTTCTTGTCTTCGAAGGTATAGTTAACCTATGGGTGAAGTTTCGCTTTTTGATGAAGAGTATTCGAACATTTTTTTGCATTCTTCGACCTTTTCGCTTGTCTTTAGCCTTCGAGCCATTTTCCAGATCCACCGCCTAATGAGGGTGGATTCCAGTTGCTCTCAAGCCTATGTTGAGCGTATCAACTCGTTCACGATATTCCGTATTAAGCCTTCAAAACTGTGCGGCGCCCTCATGGGCAGTTCCGACGGCTCAAAATATTTAATTCCATGTGGCCGTGCATTTCGATGACACAACGAATAATCAGCTTACCAATGTCGCTTAGTAAGGCAGAGCGCGTTGAGAAAGAAAGGAAAAAATTGACCCGCTTATATTCACTTCTCACTCCGAACATGGAGTCTGCTCTTTCTCTTTCAATAACTTCAATACTCGGCCAACCTTTTCTAAACAGCGACATCGGCTGCATATTAAGAAGACGGAAATGGATACACTCTCAACGTGATTCACTAACATTTGCATACTTATACAAATCCTTCGATTACGAAGCCGGGTTGCCCATTCTGTATAAAGCATACCCTTACTATGAACTCTGATTTCTAGAAAATGTGTGTCTGATATGCAGATCGAATTTTGCTGCGGTTCCCTGTGTGAATTTAGATATACGACAATCTTGTCACCTGACTCATGAGACTTACCTATTTGCATAATTCAAATCCAATCCCACACTCAGCTCTCAATAGAGAAGTCACTCCTTACTTCGGAAGACCTACGTTCATAAAGATTAGTCTTGTAGAGCTCTATGAGTATATTATCGGAACCGAAATAAACATCGGATTATGTTATTCAATGTTTGATTGCTGCAGCCCAGGGATTCTAAAAATTTCTAGGAAGGAGCGCTGCACTCCTTCCCAGAAAATTTTAAAATCGCTATTGAAGCAACCATTTCAATTCGACATTACTCTGGTGCGGGATAGGAACACACCTCACCGATCTGGTACCCCATATATAAGACCCAAGCATAGGGTACAGTTGCAAGATGACCAAACCATTTGTTCGCCTCCACTCATGACCAAATGAACGTAATCGGCAAATTGATAAAAGCATAAAATAGCAAAAGGAACGTAAATTTGTTTATTTGTACCTGGAGACCTAAGCAAAAGTAGAGCAAACAGAACAAAGTAAGTTAAAAGACAGGACAAATAAAACATGTTGGTGCACACAAACAAAGACAACAACAGCGGGAAGTAAACTACTAACTAGTAAGAAACACCGTGGAGATACAATGCCGCTCATAACTATGCAGTGTCGCATATCGCACATCTTTATTTGCCTAGGACACCTCCCGCTTCAGTAGAATTTCTAGTTTCTTGCTGACTTATGTCAAGAAGTATAAGCAGTTGTAATCAGCAACCAATGCCGATTGGAATCATATAGCTTTTACCAAAAACTTCTCATACTCTTTTGGGATCTAACTTATCGCCCTCAATGTAACAATTTTCTAAATTAAATCAGAGATTCGGGGTGCTCGTCATACGCTTTTTAGAGTGATCGAACTATATGTATACTTACACTATACTTTAACTTGAGAATGTCCGACGGTGTCGTCGGACACCATCATAAAAATAGTTCATGGAAAATTATCAAGCTTTAATATGGTAGTACAATAATGTTCAACGAGTCCACTAATATCTACGCTCAAGATGGTCCAAGGCAAACACCATTCGTTACTGTTTTTCACATTTAACAAATATCACCTGTATCACCTGTCGTCCCGTTGATCATCGACTTGCTCGAGCGGGCGCCAACAGCGTCTCCAATCGTCCCTGTCGCGTGCCAGAGTGGCCCAATGGATCCTCCTCTCTCGAGGGACACCAAGAGCGTCATATCGGTCGTTCAGGGCTTTCACGAAGAAGTACGACCAACGCGTTGGTGGGCGTCCCGGTGTTCTCATGAGATCCCACGGAATCCAGTCAGTAACGGTTCTCGTCCAGCGAGTGTCTGCGAATCGCATTACGTGGCCGGCCCACCTAATTTTCGACACTTGGCCCTAGCGACAGCGTCTCTTATCTTCGAACGTCGGCGAAGCTCGGAACTCCGGAGGCCTTCTCTCATTTGCGTGAGTCGTGTTACTCCGAGCATCGTCCTCTCGATTCCACGCTGCGCGACGCTGATCGCGTGTTCATCTTGCTTTCGTATAGCCCAGGTCTCTGAGGCGTATGTTAGGGCAGGAAGAATAGTGGAGTCGAATAGGTTGGCACGGAGTCGGTTCTACGTCATCTTCGCGACTTCTTCGACGCTCTTGAAAGCTCCCCAAGCGCTCGTTTCCTCCTGCTCAGCTCTGGTGCTAGGTCGTTGGCCATGTTGACTTCACGACCCAGATACACATAGCTGGAGAATTCGGGGATGTTCGCTCCGTTGAGCGAGAATGGGGCATCAGAAACCCATCCGTTCCTCATGAACATCGTCTTCGCAAGATTCAGCTGCAGTGCAACGTTCCCACATACACGATCGAAGTCGGCCAGCATTCGCTCCGCCTGCCTGATCCTCGGTGTTATGAGCACGATGTCGTCAGCGAAGCGAAGATGATGTAGCTGCCGGCCGTCGACCTTCACTCCCATGTCTTCCCATTCTAGTTCGCGCATGACGTTTTCGAGAGTGGCGCTGAAGAGCTTCGGGGATATGGTATCCCCTTGCCAAACCCCCCTCTTCACGTCGACGACGACGTCGTTGTGGAATGGTGAGATCTTGGTCGTGAATCCACTGTACAGCTCTCGAAGGACTCTGATGTACTGAGTAGGAACGCCCTGAGTGAACAGGGCGTCGATGACCGCTTCAGTTTCGACGGAGTCAAATGCCTTCTTCAGGTCAATGAACGTAAGGCACAGCGGCAGCTTGTACTCTCGCGACACTTCGATGAGCTTCGTAATTGTGTGTATGTGGTCGATCGTGCTGAATCCTCTCCGAAATCCTGCTTGTTCGCGTGATTGTCCTTCGTCCAGCGTTCTGCTGATCCTATTCAGGATCACTCGAGTGAACAGCTACTACGGACAGCAGGCAGATCGGGCGATAGTTGCCAATGTCGTGCACGTCTCCCTTATTGTACAGCAAGACGGTCTTACTGGTCTTCCACTGAGATGGAACCTTGCACTCCGACAGGTAACGTGTGAAGAGCCGCGCCAGGGTGTTGATGAGCGCTGGCGGGAGGTTCTTCAGGTGTTCGGGTCTGATCCTGTCGGGACCGGGTGCTGTACGTTTCTTCACCGACGAGATGGCGTGTCGGATCTCGGAAGGGAGAACAGAGGGGACGACGTATCCATCCTGCGGAAGATGGCATGGGGGTAGGTGGACGTGGCTATCGAAGAGATCGGAGTAGAAGTCGTGGATGACCTTCTCCATGGTTTTTCTGGAAGAGGTGACGGTTCCGTCGGGACGTCGGAGAGCGGTCATCTTGATCTTGAAGTTGGCGAAGTTCCGGCGGGCATTGCGGATGCTCAACCCTGCCTCTGCATCTTCAGCCAACACTTCCGCCCTTCTCTCCTTAAGATCCTCCTTTATCGCCTCTCTGCATAGCTTCGCAAGCTCGGACGTCAGTTGGTAGTTGCCTGACGCTCGTGCTGCTCCACGCTGGCGTATCGTCTCGAGAGTTTCCGGAGACAGACGTCTCTTGGTGGTCTTCAAGCTCTCGGCTCCCTTAGCACTATCGTGGAGATGGTGCACGAAGCGGTCGTATTCCCCATCGATGTTGTCCATGACGGCATCTTCTCAAAGGCCGGCAAGAGAGCTGTAGAGGTCCGAGTTGATGGTCGTTCTGGGACTCCTCTTCTTGGACTTCGCGGCCTTCTCTCCTTGACGCGAAAAGCGGAACCTCGCGCGAAGGAGGCGGTGGTCCGATCCCGTGTAGAACTTGGGGACAACGGAGACGTCGGTCAGGCAATACTTGCGATTGAAGATGATGTGGTCGATCTCGTTGTGGAACTGGCCACCGGGGGATTCCCGGGTCCATCGTAGAGAGGGAGGCTTCTGGAACTGTGAGTTTCCATGGATGGTCTTGGTCGACATAATAAACTCAGACAGCCTTTCACCTTTCTCGTTCCACTCCAAACCGTGGGTTCCGATGTGAAGTTCTTCCGTCGACCTTCGCGGTCCGATCTTGGCGTTGAAGCCGCCGACGATCACCTTGTAGAAGGTGCGATCTTCCTTATAGAACTTCTCCAGCTCCACGTAGAAGGCTTCGACCTCTTCGTCGTCGTAGTCGGATGTTGGGGCATACGCGACGAATACAGTCAAAGCTGGCACGGAGCCACATCGCTTCAGTCGCAGACGTCCGATTAGGGTTGTCAGAGATTCGTACGAATCGATGTTCACGGCCAACTACGTGTTGACGAGGACACCAACGCCGCCTTCTCCCTTGCTGTCGCATGTTCCGAGGAACAGTTCTTCTCCGGAGTCGTCAGCGGCGGGTAGGGGGTGGTGTCTTCTCGTCTCTGTCAGTCCGATGACGTCGTACTTGATCTTCCTGGCTTGCATCATGAGGTCCTCGACGGATGCTTCCGATCCAAGCATGCGGGCGTTGTAAGTACAGATCGTCATCCTAGTCCTTCTGCGCAGCCTGGTTAGGCCCTGAGATTTTAGCAGCCTCTCCGTACTCGTCCTTCCCATCGCTGCAGAAATGGGGGCTCTTTCGGGGTCAGGGGAATGAGGCCCTTTAGTGCTGCTGTGTTTGACTTCCATGCAACACGGCTAGCTAGTCAGGCTCTGTCGTGCGAGCGAAGAACTCCGGGCAGCCAGCCAGACTGCCCGAAGGGACGGGGCGAGACTTAAGGCGGCCTCGAATCGCCTTACATGTACTCCCAGTCTACCGAGTGCAAGCTTTTGGCCGAGCCCACACAGTTACAATCCGCACAGTCACGGACATCCACGCACACTGTGCACGAACATGCCGCTCCCACGCACAAGGAACGCGTCGACCCGACACAGCAGGAGCAAGGAGTCCATGCCCTGCATCCCAACTGCGTCTCTGGGCAGTACACGGTCGCATTTGGTTCGCGTTTAATTCCCCTATCCACCACCCGGGGACGCGCCACGTGGCACTGCGACAAGCGGCCCGAGATCCTTCTTAACAAGAGAGCCCGAAGGCTCTCTATCGAGGGAGATCCGTGGTACATTTAACAAATAATACAAATAAAAATCCAATAACCAGCGGGCGGGAAAAATACGCCCTGTCCCACGCGGCAGTCACTTGAAAATCGCGCGTGTCGTGGAAGGGTTAGAACGGCCACCGCCACTTAGAATTGCATCTAGTATCCATGTTTTTACCTGTGTGCACATGTGTACACGTGTAAAAATGTACAATATATGTAAACATATTTTTACACGTGTACATATGTTTACATATGTTTTCACGTGTATACACATTTTTTACATGTGTACACATGTTTACATATGTTTACACGTGTATACATGTCAATACACGTGTAAGCATGTTTACATATGTTTACACGTGTATACATGTCAATACACGTGTAAGCATGTTTACATATGTTTACACGTGTATACATGTCAATACACGTGTAATTATGTTTACATATGTTTACACGTGTATACATGTCAATGCACGTGTAAGTATGTTTACATATGTTTACACGTGTATACATGTCAATACACGTGTAAGTATGTTTACATATGTTTACACGTGTATACATGTCAATACACGTGTAAGCATGTTTACATATGTTTACACGTGCATACATGTCAATACACGTGTAAGCATGTTTACATATGTTTACACGTGTATACATGTCAATACATGTGTAGAGATGTTTACATATGTTTACACTTGTAAGCATGTTTACATATGTTTACACGTGTATACATGTCAATACACGCGTACACATGTTTAGATATATTTTACACCTGTAATATATATCAGCGCTGAGCGGCGCACCATGCTAGGCTACCCGGCTTCGCGGGCAATCGACGTTGAGTAAGGAAGCATACCTAACATCGTGCCTCATGCGCATATGCGGTGTACATTGGATTTGATCGAAAATCTTCGGATAATTGATGATTCAGATAACGGCAATTTTGAGAACACCGGATTTTCGGATGATTCGGATAAGGCCGACTTTGCACATCCCGGATTTTGGATATCCGAAACGGATATCCATCCGACTCAATAGCGGAAAAAGCGAAATTTTGAAAAGTTTCAACGGCGGAGAACAGTGAACGGTCGAAGAAATTACGGCGAAGCTGAATCATTCCAAGATGAGTCACTATAACCAGGGAACTGTCTCAGGCGTATGTCTAAACAGCGAAAATGAATACCACTGTGAGAGTCTCCACCTTCACGTAGTAGAAAAATGGGTACCGTTTTTGCAAAGTTCTTGAACCCAAGGAGCTAGGAGCCCTGAATATTTACTGTGGAATCGCATGCACACGTGCTAAACTACCGTAATCGGCCGAAATTTCAAAAGTGGATATCATATTCGTGAAGAGCGCCCCAGATAACTCCCTTAGACAAAATTTAGGTGAAATTTTTTCTACCCCTTCTCGACCTCGACCAATGAGCTAGGAGTTGCGAAAGGGTAATATTGCCGCTTCAGATTTACCAATGGCAGTCGCATACCCACGGGAACGTACAGCCATGTCACGCGAACGTGATCAACTTATTGAAAGAGGCTTAAAAATCAACCGGAAGGGGAGTACCTTATATCACATAGGAGCTGAGGCCGCACCTCCGGCTAGCATTCTAGTCAGGGTACGGCCTCCTTTGGTACCCTCCCTCACGAACCCTACTGCCCTGTTCGCCTGACAATCCTTGGTTAGGTGAAGTAGATTGCTGTCTCCTTCTCCTCTTGTGTACGTCTAATTAGTATCAAAATCCGATAGGATTGAGGAGACCCTTGGTCGTGTGGTCACACTTAGCTTTGTTTCATTTCAGGCTCTGAAGAAGCTGATCCCGCCGAAACGCAAGCCTAATAAATGCTGCTACGAACCTCACCTAGAGTTCTGGAAGAACTACGAGTTCAACATCACGTCAAAGTTCATAGAAAGTAGGACATAATTTTCAAATGGTCGACTCGCCAGAGGTGTTTCAAGATCAACGTGCCGCCGTCTAGCGATAGATTAGAATATGACGGTGACCTACACTCATTGATGTTCTGAGACTGCAGTAGCTACCTGCCCGTCATCACCAGAGTGTCTAGTTATACACCTTCGACGGGCAGTAAGGTTCAACAGGACTTGTGTCCGATCGACTCTCCCTATTTGAACATATGGGGCACATGCTAGGTGAGATCGTCTGGGGCCGGATTCATCGACGACTTACGTAACTTTAAAGGCTAGAGCACACTTCGCTGCTTTGCTGCGGCAGCAATGATGAAGGATGTCATCGAGCTGCTGCTGCATTTGCTGAGCGGCAAAGGCAGCGCCGCAGCCATGGACACACTTTGCTGCGGCAGCGAGGGCGGTTTTGCTGCCGCAGCAGGAAATGTCGACCGACATTTCTTGCTGCGGCTGCTGTTTGCTATCCTTATCATTATCCGTATCATTTGCGAAAGCAGCGTGCATTATTTACCGTAGATATGCTCAGTGAGATGTTGGGTAGTTTGGAAGTTGAGGTTCGACAAGTCGACGACTCGACGGGATCGTCTGGCTTTCCTGTTATGCTTCTTCCTTAGTAGACGAGGGTCGTATGTACACACCCTGCAGGAAATGGAACGCAATTTAGGGGCTCTTCTAAGAATGAAAGACTAATAGAATGTAAAACAGCCTTTAAAAGACGAGGAGGCCCTGGTTGAGGTTTTCCGAGCTTATGGGAAACCTGAGAAAGACATTCAATCTCTAAATAGTTTTAATAATTTCCAACAAAATCAAAATCATTTCTAACTTTTTCCGTAGACTAAGCGCCCTCAGATTAAGTAACGCCGGATGTCACAAATGAGCGCTTGCCTCCTTTTCTTCAATAGATTACATCACGTTGGCTGTTCAGAGGAAGAGGTGTGAGTTATCTTTTCTGCCAGCATCAGCAATGGCGTCTTGTGAAGCATATGAAGAAAAGGTATCTGCTCCTTCAGCTTTTTTTGCGACACCGAGCATTTATTACACAATAAAAATATGGCCTATAGGTGTTAACTCGCGATTTTTTTTTGACCTGCATTTAGTTGCACCGTTTTTGCTATGACGATCGAACCAATTCCCAAAAAGCTTTCATTGGTATCTTCACCCTTACTCCTGTTTTTCTGTTTTGATGGCAACATAGTTGTAAGTGGTCAGCAATTACATAAAACGAAAATCGATCAGCAAAAGTAGGCAAGATCTGGCAAGAAAGAAAACCTAATTTCTCGCAGCCTCGAAGCTCCTGTTAATTAACTCTAGAACATACCACAAGTTCCAGAACAGAAGGGTTAATTCGAGAGCAAATGACGGCGAAATAAGTCGCTGTTCACTACTCAAGTACAGATTAACCGACCGTGCATGATGAGAATGATAAGGGAAGGATTATTCTATATTTTGTGAAACTCGCATCATTTGCATACTATAGCACACTTGAGAAGAATGAGTTGATCATGGAGCTATCGGTTCTTATGAACAACTGGTTTACGTCCTCGATAATTGCGCACAGAAAGCACTGACTCTTCACAAAGGATATCCATTGTCTTTTTAAAGCCAAATCTGCACATGAGCCGAAGCTGCACTGGACTGATGAGACCGACCGTTGCGAGTTTACTGGTCAGGTTCTGCATATCCCACAAATCCTGTGACAAAATAACTTTCAAATAGTCAGCTCCAACAGCGTCGAGAAAAATGTTGGTGGACAGCAATTCATTTCGCTATTCTACGCAAACGCCTTGGCTTATAACTAACACATAACGTTGGCCTGGGCATTGAAAATCACAACGAAAGGCTTGGTACTGTACTTCTTACCTTGCCTTTGCTACAGCGTACATAACAATAGGGAAAATAGAAAAGTAGCAGGCGCCGCTGACCATCTCAGGGAGCCGTTTTACCTACGTAGCTACAATCTCACCATCAGGGCAACGACCCTCCTCCCCTTCTATCTGCTTTTCGCTGCAGATGGATTCTGGCCTATGCCGACCCATTTTTGGGACCACAAATATGTCTTATATTTAGGTGATGGACCATCCCGGTAAGTTTTTCGGATTTTAAAAGATTTAATAGCTTTTTGGAAACGAGACGAAAAGCGCTTTCAAACCATACAGAAATTAGTTTTCATCAGGGAGGTCTTCATAGGCCTATGGCATACCGCCGGCGACGAGTCCAGCGACGAGAGGAGCGGAGCGACGGGGGAACGGTGGTTTCAGCGACGGCGGTGTTGGGCGGGGGCGAGAATTGGCACTGGAGCGCGGTTAGGGACGCTTGCGTGCGTGCATGCGTGGTGCATAGGATCGGGCGACAGCTGGCCGCCGTGCAAAGCGCAGCGACGACCGGTCGCTGGCGGTATGCCCGCTCTCCAACGACACGCAGTGCCGACGTGGCAGCGACAACTGTCAAGCACGCGCTCTCTCCCCATTGTTTCTGACAGGTCCCAACACGAATAGTCGATTACTTGTCCGTTGGCAGTGCCGTCGCCGGACTCGTCGCTGGTGGTATGCCATAGGCCATAGGGGGCGGGTGGGGTTCGAATTCTGGTTGCAAAAATGCGTGCCAAAAATCGAACCCCCCTCGCCTCGTATAAAGATCCCTTTTTTGAAAACTGGTTTCTATATGGTTAGAAAGCATCTTTCCCCTATTTTTCAAAAAGCAATTGGGATTCTTGAATTTCGAAAAGAAATTTGTGAAGAACTGCTCGTAGACTCTGCACCGTCGACACTGGAGTAATTTCATAGAAATGATCATAACTTGGTTCGTTCTTCGAAATTCAAAAACCTCAATTGTTTTTTGAAATACAGAGGAAATATGCTAACTGACCATGCATAATCCGTTTTTCAGTAAGCGGTCTTCATAGGGGCGGGGGGGTTCGATTTCTGGTCGATTTGTGGCAAAAAGTTAGTCGGCCCATCACCAGAGTCATTGGAATGATTTCACAAAATTGATCATAACTCGGTTCATTTCTTGAAATGTAAAAACTCCTACTGCTTTTCGAAAACCAGAGAGAATGCGCTTTCGAACCGTTAGAAATTAGTTTTCAACAGGGGGTCTTCATAGGGGGCAGGGGGTCCGATTTCTGGTCGATTTTTGCCAAAAATCGACCAGAAATCGAACCCCCCGCCCCCTATGAAGACCACCTTACTGAAAAACGGTTTATGCATGGTCGGTTAACTTATTTCCTCTCTCTGTATTTCAAAAAACAATTGAGGTTTTTGAATTTCGAAAAACGAACCGAGTTATGGTCATTTCTATGAAATTATTCCAGTGTCAACGGTGCAGAGTCTACGAGCAGTTCTTCACAAATTTGATCATAACTCCGTTCGTTTTTCGAAATTCAAAAATCCCTATTGCTTTTTGATAAATAGAGAAAAGATGCTTTCTAATCGTGTAGAAACCAGTTTTCAAAAAAGGGATCTTCATACGGGGCGGGGGGGGGGGTTCGATTTTTGGCCCGTATTTCTGCAACACTGGACTAGAATTCGAGCCCCCGGCCCCTATGATGACCTCCCCATTGAAAACTAATTTCTACATGGTTTGAAAGCGCTCTTTTTCTAATTTTCAAAAAATTATCTGCATTTCCAAATTTTGAAAAACTTACCGAAATATAAATATTTATACAAAATCACTTCAATTTTTGCGCTCAAAAATCTAAGACCTCCGCCCCGTGTGAAGACCTGGTTTTTGAAAAGCAGTTTTTACACAAGATAAAAGCTTTTTTCTTCTATTTTTCAAAACGTTGTTGACTTTTTTAAAATTCTGAAAACTTACCTAGTTATGATCAATTTTGTGAAGACGTTTCAATGACGTCGGAGCACGATCGAGCAGAGGTCGATCAAACCTGTTCATGTGGATTTCCAAGGGCCTCTAGAAGGGCCTCTAGTTTATTTATACATTATACAGTGCTTGTGGACTTCCTTAGTATATGTTCCTTGCTGCCTCGCCGTCTCCTTTGATTGGAAAAAGGCGTCTTCTCTGCTCTCATCTTGCAGCGCCGTTTTCATACTAAACGACCTCAGGGTTTCTCTGCTCTCATCTTGCAGCTTCAGGAGTTTTTTTTAAGAGGCAGCAGCAAGATATTTGGCAATGCGTCCGTTACTCCTTGCCTCACTACTCCTTCCGTTCATTCCAATTTCGCTTGCAAGCGAATGTCATCCTATAGTTAACGAATTTTCTGCGCTTCGCTTCACAACGACTGCGAAGGTGCAGTATTTCGAGTTCGCACCAAACGAAGGTTGTTCCGACAAGTCGCATGTAAACTTTAACGAATATGGTCTACTTGTGCTCAATACCAAATCTCGTCGTGTGAGTATTTTTCTTTGAGTCTGAATCGCTTTTAGCGCACTTTACTTTTTAGGCGAGGGAACCAGTCCACTTCAACACCATTGCTTTTGTGCACTTTAACAATTACAAATAGCCTCGCAATAAAGGAAAACTGGAGAAATACTTCGTCGTTGGTAGCTCTGCTGAGGAGATCGCATCGTTTAACTGGAATTTTTACAGTAACGCTGAAAAGCTTGCCAAGTGTTCGCGTTTTGTGAACTGGCCGCAGTGTCTCGTTCACCCAATAGATCCAAAACAGCGGAGCGTAATCGACCCATTCTTTGCCTCTACAGAATCATCTTTGCATAGCGAGAAAACACCTCAGACAGTCGCTGCTTTGGTTCATCTCCCTAACCACAATGACGCAAGGATGTTCGCAAACTATTTCAGTCTTATACTGACTACTGGCAGCAGAAATACAATGTATCAACGATACCAATCGGACGTTTCCACTGACAATCAGAAGTGGCTCTCTAACAAGATCAAGCACATTGTAGCGTTTTCACCAACAAGCGACCGAAACCAAATGTTGCCAATGGACCGGCTCACCGAACTGTTTGGATGTCCAGCAACAATCGTGGCTCAACACCTTTACCGGAAGCAGAAGCAATCAACGATGTCATTTAGTGTCTCTCTGCGGATGCCATTGTGCTCTTACTATGCAATCTCCAGGAGCTGAAAATCACTGTGAGAGAGAAGTTCAAGAGCCTGTTGACAGAGATTTCCATGCCTTCACATCACCCGTCTAGGCCTTGTGTTGCCGACGTAAGAACAGAATCAGTTGATATCTAGCTAACTGTTTCACCTAGTGACGATTTCCAAATGGATACAAATGATTCTCATTCGGAAGATCGGCATCTCATCAACAGTACCTTCTGAGCAAGCCTCAGTACATTCTGAGCAAGTATGCAGAGGCCAATGGGACACGATAATATTTTTGGATGCTTATCCAAGACTCCAAAGTCAGTGATGTAGCCGATGCGTAAATGAGATATCATCAAGGCTAAGAAAAGGAATATTCTATTTGAAGAAGGACTGAAACTCGGATCTGAAGAAAAGAGGAAACAGTTCGGCCTATATAGGTATTCCGAACAAAGGGAGCATCTTAAGAAAGACCTTGCTCTGATAGAAATTGACGGTTACAAGTTAAGTTACAAGCAGAAAGGAATGCTTATGAATACGGCTTGGGTGAGGTACAATCTTCGCGTCCGAACGCTGACTTTATTCGATGCAAACTATGCAATAGGGAAGATGGTGGCTACAATTCTTCCGCATACCGTGATGCATGCAATGCACTGGATGTCGAAACAGAAAGAAATGAGAGGAAGAGGAAGCAACCCGGAGAGGGCTCGCCTGCGTTGGATCTCAATTTATTAGGAGGTAGCCATGTTTTGTGTTAAATGGTATAGAGGCCTATCGACTGCGAGGAAGGCGATTGGAATAAGTAGGCTCATGGAGAGCATAATGCGCCACGAAAAGAAGTCAACCGAACATCGACACAATTTTGACGAATTCGTGCTGGCCGTTAGGAGTTTCGACCGAAGCTTATCATCAGAAGTTATGGCAGCTACAGTTACATCTACATTGACTGCATACACGATAGCAAAAGAAGGTTTACCATTCACCAAGCAGATTCCTCTAGTGCTAATGGCAATGAAATCTGGAGCTGTTTCAGCTATTGCGCACTACGAAGCCACAACAGCACAACGAATGGTGAAGCAGTTTGCGTAAAACATAAAGTACGATATGATAAACTGCAACATAAGCAATGATTTACCATTTTCATTGCTCGCGGACGGAACTTCAAATGAAGGAGTAACGTTGATCCTTTTCCTCATCCAAACAGTTTCGCCAGTAAATAGGCCCATCACCTTTCACTTCTCTCTAGTTGAAGTGGAAAGTGAGACTGCAAGTGACATCGTCGACGCCCTTTGCCGCGTTCTGCAAAGCTACAGCTCTGGGCCAGGCCCTCCGGATTACGGACGGAGTCTTACAACTTCATCATGAGAAGACTTGTAGCGCTCTCGAGAGTGCTTCAGTGATGACGGGAAGCATTGGCGGCGTTCACGAAAAACTAAAACAGTTACTATCGAATTCGGAGAGTCAAAGGAACGATTTGCTTTTATCAATCTGTTCCGCTCATAAACTTAATCTTGCGGTAACGTCTCTATCAACATATGGCATTATGCTGGCAGAAGCCACCATAATGGAAATGCATAATCTTTTCGGATGCAACTTAAGAACAAAAAGACGATTACTTTACCATGGAGCTGCCCACGACATGGGTTTCCATCACCTGCAGATGGATAAACTGAACAAAGTGAGGTGGTCCGCAAGCCTTCAAAATGCACTATCCAAAGTGCTGCGAATTTATCCAGTTTTGATAGAAGCTCTGAATAGGATGTTCCGCTGACAAGACCATGGCTGAAAACATGCGCAAGTGTGCAGAAGTTGCGGTATGGGTTCTAAAAGATCCTCGCAACTTCATCATTCTCCACCAAGTAAGTGCCGGGCTTCATCATCTTACTAAGATATCCGAAGCACTACAAAAAATCTGCTTGTTGATCACCTCGTACGATAAAGACACCTGTCTTTTCTTTTCAAAACAAGCAGATCAAGCGCGATGCACGGCATGGGAAGACATTTTTAGAATCCGTAGTATTTGTGGGATACCGTCATACGGAATAGACATGGAAAGCTTAAGAGTCTTCAAAATCTTCAAAACCTTCTTAGGTTCCACTACCATATCGGTACACACATCACTACCAGTAGATCGCAATAACCTCAGCCAAATTTGAATTAGAACGGGATGTAAATACAGGCGCAAAAATACGTAGCTAGCGCTTCAGCCTTGTGTTTTCCATCAGTTTACTGACATATATTCTCGTCCTCAAGCACAGGAAGGTCCACTTTAGATAGTAGCTTGCTTCTCATCAGCGAGAAAAAGCTTTTACTTCTTCGGCGGAGACTGGCTCTCTTTTGTTGATATGCGAGAAACCTTCGAAGATGCCGATCCAGTGTACAACAGATCGCTCTGAAGTAGGGTCTAGGAAAGAAGGAAGCTTGGAGTTTTACACGATGATTAAACAGACGAGTCTTTTAAGCTATTGGGTTTCGAATGTGTGTTGTGTATCTGACACGACTTTTCCGAACATCCTGCACCGGAACGTGTTGAGCTAGGTAATTGTAGACAATCCTACAGAACCTTCTGTAGAGATCAACATTTGCGTACCCATAAAACACATTCCAACAGTCGACTGTCAGAAAACGTTCAGATAGTGCCTTGTAGGCAGCTTTAGTGAAGTTCGGTAAAGCTATATTTCTGCGGCGTGTTGGGAAAACGCATAAGCTTAGAAAAAGTCGACAAGTCTGCGAGAAGCGAGACCATTGGATTTGAAATTAACCCAGTCAACGTCGATATTAAAATCTCCAAGAAGAATAAAATGTTCTTTGGAGACGCACAAGTCGACTAGTATATCTACCAACTCATGTCGTCGTTTATATTCGAGTTAGGTGGCCGATAAACTAGGAAAACTCGAAATTTCCTATGTAGCGAACTGACGAAGCTCTCGAGGCAGTACATCTGAATTGAGGCGGGATGGTAGAACCACTTCGTTGAATGTGAGAGTACATTTGGAGAGGCAGTACACTCCTTCGCCCTTGTTTCCAGAACCATCAATTCTATAAACTTTGTATAGATAGTGCGCTACAATCTCCGAGTTTATAGTTTTTGAAGTCAACCAGGTCTCTGTTATGAACACTAAGTCAGGATTATGGCTACTCAAAAAGTGATGTAAATTATGAAGTTTATTGCTCAGGCTCCTTGCATTAAATAAAAAACGTCTCACATCCCGAGAGGTGCTGTTGCAAGCCTCGTGTTTCCCGAACCCCCAGTTTTTGGCAGGTCTTCGATACGCCATCTCGCCACGGTACACAACCCACACCCTAACATCAACTTGCTATTACGTTCCCTGCACTCTTGCGTAATGCGTACACTCGTTACGTTCCTCCTCACCTAAGCTCTTTAGAATGAAGACGTTTGAGAATTCAGTAGAACGCAAACGACGGTGAGAGTGGGAGACTGCCGTTATCCACTGTGTCCGAGAAGGTAGAACCAACTTCACCAACCTTGGACGTGTGTTATTGGGTCTATCCATTCGGTACACTTCCAGCGGTCCAAATCATCCATGATCTTGTCTACTTTGTCCTCAACATCGCACTGTTTAGCCGACGGCCGTAGGTCAGCTGCCGGTTCAGGGAGCCCGGAAATTACTAAGTTTTATCTGATTCAACAGCTGCGGCAAACTCCTGCGGAAGCTTTGCAAGAAGTCCGTCTAGAAGTTTCGCTATTACCGGGTCCTTATTGCGCGCCTACACAGCCGACATGATTTCTTTTATGGCCTACAATGTCCCCATCAGCGGGAAATTGAGATTCAACGAGAGAATCACTTTTCCAGTCTGACGAGTTTTAGCCTGCGACATTGTGAGCGAGATCAGAGAAGTCAGAAACAAAGTCAATATCGATGTCGGCACGCAAGAAGGACCAGGTGCAGAGCGACGAGTAGAGGAAAAACGGTTTAGTCTAAATAGCTGAGCTCCTTCTAACGAGAAAAGGGAAACCAGGCAGTAAGTATACTACAGAAAACAAAGAAAGGCTAAAAAACTGAAAGAGAAGAGTTAAGCTTAGCTGCACGGACGATGATATGAATACGCAGCCGCTCCCTGCGCCCTCAGTTCTGGATCTGCGGGCGCAGCGGGCGGCTGCGATTTTCATCTACAACAGTTATGCAACTACATCTTCATCTTAAAAGGCCCACGAAAGTATGCGCAACAGTCTGGTTGGAGTTGGCGCCACCCAAATCGAAGCTCTTTTTTCAGGTCCCGTTCGAGCAAATCTGACCTTCTAATCTTCCGGGTCACTGAATTACAAAGCATTATTTAGGACAAAGCCGATTCTTAGATATTCCTTAAAAGTAGAATGCGTGACATATCAGAGAGCTGATTATTTATTTATTTATTGCTACACATAAAGTGCGCCATAAAAAACCAAAAAACATGTGAAACATAGTGAACATCAAATAACAATGCTTAGCTTAAAGAGATGACACCAACAAAATTGTGAGCCACTTGGAAAACACTATGAGCTGGAACGGAATGGTAGAAATGTCTTGCAGATTACTCAGAACACTCAGTGCAAAGGGCTAAAAAGATATTTCCCAAAAACGAAAGCATAGCGAAGCAAAATAATATATCGAGTTGTATTAAATGAGGTTGATTAAAATCAATGAAAATTTATATCGGCATAAAAAGTGCACGCGTTGGCATTCAGTATAACTATGGTAAGGCTTCCAGTGAGTGTGAAGTCACTTTCGAGCATCATTGACCAAGAGGAAATACCCAGGAGTCCGGCCATATATCCGGTCGTACCAAGGCGAGCAAATGTTACATTACGTTACCTCATTATTAATTATTTATAATTGCATCCATGGGGATGTGCCAACTCGTTGTTTGTAATAAAACGCGGATGGGATCGCCACACTTCCTCCACCGCTACGCCGCGAGCGTTGTGCATCTTATCAGCCTCCATATGGCAGTCTTTGAAGACGACGGTAGCACACTGAGGCTACATCGAATGTGGTTCTTGATCGGAAGTTGGCCCTGGATAGCCACTCTTCTTCCTATTTTCAGCTTCGCTTCAAGGCTTTTATCCATACGCAAAATGAAGCCGTCTTTGGACTAAAAACTTCTCCGGCTTTCATTGTTTTTTCAATCCCCTAGAAGACGGCTGCACCGAAGAGTTCTTGATTCACTAGAAGAAAACCCAGATAGAAATACTTTATTTAATAAAGAAGTTTTTTTGGATTAAATTGCTCAATAGTGCCTTTCCTTTTGGATTAAATGATAACATTAAAGGATATGGAAACGTATCTAATATAATAAACCCATTACATTACAAATCCAGTCATCCGTAATATGCTTTAAAAATAATTAAGGAAAGAAAAAACAGAGGTTCTAAAAGAAAAAGAAGTAACAAAACACACTATGATGTTAACAAATTTATTGAATACGTAACTACAGAAGAAAATACCGTACTAGTTTCTGACATACATAATAAATTAAAGATGCTAAATAAGCAAAATCTAAAACAACTTATCAATTACAGTCGAAACCCAGATTTTTTAAGTAATCTAAAAAGTAAAACCAAATTTATAATGTTGTGCTTACTAGCTCACATCAAATATGGTATAGACAACACGGAAAATAATATTAAAAATTACAAAGTTAAGCATATTACTATGAACTACAGAGGAACAATTTTTGATCACATAATCTTTAACAAAATTTTTAATAATACTGTAGTTAAATTTTTCGGTAATAATAACTCTCAAAAAGAATTTATTTCTTTTAAGGTAGCTTACACATATTCGCAACCTATCTCCAGTATTATTTTTAATTACAACAAACTACTTAAAAACATTACCCTCGAAGAATATGCTCACATTATTAAAAGTGATTGCAATTGTAAAACAAAATATAATGAATATAAAAATTTATAGATACTTGTAATAACCACATTGTTACAGGTGACCTAAATATTACTAAACAAAAACAACTGAATAAAATTTTACAAAAAGGTACAAAATACAGACCATATAATGGCTATAATAAAAAAGATATAATTTTTGAGTAGAGAGAAAAATACAGTGGAAAAACAGTTAAACAGCCATTTAAGGAAATCAGGGTATTACGAAATGATTTTGTTTTCTTTCCAGATAAAGCATCAAAGCATAGATAAAGCATCTAATAACTATGACTGACCTAGTATGTAAAAAATTTTATCTTCTAATCTTAATGAATGAAGTGGGTATTAAATTTAATAACACTCTGGATGCTTTTATCAATATAAATACTAATAACACATATATTAATGTTGATATTATAGATAAACAATCGATTATTTTTAAACATAGATATTTCCAGAGTAAACACAAGCTTAAGGTTAATACGGATGTGGATCTTCCTATTATTTACGCGCTGCCTAGACAACATAAAAACCCTATTAAATTTAGATTTATTACAGGCGCCAGAAACAGTTGTGTTAAATCTATTGCCTTAGAGCTTTGTTGCTTTTTTTCATTCTTTAAAAACCACTTTATCAACTATGCCAAATGTATATCAAACAATTGCAGAACTATTAAAGTATATTGGTCTATAAATAATAGTAATATTACAGAGGAAATTAGTAACTTACGTATTGGCAATATAAATTTATACTCCGCAGACTTTACAGACGTTCACTAACATACCACACAACGTCATTATATCCAAAATGAGAGATCTCATCACTTTATGTTTCAAAAACGCAGATAAAAAATTAGTTGCATGTAATGGTGTCAAAGTTTTTTGTACGCATTCTTCCGTAGATAGTTACAGATGTTACGATGCTACGGATCTCTTATATTTAATCGAATATTTACTAAGGAATAGTTATTGTGTGTTTGCAGGAAGAATATTTAAACAAAACTTGGGAGTTCCACAAGGAGGTAAGTTTAGCCCGCTTTTTGCAGATCTTACTATGTCTATTTTCGAGTTTGAATACTCAAAGAACACCAGAAAAAATGGCAGCCAATTATTCATACCTTTTAGATATATGGATGACCTTCTTATAATACACAAATTTAATAAGGACTATATCAATTATGATCATACATTAGTTTATAAAAATTTGCTCGTACTAAAAAAGGCCCATATTAATGAATACGAATGCAACTATCTTGACGTTACCCTCAAAGTAGTTGGACATAAAATAGAAACAAACCTCTACAATAAAACAGATTCTTTTAGTTTTAGAGTCAACAGATACCCACATGTAGATTCAGAAATATCTTTCAGGGTTAAAGGAAACACTGTTTACACTGAGATTTTAAGAATAGCCAATGCATGTTCTAATTTAATACACTTTTGTGATAAAGTTAAAGAAATGCAAAAAAAAATCGCTCTTAATGGTTATAACAAAGATTTTATCATTTCAAATATACATAAATGTTTATATAACAATAAACATATACTTTATAAATGTGAATTGTTAGGCAAACATAAAGGTATAAAAAATTTTGTCAGTACTGTTTGTGGTGGTCCTTAACTAATAGTACTTTATACTATTTTCAAGCTATCTTATATATAAGGCACTAAGTTCTTTAGTTGATCGCTTAATATTATTTCCTTGGGGGTAGCGGACTCCACCTTTTATCTTGAGCAATAAACGCGCTCTATTTTCACTGCCTTGCGGTACTCTTCGCTGAGTATCAAACCTCACACCTTCTTTGTTGCCCATTTCTTAGGATTTCGCGGAGCATATCCAATCCACCTTTTCACCCCCATTTCGACTTCCTTCCCACCATTCTTTTTTGATAGGCTTTGTTCCTTTTCCTTTTAATCCTTTTGTCTCTCATACTTCTTGGTTTATTCTTATTAGTATCTTGTTCATACGTTTTTCTCCTAAGGATAGGAACTTGAAGTATTAGATTCGTTCCCAATTTTTAGAGTTTTCAGGTACCTTCAGCGCCTATTGGTACATTGTCGTGAGTAACTCCTTTATGTTTTTCCTTTTTGTTTATTTTTACTTCATTTTTAACTATTCTTTTGTATGTGTAGCATCTCCCGTCCCACTGAAGAGCCACCGGGGAGATGCTACATCAAAAGGTTCGTATGGATTAGTGGCGAAACGAACCTTATTAAAACTTTTTAATTCTATACAAATTGAAGCGAAGCTGAAAATAGGAAGAAGAGTGGCTATCCAGGGCCAACTTCCGATCAAGAACCACATTCGATGTAGCCTCAGTGTGCTACCGTCGTCTTCAAAGACTGCCATATGGAGGCTGATAAGATGCACAACGCTCGCGGCGTAGCGGTGGAGGAAGTGTGGCGATCCCATCCGCGTTTTATTACAAACAACGAGTTGGCACATCCCCATGGATGCAATTATAAATAATTAATAATGAGGTAACGTAATGTAACATTTGCTCGCCTTGGTACGACCGGATATATGGCCGGACTCCTGGGTATTTCCTCTTGGTCAATGATGCTCGAAAGTGACTTCACACTCACTGGAAGCCTTACCATAGTTATACTGAATGCCAACGCGTGCACTTTTTATGCCGATATAAATTTTCATTGATTTTAATCAACCTCATTTAATACAACTCGATATATTATTTTGCTTCGCTATGCTTTCGTTTTTGGGAAATATCTTTTTAGCCCTTTGCACTGAGTGTTCTGAGTAATCTGCAAGACATTTCTACCATTCCGTTCCAGCTCATAGTGTTTTCCAAGTGGCTCACAATTTTGTTGGTGTCATCTCTTTAAGCTAAGCATTGTTATTTGATGTTCACTATGTTTCACATGTTTTTTGGTTTTTTATGGCGCACTTTATGTGTAGCAATAAATAAATAAATAATCAGCTCTCTGATATGTCACGCATTCTACTTTTAAGGAATATCTAAGAATCGGCTTTGTCCTAAATAATGCTTTGTAATTCAGTGACCCGGAAGATTAGAAGGTCAGATTTGCTCGAACGGGACCTGAAAAAAGAGCTTCGATTTGGGTGGCGCCAACTCCAACCAGACTGTTGCGCATACTTTCGTGGGCCTTTTAAGATGAAGATGTAGTTGCATAACTGTTGTAGATGAAAATCGCAGCCGCCCGCTGCGCCCGCAGATCCAGAACTGAGGGCGCAGGGAGCGGCTGCGTATTCATATCATCGTCCGTGCAGCTAAGCTTAACTCTTCTCTTTCAGTTTTTTAGCCTTTCTTTGTTTTCTGTAGTATACTTACTGCCTGGTTTCCCTTTTCTCGTTAGAAGGAGCTCAGCTATTTAGACTAAACCGTTTTTCCTCTACTCGTCGCTCTGCACCTGGTCCTTCTTGCGTGCCGACATCGATATTGACTTTGTTTCTGACTTCTCTGATCTCGCTCACAATGTCGCAGGCTAAAACTCGTCAGACTGGAAAAGTGATTCTCTCGTTGAATCTCAATTTCCCGCTGATGGGGACATTGTAGGCCATAAAAGAAATCATGTCGGCTGTGTAGGCGCGCAATAAGGACCCGGTAATAGCGAAACTTCTAGACGGACTTCTTGCAAAGCTTCCGCAGGAGTTTGCCGCAGCTGTTGAATCAGATAAAACTTAGTAATTTCCGGGCTCCCTGAACCGGCAGCTGACCTACGGCCGTCGGCTAAACAGTGCGATGTTGAGGACAAAGTAGACAAGATCATGGATGATTTGGACCGCTGGAAGTGTACCGAATGGATAGACCCAATAACACACGTCCAAGGTTGGTGAAGTTGGTTCTACCTTCTCGGACACAGTGGATAACGGCAGTCTCCCACTCTCACCGTCGTTTGCGTTCTACTGAATTCTCAAACGTCTTCATTCTAAAGAGCTTAGGTGAGGAGGAACGTAACGAGTGTACGCATTACGCAAGAGTGCAGGGAACGTAATAGCAAGTTGATGTTAGGGTGTGGGTTGTGTACCGTGGCGAGATGGCGTATCGAAGACCTGCCAAAAACTGGGGGTTCGGGAAACACGAGGCTTGCAACAGCACCTCTCGGGATGTGAGACGTTTTTTATTTAATGCAAGGAGCCTGAGCAATAAACTTCATAATTTACATCACTTTTTGAGTAGCCATAATCCTGACTTAGTGTTCATAACAGAGACCTGGTTGACTTCAAAAACTATAAACTCGGAGATTGTAGCGCACTATCTATACAGAGTTTATAGAATTGATGGTTCTGGAAACAAGGGCGAAGGAGTGTACTGCCTCTCCAAATGTACTCTCACATTCAACGAAGTGGTTCTACCATCCCGCCTCAATTCAGATGTACTGCCTCGAGAGCTTCGTCAGTTCGCTACATAGGAAATTTCGAGTTTTCCTAGTTTATCGGCCACCTAACTCGAATGGCTAACGTAGGATACCTAGGTTAATGAAATGCTTTAGCAAAGCACTAGAACGCCTTCTCTGCATCCATCACACTACGGTCCTGGAACCACGAATAAAAGTGGGGCTCAGAGATTGGAGCAAATCATTTCATCTTGGGTTTCGTAGGATTTTTACGTTTAGCGATTGCTAATATTGTGGAGGCAGGTTGTATGCGTATTTGGTCTGCCCTAGACTTTGGCTCGAACGTCCGTTCGGATAATTCGGATCCTCCATCTTTCACACCCTGGTTAAGCGGTTTGTGCGAACAATAGTATTTTTGAAAGCCCCGGACCTTGGGGCGATTTAGGTAGGTGTGGTTTTCAGCAGGGGCCAGATTCGTCAACCGCTTACCGACCGGTAACGATGAAAAGTACCGCTAAACCCCCGATATGAAATCCATCAGCATCAGGTTGGGCGGTACTTTTCATCGTTACCGGCCGGTAAGCGGTTAATGAATCTGGCCTCAGGTCAAATTCTTGGATAATTTAGGTAACTGATTTTGGTAAGATATCTAATGCTCTGTGCAACCCGGATTTCCTATTTGAGATCTAAAGATAAATCAGATATATGGGTCTTAAGAAAATCCTTTTTTAAGGCTACCCTTATCTGAACCACCCCAAGGTACGGTCCTTTCTAGGGATTCCATTATGCCATTATTTGCATAAACCTCTTATCCGGGTTTGAAAAAAATTACGGCTTCGAATCCATCGAATCGATATAGGATCCAATATCAATCAGCACCTTGACCGGCGGCGACGAACTTCAAATGTTTAGCTTTTCTCAGATACAGTACAGACCCATATACCGACCGGATGGACTGAGCTGCCCGGAGCGCGAAGTCTTCTTTAGATCCACCTGGGGTGGTAAGCTAGTCAGGTCTACCCAAGTCTTCATGTGAACTTCCTAGATTGTAGTGCCTGCTATTATTGTTCACAACCACATTTATGGTTTCAGATAATCTTCTATCTAATCCTTGAAACACTATTTCGAAATCTTGAGAGTTTTGCAATTGTTGTTCGTTATCCAGCCTAAATTCACCGGATAACGAACAACAAAACGGATAGGCCAAAACCTCTGGAAACAGGATAACGAATAACGGATAACGGTTAATCCGCTCATCCCTGGTCGCGAGTCATCGCTGTCGCTGAGGCTGACATAGTTCACGCAGTTCTGCAAACGGATACTTTTGCAGAATTTTAGAAAATCAGCTGATTCAGTGCATTTTTTCTTGGATTCCTTGTTTTGTCAACCGTTTCGTCCATGTTTTAGCGTTTTTTCCCGTCGTATCGCCTTTCCATCCATATTCGCTTGTGGAAATGTTGTTGTCAAGGGTATTTTGTCGATGCTATGTCTCGCTAGGGAGTTTCCGGGTGACACGACACGAGATGGTTCTCGTGACGTGTCCAGCCCGGAGTCGTCCCAGATGAGTGCCAATTTTCCCAAAGTGATGTTTTGCTGGTGGGGGTTTTCCGTGCCTGTGCTGATTCCTGCATTTCTTTCGATTCCTATTCCGCCCGCAGGCATGGAAACCCACGTTGCTGTGTTCGACACGTTACGAGAGGGTGACGTAACGTGTCTAGCACAGATATATCCCAGTTGAACCCTATTATTTAAAAGTGATGTTTTCCGGGTGGGGGGGGGGGGGGGGGTTCGGGTATGCGCTGATTCGCTTTGGCCTAGGTATCTATACCTTATACGCTTGCTTTTTGGAAACACTGCGATGAGAGTGGCGGTCATCATCAGGCTCGAGGATTTTTGCCAAAAATCGACCAGAAATCGAACCCCCCCCCTGCCCCCTATGAAGACCTCCTTATTGAAAAAAGATTTAAGCATGTTCACTTAGCATATTTCCTCTATTTTTCAAAAAGCAATTGGCATTTTTGAATTTCGAAAAAAGAACCGAGTTATGATCATTTTTATGAAATCACTCCAGTGTCGACGGTGCAGAGTCTACGAGCAGTTCTTCACAAATTTGATCATAACTCGGTTCGCTTTTTGAAATTCAAAAATCCCAATTGCTTTTTGAAAAATAGGGGAAAGATGCTTTCTAACCATATAGAAACCAGTTTTCAAAAAAGGGATCTTCATACGGGGCGAGGGGGGTTCGATTTTTGGCACGTATTTTTGCAACAATGGACCAGAATTCGAACCCCACCCGCCCCCTATGAAGACCTTCCTGTTGAAAACTAATTTTTATACGGTTCGAAAGCGCTTTTCCTCTAGTTTTCAAAAAGCTATTAAATCTTTCAAAATTCGAAAAACTTACCGGGATATAATTATTTATACAAAACCACTTCAATTTTTTTCGCTCAAAAATCGAAGGCCTCAGCCCCGTATGAAGATCTAGTTCTTGAAAACAGATTTTTATACCATGTGAAGGCTCTTTTCTTCTGGTTTCTAAAAATCCTTTGGCTTTTTCAAATTGTGGAAACTTACCGAGTTATAGTCATTTTTGTGAACGTCGAATTTCGTCGCTCCCATGACGTCGGTGCATATCGACCAGTGGTCGATCCAATCTATTCGTTTCAGAAAACCATGATTTTTACATTGTGCATTGAACAAGACCTGTTAATTTTTGTGGCAAGATTTCAACTGTGTGCGCGATCTGGTTCAGGTAAAAAATCATTTTTCATGAAACATGAGAATTTGCAAATCGATCTTCCCTGATCATATCGGAGATCACTGCGAAGAAGCTTAGTTTTTGATTGTATATTAATCACATCTTGAACTCTAAGATGGCACAGTTTTCACTCTCTGATGCTCTTCCTCCAGAAGGTAGAAATTTTTTGCCGCGAGAAGTCCATCCTTCAGTGGCGATCGGTGATATCGGATAACGCAATGGCTCCACGTAACCTACCATATTTCGGAGTTTGTGCGACATCTCTGAAAAATTCACAAAGCTTTTAAAACAATAAGAAGTGTGGGTTCTACGCTTTAAAAAGCAGGCTGTAAAAATAGCGGCCTCCATGTAATTAACGGTGTCGAAAAATTTCGGCAAATCATACAAATCGGAGCGTCTGTTCATACAGTGGATCCTTTCAGAAAAACAGGTTTTATTACCGTTGTCAAACTGTGGATTAAAACTTTATTGCGTGCAACTCCACTTTCTGATGCTGTTTCCTGCAGAAGAAAGAAAATTAGTTCCGTGACAAGTTCATCCTCCGGTTGCCATTCGGTCATCGCTTCGAAGAGTGCTTCCAAAAATCTTGTAGGAAAAGCACTTAATTTTCCTTAGCAATTGACAATTCAAATTTTATAGACGGCAATTTAGGACGTAGATGTCGCTCGTCCAGGCAGAAAACTGTCGCGTCCGTGACTTCCTGAAAAAAAACTGAAAAATGGAAACTTCTCATTGACTCCAAATCTGGGTGCAGAAAATCTTTATTTTTAACAAGTAATACAATCTTTATTTGAAACATTTTTATATTAATTTTTACAACTTTGCGGGACGAATGAGAGACTCCACGCCTTCGTAGGCATTCCTGGAAAATCCATCCTACGGTTGCCGTTCCGTCATCGCTTCCGAGAGTGACTAAAAAAAGTTTGTTGACAAAGCACTCAAGTCAGCTTTAGAAATTAACACTCGGCATTGTACAGAGTACAGTTTCGAATGCAGATGTTGCTTCTTCACGTACAAAAATGTGCCGTGTCCACGAGATGCTCGGAAAGCCTGAAAAGTTGAACTCGTTGTGATTAATTTGACAACTGCTCTCAAAAGTGCTTTACTTTCAACTGTAAACAAACAAAATATTATTATCAAAAGATTACATACACAAAACCTTTATCAGCGTTTTTCTAAGAAATTACTAAATTAAACAGTTACTTAGTAACACTCTTTCTTGAACTAATCTGACACAGTTGATGCTGCACCTGGAAAGAAGGACCTATTAAACGGTACAAAAATTTAAAAAATTCGATGCGGATAGGAAATAGAACGGTGGTTTACACAGGGGGGGGGGGTCGTACCAGACCCACTCTGGGAGGGGGGGGGGGGTCGTAAATTTTCGGCAAAAATCGAACCCCACGCTTGACCCTGCTCCGTGCCCACCTGTTCGACTCCACTGTTCTTCCTGCCCTAATATACGCCTCAGAGACCTGGGCTATACGAAAGCAGGATGAACACGCGATCAGCGTCGCGCACCGTGGAATCGAGAGGACGATGCTCGGAGTGACACGACTCACGCAAGTGAGAGAAGGCCTCCGGAGTTCCGAGCTTCGCCGACGTTCGAAGATCAGATACGCTGTCGCGTGGGCCAAGTTGTCGAAAATTAGGTGGGCCGGCCACGTAATGCGCTTCGCAGACACCCGCTGGACGAGAGCCATCACCGACTGGATTCCACGGGATGTCAAAAGCACATCAAGACGCCCACCAACGCGTTGGTCGGACTTCTTCGTTAAAGCCCTGAACGACCGATATGACGCTCTTCGTGTCCCTCGAGCGAGGAGGATCCATTGAACCACTCTGGCACGCGACAAGGACGAATGGAGACGCTGCTGGCACCCGCTCGAGCAATTCGATGATCAACGGGACGACAGGTGATACAGGTGATACAGTATTATGTAAAAACGCAGAGACCCTATCCTAGAGGGGAGGGACTGGTTGAGAGCGAAAATGAAGAACTAGGGAATTACACCGGCTATTCATATGATGATGGGATGTGAATGGTGATTCTTGGGTCGCACTCGTCCTCACTCCTTTGGCCTATAGAGCGATGTGCTTCACAACCATCTTCATTTCCTCTCTGTAGATGATTATTGGTCTCCATCGCTTCTTTAATCTTCCTCTCCACCGTAACCGAAAAGTTCTTATGGAGAAATGACACTGGTGCCTGCAGCGGTGGGTCCCGTAGTGGCCAGCTTTGGAGGATACGCAGAGCTCTGGTGTTCCTCCATTCTCTTTCGAAGTGATCTTGCCGTCTCGCCGTGGGATTTTAAATGAAAGCATGTACCTCTGCCGGGGATGAAAGCTTAACATTTTTAAACAATTTATATGCATATATGAGCGCTTATGCTCTTTTCTCCAAAAAGGGACCCCCTAACCTGTATATTCTGCGCGGACGAATCGACCAATCGACGCACCACAGACCTGGTGGAACCCAGGTCTGTGATGCGTCGATTGCTGTTGTTTTTGTTTGTATAAGCATCATAGTTCTTTTAGACCTGAAGAAGGGTTTAAGGCCCGAAACGTTGTCAATAAACTTTCGCTAATTCGAGCTTCACTCTTAAGAAGAAAGATATGTAAATATGAAGCTCAGGGAAACAACAATATTAAGAAATATCAAATCATTTGAAGTAACCACTCTTTACATCAATTGTCTTTCGCCAACGTGCTGGTAAGTCATGGAGGCCTTTTTTCCAAAACGTGCCCGGTTGTGATTCGAAAAATGTGAGCAGCGCCTCCTTGACATCCTCTCTGTTCCTAAATCATGGAAAGCCCCACAACGGGGTTGAGCACGTCATCATAATCGAAGTATTGCCTGACCGACGTCCCCGTTGTCTCCAAGTTCTACACGACATCGGACCACCGCGCCCTGTCTACGCTTCAACAGCCTGCCGGCCGCCGAACGTCTGGTTGGGGCTTCGCCCCAAACCCGGAAAATAGAACACCCCGAACGGCTTCTTCTCCTCTTTAGTTTTGCTATATAGAATGGTATAGCGGGATAGGGCAAAACAGGTTCAACCTTCACTAGTCCCCCCTTAACTGGTCTCTTATCACTGTTTCCCCTTTATTGTCAGCCCTCTTCCGGTTCACCCTTCACTGGTCTCCCCTTCCCTTCGTGGGTCCCTACTGTTCCCACCTTCACTGAACCTCCCTTTACTGATCCCCTCTTCGCTGGTCTTCCTATCCTTCACCGATCCCCATTCTCACCCTCACTGGTCCCCCTTTATTCATCAACCCTTTTCCGGTCCCCCTTCACCTGGTTCCCTCTTTCACTGGTCAACCTTCTATCGGTCCCCCCTTCACTGGACCCCTCCCCCTTCACCTGGTCTTCTCTTCACTGGTCAACATTCTACCGGTCCCCCTTCACTGAACCCCCCTCCCCCACCCTTCACCGGTCCCCATTACTGGTCTCTTCCTCACCGGTCCCTTTTTCACTGGATCTCTCTCCCTCCTTCACCGGTCCCCTCTTCATTGGACCTCTCCCCCCCTCCTTCACCGGTTCCCCCTTCACTAGACCCCCCCCCCCTCACCTGTCCCCATTGCTGGTCCCACCTTCACTGGTCCATCCTTTATTGGTCAATCCTTTACCGGTCCCCCTTGCTGGAACCCCATCCCTCACCGGTCCCCCATTACTGGTCCCACCTTCACTGCTAACACGTCGTCTGAATCCGGAACCCTTGCGCAACATCGGTGACACCTCTCCTCAACCCGAACGTCCTTGGCGGGACATCGGTGACACGTCTTCTGAACCCAGACACCTGTTGACCCATCTCGCTGACACCTCTTGTAAACCCGGACGCATGTTGAAGGAGGTGGGGGACATCTCTTCCCAACCCGCACCTCCTTTGTGCGACATCGGTGACATGTCGTCTGAACATGGACGCTTGTCGACAACTTCAACAGCTGACAACTGTGACAACTACAACCTTCGCCCCCACCCCTTCCCCATACATCCTCCAAACACACTCCTTCAGCAGTTCTGTGCAAAGAAACACACACACTCACTCACTCACACACAGACAAACTGCCGTTCTCGCTTATATATAGTAGGATACGATATATAGCCACAAGAAACAGTGGAGGCGAATAGGATGTTTTCGGCCGCTGGATGTCTTTTGAATGATCTGCGAAAAATGCAAACAACAAAGGATGTTGAACGTTGCGCTGAGATTCCACTGATACTGATTCCACTTAAACTGTATTTTTATTAGTCTTCTCGGCGCGAATAGGCTCAGAGGGAGCCGCCCTATAAGACAGCTCTACACAACGTTTTGTGTTGTAAAATTAAGTTCCGCGGCACTGTTTTGTTCCACCCCAATGATGAACTAATCTAGGTCATTTATTATGTAACTGGGCATACATGCACCTTCTTGCCAAGGCAAATACCCACCAAGTACAAGGTGACCCCTTTAGCACCCACCCCACAACCTTTCGACGCCATTCCTTTGGTCTGCTATCCTCGTCGAGATTGTTTAGCCTGTAGAACAGTCACACAAAACGGCTTCACAGAGAACTAGGAAAGCGAGGAAACTCCGGTGTCTGCCTAATCTAATTCCCTAATTGACGATTGATTGACTGATTGATTAACTGCTCTTAATTTGCTTGGCTATCCACTCTTTGCCCGTTGTGGATTGTTTATGTTACATTGCAGTAAGTTTAGTTGTTCACCTGTTGAAGTTGGTTGGAACGCAGAACGTTTTTCCTGATTTTTTTTCTGTTTTTTTTTTCGTTTGAGATCATAGTTCCCAGCTAATTGTATGTTTCTAGCGAAATATAATACCGCTCATGTCGCACAGTCAAAACATGGACTGCGACGGAAAAATATGTCGCAAACCGTCGCTCGATCGTAACTCCTTCAGTTTTAGGTTTTTTTTAAAGTTTGGCACCGTTCAATTTGTCTCTTCGAATTCTACCAAATATATACAACTTTACCAGAATGCCCATATTTTCGCCGTGGGTGGCCCAAAAAGTGACTGGGACAGGCTTTTGCAGTTAGAGCTGTGGAGTTGTGGGGGAGCTTCCCGAAAACACCTTGCCACGCGGAATAGTTCTTGCTCTGCTAAAGTGATCTTGTTAGGGTAGCAAACACCGACTTCACTGAATATTTTATCTTGTATACCAGAATCTCTCTTGAAAGTTCTTGGACGAAGTGGAGCGGTAGCTCAGGGAGCCGGGGGTAGTAGTCGATGGCGTGCGGAAGCCGTAGACGAGGCCTCGATCCCTGGCGACATCATCTTTTATACACGTTGTCGTTGCTGTCACACGTTGTTGTCACACGAAAGAATGTCCGCTTCGTCCAGTCCTGTAAACATTTCAATTAGATCTGCCATTTGATAAGAGAAAGCTTGAGAAACTGTGAAATGGTTTCTGACCCTAAACTACTACTAGCGCAGCTATACTCCGGCCTCGCAGTTATTGGCGCAGCATCTTGATTTCTTGTTCGACGTCTCTGATTCGCTCCGCGATCTTTGGTTTGGCGTCCGGTATGTTGCAGAGCGCTCTGTGGTGGCCACCGTCGAGGGGGATCAAGCTTTTCAGAACTGTCTTCTTAGCTATTTTACAATACCAGCACTCTTTTACACCATCTCGGCACTCCGGCCCGTGATCTCGAAGACAATGCTGGCAGAGTCCCTTGTCTCCCACGAAGTGCCATCTTTCGTCTCCGTTCGTTATGCGCGGACATGAGTCCGAAAAATGACTTCCGTCGTTGTTGCAAAAACAACATACGCCCTGTTCCGGACAATTTGGTATCCTTCTCTTTGGTAGGTACTCGTAGCTGAATCTGAGGTCTGCCAGTTCTTTCTCGAGGTCCTTGAGCCTATGTTGCATTAGTTCTTTCTTCGCCTCTTTGGTCGAGCTGCTGGTGGGTTCCTTGTTATCTTCGAAGCGTTTTGGCTGTACTTCTTTGGTCGGGCTCTTGGGAGGGGCGCTGGTGATGAGCTCTTTGGTATCATCTAAGCGTTTTCGCTTGGCCTTCATTCTGTCGTCGTCGTCCTCCGACCAACCGTCCGACCAGTCATCGTTGCGACAACCACACTCTTCGCAAGGGCCTGAGTTCTCGTTTATAAGCCACTCAAGGTATTCTTCGTCAGTGAGTGGTCTTGCTTCATCTTTGGTTGCCTTTGGGTCAGGCTTCTTCGGCTCGCTGTCGTCTTGTTGCTTGACGGTGTCTCTTGAGTTCTTGTTTTCGATTCTTGCTTGGACTGGACTACTCTCTCTTGACTCTCTACTGCGCAGTTGAGGTGCGATTGTAACCATCCTTTGATCCAACGTACCGAGCAGTTTCTTGATCTCTTGGAGTTGCACTTTCTCATTATTGACCAGCTTCTCCACTTGACGCCACTCATACTCCATTTCCTCGATTATTTCATCAAGTTTTTTGCTGCTTTTATTCACCGTGTTGACGATGTTGTCCGTCGCGACGTTCTTGAATTTGTAATCCGTTGGTCTCTTCCTGCGGATTGCGGCGTCGAGTAGAACGAAGTAGTCCCGTAGGGCGACGAGTTTTTCTCGATTTACACTGGCTGCTCGTAACAGGCGACCTAACAGTAGAGCTTGCTCTCCTGCCCCGGAGTCTGAACAGGTATGTTGGAGTAGATGGTGCGTCCAGTCGTTGCAAATCGTCCCAGCGACCTTGATCTGTTGATGTAGATCCTTGAGAACGCTAGCCATATCTTGTTCTCCACGTTCTATGTGTGATGGCGTCTTGGAGTTCTTGAGAGTCTGGGAATCTGACATCGTGAGAGCTGCAGATGTCCTGTAACAGAGGTTATTGATGATGATGTCAGAAAGTGAATTTACTAGATTCTAACAAAATATATACATCTCCTTGAAGTTCTTGGGAGTCTGAGAATCCGACATCTTGGGAGGCAAGGGCGCTGCAGTTGTTTTGCAAGAGAAGTCGGAAAGCTAATTTACTAGATTTGAATCTCTAACCAAATATATACATTGCAGTACTTCTTTTCGCCTTTTTATTGTTCTTTGTTATGAGTGGAGTCTATCACTTTAGCACAAGTAAGATGACAGATTCGCCAACAGAGTTTCAAGACTCGCAGGCATACTTTTGCGAGTAACATCGAAATCCAATAAATTATCCTCAATCCGCATGTTGCGAAAATATAATATAAGTAGCCACTACTGCTAGGATGAGGCTTATTGTAGTTATTGCGAGCGTCTTGTACCATTGGAAAAATACTGAGACTATGTGGGGTAGATCTGGCCAGAGGAGTTCTGATGAACTCGTGGGCTCGCCGCGTAGCCATTGCTCTAACGTTCCTTGTATCGAAGCGGTAAATTTGAGTACTCCTGTGATCTTGAAGGACGTACTTATTCGTCCGCACGCTATCTTGCATGCTAGGGTAATTCTTGCCTTTGAGAAACTGAATCTTAGTTCCGAGCGGCTACCGGTCGTGTTGCATGGTATGGTAAAGCTTGCTTCACCACATACTATCTCTGCCAGAGAACCGTCGCATACCACGTCCGCAACACTTCCTTTTGCGCAGTTATAACAGCCTTTTAGGTCGCTTGCCTTAGCATGGCAAATATCATCGTCGATCAAAATTTTGGTTTCAAGAGAATCTTGAAACGTTAGTACGATTTCTCCAGTAGCCATGTTGGTTATTGTTGCTTGCACTCTTGCCAGGGGGTCTTGTTGGAGCGTTAGTGATGGGAATAAAACCGGCAGCTGATTTCTCTTGTGGTTGAACCATGCCTCCAGTGGAAAGCTCTTGCAGTAACAATTAGCCTTCGTTTCTGCTGGTACGCATGTACAGTCCTCGAGTAGTTGACAGCGAAGGTTTTGGGCGTCCGAAAAATTCGCGCACTGTAAAGCTGGTAGTGTGTTCCTTTTCCATAGGGCCGTCTTATTGCCATTAGAGATGAATGGGCTATTGAGTAACGGCATTGGGGGCAGTCCTATGGACGTGAGTGTTATTGATAAGGCGTTCCACTTCACAGGTACGTTCGGTAGTAGGAAAGCATTGCGGGAGGCTCTTGTCTTCTTGCTCACCTCGAAATGGTGAATTTCTACGTTGGCTGCTTCGCGCCATCTATTGCAGTGGAAAATTTCGAAAATTTCCTCACTTCTTGGCTGAGCATAAATTCTATAAAAAGACATCCCGAGCTTAAATAAAAACAATCACAACCGGGTCCTCCGCAAGATTCTACACAGAACGTATTGCTTGGATATTGATTTCCCTCTTCTAATTCGGAGACTAAGCTCGACTTATTGATGGACTCACATTTGTCCCCCACGCATGAACCGCTATGAGGACAACGTTTGCTGTCTACTACCTTTTGTACTACGTCTCTAGTGAAGAGATCTGTTTCCGGTTCGCAAGTCAGCGTGAGTGATTTCCACAGCAGTCTTATTTCATGGACCGAGGTCGAGTTTTGTAGCAAACGTAAACAAGCCTCTTTTTTGAAGGGGTTGATCTTGAACACCTCAGAGATCTGTACTTGGCAACGTTCTTGTTTACCTTTTGTGCAAATGGTAGAGTATTCCGTAAAGAGATTGATGTCCTGGCACTGGAAAGAGCATGATACTACCGCTGCCAGAGCTATGATCTCTGCTAGGCGTCGTCTTCTTGTCGTAAATTCTTGTCTCGTTGTCTTCCGAAGTCGTTGGCATCCTCGCAATGTTGCTCTGCATACTGCCCATAGTAGTCGACATGCCGCTCTCACCGGAAATCCGATTACCACCGGTACGTACAAGAACACATAACATCCAGTTACCAGGAAATATATCACAACCGAGGTTGCTAGCATTGCACTCTTCGGCCAGCATTCCGGATTGAAGATATTTGCCGAACAAAATGTGCATCTTATTGAATCACAGAATGGTCCTGGAGGGCACTTTACTTCTATGGTATTGATAGATCGCCCATCATCGAACTTCCATTGGACTAAGTGTTCGTGAAGAATGATGTCCGGGGAAGGTCAATCCTTTCTTGATATCTTGGGTTTTCCACCTGAACACAAAAGTGTTCTGTACAGATCTCATATGGTGCTAAATTGGGAGATGACAGTGTAATACCGCCTGGAGTGCACTGGATTGAATGTATCGAATTATTTCCCGCTGCTGTAGTTACGTCGATAACAATTGACATGATAAGCGAGATCTGGAGCATCGCCGAGGCGGTAATAGTTGCGACGTTGGAGGTCCTTCTTGCGGGTTCTGCTTCTTCCTCCGGCTCATTCCCTCCGTTCTCGTCTTCTTGGTAGTTGACCCTTTTTGGCTTTCTGAAATTATATCGTTGGTGACTTTGAGATGAAGAGTGCTCCACGTCTTCTGAAGTCCTTGAGGAAGAAGGAAGGTCTCCTGAGCTTTGTTGTCTAGTTGGAGACAACTGTTCTTGGGTTACTTCCTTATTGTTTTCTTCTTGATGAAGTTCCAACGGGACAAGAAGATTTATAGGTCGCTGTATGAGTCGACGTGAAGGCATCCTCACAACCGCTTCCCGTACTGTACCAGTCTTGTTAGCGACTACCTTCTCTATTCTTCCCATTTTCCAACAGTGGCGTGGCTGAATGGGGTCACACAGCAGCACCACCTCTCCCTCAGAAGGAGGTCGTGGACATCCCTTCTTTGATCCTATCTCGAGTGTATGTTTTTCTCGCAGGGCTGTCAGATATTGGTTCTGCCAGACGTTCCAAAATTTTTCTGTAAATTTACAGGAAGTCTCTAGGGCCCTTATAGCTTCATTTCTTGTTTGAAGTACAACTTCCATCTCCGGAGGATGGTAGTCGGGATCCCCTGAATCGTCACATCCGACCCCTAGTGGGGAGAAGATTTGAAGATCCCTTTGTATGAAATCAATCGGACGCAAGGTCTGACCATCGTTCAGATCGTCGCTTACATACGTGAGCGGTCGAGTATTGATCAATCCTTCGATTTCTATCAAGACGGTGGTCATTTCCTCTAAGGACAGCACTGTCTTCGCCAACGTCTTGTATAGAGATTGCTTGACTGACTTGATAAGCCTTTCGTAGAATCCTCCTTGCCAGGGAGCGTACGGCGTAATATGTCGCCAGTCAATCTCTCTCTCACTTAGCAGTTTGGCTACCGTTGGGTCGGATCTTGCTGCCTTCATGCTTTCGTAGAGTATTGCTTCCCCTAGTTCAAAGGTAGGTGCATTATCACTGGTTATCAAATCTGACACTCCTCTTCTAGCGAAAAATCTGCGAAGCATGTTAAGAAACGCTATTGATGTGAGATCTGCCACGACATCTAAATGTACCAGGCGAGTCGTCATGCACGTAATTATTGCGCCGTAACATTTTTCTTGACCTCCTAGCATCGCCTTTATGGAGAGCGGGCCGAAGTAATCTAACCCGACATATTGGAAAGGTCTTGATTGCACCACCCGTTCATTTGGCAGATCCGGCTATCTTGGATACTTGTAAGGGAGGTTATTGAACTTCTGGCAGTGGAAGCATTTTCGAGTTGTGGCGAGTACCTGTGAACGTAATTGCGGAATCCAGAATTCTTGCCTGACCAGTGCTATTGTATGATTTACTCCGGGGTGCCCTTTCTCATATACATCTCGGATAATAATTTCAGCTAGCATAGTTTTTTGGAGAACGAATATCGGGTATTTTGCGTTCTCGCTTAACTGGGCCCTCCCTAGTCGCCCGTAGCAGCGAAGGATTCCTTGCACATCCGGTCGGATGTTGAGATTGCTCAGGGATTGTATGATTTGCTTGCTAACCTTCCGTTTTTGATGGTCTCGTATGATCACGTCTTTAGCGAGCGCTACTTCCTTTCCCGTCAGGCATTGGGAAAGTACCGATGGTGAGAGTCCCTTTATTACTGAAAGGGTAAGATTCTTGTCTGGACTACGCCTGCTATTGATTCTTGTCATTAAGCCCAGAAGGAAGCGTAAAACATAGGCTACGATTCTCTTTGCTTTTGTAAACGTATGTATTTGTTTTCTATCTAGAAGCTCATCCTGGTCTTGCCTGGATGATCTTGCAGGTTCATTGCCTATGGCAGCTATTCCCTCTGCATACTCTTCAGAATCTTGCCCACCTTCAAATCTTTTCCTATAGTCGAAAATTCGACTATGAACAGGCCATTGAATCGGATTGGACTGTAGGAAAAGCGGGCCTATCCACCACCATACATGATCTTGTAGTTCTTGTTTGGTCAGTCCTCTTGTTGCGCAATCAGCTGGATTATCCCCCGAGGCTACGTAGCCACATCGAACGAAGGAACCTTTCTCCGCTATGTTATTGCTGATATTGTTGATCTCGACCAAGCGGTTATACACAAATTGTCCCACTTTCTTTTCCGGCTTCAGTTTGAGCCAACTGAGAACAATTTCTGAGTCGGAAAATAGGTAGACTTCTTGGACATCAAGGGATAGCTGTAGTTCGTTCAGAACCAAGTTAGTTAGTCTCGCAGCCAGTGTGAAGGCATTGAGTTCTAACTTCGGTATCGTGAACTTTCCCTGCATTGGTGTAAGTTTTGATTTCGCCATGATGAGGCGAGCCCTTCCTTGATGAAACAGATATGTGCAAGCTGCGATGGCATTAGCACTGGCATCAGCGAATGTGATCAACATCCCATTACTACCCTTTGGTGCTAGAAATCTTGGAACGTTGCACGTAAATCCTGAATCTGCTCCAGAAGATGTTTCCACTCGTCTTCTACTTCTTTGGGGAATTCCGTATCCCAATCATATTTCTGCTGCCAAAGGTGCTGTAAAAAGATCTTGGCGTTATGAAGTAGTGGAGTCATCCATCCCATGGGATCGTAGATGGACGCTATTGTACTGGTAATAGACCTCTTGGTAGGTACAGGATCTGACGGAGCCCGTAATGACATCTCTATTGTGTCTTCGCCAACGTTCCATGTAAGCCCTAACACTTTAGGATATTGCTGAGCGCATTTGTCCTGGCTTCTTATCTCTTCCACCAAAAGGTTATTGTTTGAAGAAAACTACTTAAGGTTCATCTTCAGGTCTTGGAACATTTGCTTACTCCTGTGGTATGTCCATTTGGCTTCCTCCAATGTATTTGTCGTCAGTACAAGATTGTCGACGTAAAGGTTCCGTTTGATGTCCTGCACAAGAGAAGCTTCTTCTTCGTAGTTATCCAAATGATATTGAGTAGTTGCGGCCAAAAGAAATGGCGAGGACTTGAGGCCGAACGTTACTCTTGTGAACCTGAATACCTGTATATTGCTAGGAGTTGGAGGCAGCTTATGATCTCTCAACCATAGGCATCGCGTAGCGTCGCGATCTTGTTCTTGCAGTCGAACTTGTAAGAAGGCTTTTTCGACATCTGCTGTTATTGCTATTTGATCGAGTCTGAAGCGCAGTAAGATGCCGTACAGAGCAGGAAGTATCACAGGACCTCTGTGAAGTACGTCGTTCAAGGAATTGCAATCCTTGTAATGGGCCGAAGCATCGAATACTATGCGTAACTTCGTAGTGATCTTGTGCGGGGTCAGAACCGGCTGGTCTGGAATATAGTGGATTTGTCTTCCGAGGCTAGGTGCGTCCTCTTCTACATTTTCGATGACACCTTGTCGTAGTTGGTCTTGAAAGGTGTTATTATACTGTTCTAAAAGTTCTTCGTTCTTGCTTATTGAGTTCCAAACGCTAACCAGACGCTTATATGCTATTGCTCGATTGTCGGGCAAGGTTGGATATTGATGATTCCATGGAAGACGGACGTAGTACCCATCCTCTCTCTTTTGTATTGATTCTCTGAACTTTAGCCAGACTTCCCTGTCCAGAGCTTCTCTTGCTTCCTTTTCGGTTTCCATGAACTCATCCGTTCCCGCGGCATCCAAAGTCCAAAACTTCTCCCATTGTTCTTGTTCCTCAGCCGTGACCTTGAATCCGTATCACTGGCGGTGTTGACTTGAATAGTATTCATCGACCAACATTTTTCCCACTGCAGCCATTCCTCTTGCTTACATTGGGACACTTGCTGAGCTTGCACTTCTGTATTCTTGGCCTTTCCTGATATTAAGTGACCCAGTTTTGTAGGTAGCAGATGGAGCCCAGATGGAAGCGTTATTGATGGAACGTCACTTCGAATGAAAGACCAGAGCTGGTCGCACCCTAGTAGGATTTTCGGTTTAATAACCTCTTTACTCTTATTGATTGGTATTGACAGATCTAGCGAGCGCACATAATCTAGGTCCTCATTCGATATTTGGAGAGAGGAAGGCAGTCGTCAAAACCTCACTTGTTAACAGTTCTAGTGAATGTAGCGCTCCATCTTTATCCCACACATCGATATTGACTACTTTGCACTTTTTCTCGTTAGCTTCCTTGGATCCGAAAGTACGCAGCCTAATATGCTTCTCTTCTAGCACAGGCAATTTGAGCTTCTCGGCTAAGGCACTGTCCACAAAAGAAATTTCCGCTCCCGTATATAGTAGTACATCGACCTTCGTGAGTGATTTCGTATCGGGGTCGAGAATTGTAACTTCCCCCGTTGGTAGGGATGGTCGATCCGATGCCTGCGTGCTCAGAACTGATTGAGGCTGCGCTTCAACCTTCTGTTCCGTGTTTTCTTCCGTGGAAATAATCGCATGTGCCCGAACTTTCGTTGGGGCGCTCTTGAAAGTTCTAGGTGCCTCCTTGCTTGGTGCCTTTTCTCCCTTCGGTCCAACATCCTCCTTTGTCTTTGGAGTTCTTGCAGACGGTGGATCGATCCCCTGCCTCTGAGCAGGTGACCAGTTATTGCTAACCCTTTTAAAGCAACAGGAAATGTGATGATGTCCCTTGCATATAAAGCATGGTCGCCCTTTACAGCTTGCTGTAGCATGTTTACCCGAGGCACATATCAGGCATAACCTCCTTTCTCGGAGGTACGACGCTCGTTCTTGAGGCGTGGGGAATTTTTTACACCTTCGGAGGCGTGATCTTCCCTACAATACATGCAGCTCCTTGTCACTGCTCGCCCAGCGTGCGGTTTTTGTGCCGTCCAGCTTTTCCGGTGGGTCGTGCTATTCTCATCCGCTAAAAGTGAAACCATTTCTTCTGTACGGAGGATTTCATCCACATATGTGAAGAGGGTTTCCATATTGAGAGCATCATCCGGTTGCTGCCTTTGCTTTCTCGTTATCACTTTTCTCTTCACAAAGTCCGGAAACTTTGCCAGGACCTTCTTGATTAGCCAGGAGCTATTGACTTCTTCTCCCTTTTCCTTTAGTTGGGTCACTATTACCTGCACTTGCTCTAGAAGAGAGCGTAAATCCCTCACGGAATTGCTGCGTCGTCCGCAAGAATCTAGTTTCTCGACCAAGTGGTTTACAAGGAGTTCCTTATTGTTGTACTTGTTGAAGAGAAAGTCTACTGCCTTAAAGTAGTTCTCCCTCGTCACTTGGAACTTCTTGATAGATTCTCTAGCTTCGCCTCTCAAGGCTCTTAATAGGTAATTGTATTTTACCATTTCCGGAAGTTCTCGCGTATGAATATTGCTTTGGAACAATTCCCAGAAATTGTCCCATTCCCATAGGCTTCCTCCGAAAGTCGGAATGGGAATCGGTGGTAGTTCTAGCGGCTTTGTCTGTGCTTGACTCGCCGCTGTAATGTTATTGATCGTGGTTCCCCCTGATGTGCTACCGTTCAGCGCCCTGAGCCGAGCTTCTAGGAGTACGGAAAGGTCAAGGGCCGAAACCAGCGCTGCTTCCGCCTTAGCAGCATAATTCTCATAATCCTCGCTTTCCTTAGCGCCCTTATTCTCCATGTTATCCAGAGTTGTTGCGTACTCTGTCAGGGTTTTTTCTACCTTCGAAGACACGGTAGTTATTGCTGATATACCCTCCTCTAGCCGGCTCACTAGTTCTTGCTTCTCCTCTTGGGGTGCCTGCGCTTCTAAGACCGATTCTTCTAACTTCTCACTTTTAAACTGGGGACTATGTGGTCCAATTTATTGGTAGAGGTGCTGACTAACCGCTTTAGGGTTCCCAAGTGCGACGACATATTGAGGATCTTGATAGCTACCGCTTATTGATTATTGACCGATTTATTCTTGAGGTTATTGGCAGTTCAGTTATTGAGACTTGATGTTATTGTTTTGACAACGTTCTTGCAACAAGAAAAGGAAAAACGTGCGGTTCTGTTTTCTTGAGTAAGCCAAAATGGGAAACCGCAATGCTTTAACTGAAATGATTCTTAAACCGACCTGGATCCTGTCGCCGATGCACCAGTTTGTGGAGTTGTGGGGGAGCTTCCCGAAAACACCTTGCCACGCGGAATAGTTCTTGCTCTGCTAAAGTGATCTTGTTAGGGTAGCAAACACCGACTTCACTGAATATTTTATCTTGTATACCAGAATCTCTCTTGAAAGTTCTTGGACGAAGTGGAGCGGTAGCTCAGGGAGCCGGGGGTAGTAGTCGATGGCGTGCGGAAGCCGTAGACGAGGCCTCGATCCCTGGCGACATCATCTTTTATACACGTTGTCGTTGCTGTCACACGTTGTTGTCACACGAAAGAATGTCCGCTTCGTCCAGTCCTGTAAACATTTCAATTAGATCTGCCATTTGATAAGAGAAAGCTTGAGAAACTGTGAAATGGTTTCTGACCCTAAACTACTACTAGCGCAGCTATAAGAGCGCTTATTTATCAGGAAATGCGTGCTTGCAGAGTATCTCAAGCATGGCGTACGTTGCCAGTGCGCTGTCATGCCAGGAATGCTCCGAGAGTAGGCCGCGCACAATGAACATAGGATCGAACCTATCAATCAAGTGGACGAACCATGTCCTCTGCGCTTCTACCTTTCTTACTGAGAAATACGACGTTCCAAGACTACTATTTTGAACCATTTGGAGAATTTTATCATAAATTTCCAGCCGCCCTACTCAGGAATTGCTGTGCTCTGTCCCGGCGAGACTTTGGAGTGCGCTCTGAACAATGCATACAGAATCGAACCTTTCAATCGAGTGGGCGACAGCTTGTAGAGTGTGCGTCTGTGGAGTTTTATTAGAAATTTCCAGCCGCCCTACTCAGGAATGCTGTACTCTGTCCCGGCGAGAGTTTGGAGTACCCTGTGAACGATGCATATAGAATCGAACGTATCAATCGAGTGGTCCGACCGCTCGCAAATGCACGCACTTGCAAGTTCGTAGCGCAGTGAGCAGCACAGGTTTCTTGACGTGCTCTAAAACACAACGGTGTAGCTCGCGAATGGACTAAGTTACAGCGCTGCGAAAATGCAGGTGAGGCTTGTGTGACGCATTTTTTCCGAATTCCGTGCACCACTGCGGGAAGACGCGGCGAGCTAACGGCCTTAAAATGCGTCTGCGAGCAGACCACTGAAGGCACTTTACGATGACATGCTCAGAGCTGTCCAGCTGCCTAAACATCCTTAGATATCTGCTATTTTAAAGCGGCGGACGGCAGCGGTAAAGTACCTTCGGCCCTTACTGAGTCATGTTTGCGTTCTCGATACTCGCAATGCTACCATTCTGTTCAGCTCGAAGAGCTCTATCGAACGGTCTCAATTTAGAACAATTTCAGAAAAATCGATTTTTTTGACAATTTCGCATTGAGGACGACGTTGGTCGAGGATGCGGCAAGCGGACGATGCCGTCATCAAAAATCGATATTTTCGAAATTAGAGAAATTTCCTCGTCCAAAATCATCTACGGGATTATTTGGTGCGCTGATTACGAATCCTACGTCCGTTTTTGAAAATTCCGCTGATTTCGGTAGATTTTGGATTTTTTCCTGGATAACTGAGGGCGGTCGGGTCAGGATCACCGATTTGCCAAACTTTCTATAGGAGCGGGGGCTTACTCGGGGTGCCGAACACGATGTTGAGTCCCATTTGGACAATTACGGCAGGAGACCACCCATACCGACAGCTGAGGGTGATCAAGAGATCGCTATCGCTGAAAGAATCCCATCACTACATTCAATGAAATCCAGTCCAGACAGTGCAATCGAATAACTGTAAAGCCGCATGCATTCTCAGCTGCCGCTGCCGAGTGTGCATGCGGCTCAAAAGATGTAGAACAATGGTCAGTTTTAGTGAAATGCCTATAGTATCTCACCACCGAGATACGTGAGGCATTATCATCCATCCACAAGTCAATCACTATGCGATTCTTTCAGAGTCGTTTGTGTAGTTAGTGCGCGCCAGCGCCAACTGTAGTCAATAGCGAACTTTATTGTCACTAATCCTAGGGGCCGCGATATTCTCATTATCTTAGTAGGTGCGGCTTTTGACCACTTCTTCTTCTTCTTCTTCTTCTTCTTCTTCTTCTTCTTCTTCTTCTTCTTCTTCTTCTTCTTCTTCTTCTTCTTCTTCTTCTTCTTCTTCTTCTTCTTCTTCTTCTTCTTCTTCTTCTTCTTCTTCTTCTTCTTCTTCTTCTTCTTCTTCTTCTTCTTCTTCAGCGTTTGTCCCGCATCGTAGCGGGGTCCGCTATTCTGGTGTTGTGACGCCACCTTCCCCGATCCAGCGCTAGATGAGGGTAAACACCAGTAATCTTCAAGTCCGCATGTAACGTATCTAACCAGCGCTGCCTCGGGCGCCCTCTAGGCCGCTTTCCTATTACCTCGAAGTTAAGGCCTATCTTGCGGACGTTGTCTTCCTTTCCACGCAGAACGTGGCCGTACCATCGCAAGCGAGCTTCGCGCATCTTGTCGGCTATCGGCGCGACACCGAACTTCTGCCGAATAGCATCGTTTCGAATGCGGTCCATGCGCGTGACTCCTGCCGTCCACAGCGCAGCATGTTCGTCTCCATGACGCTGAGGCGCGTTTCAACTTCCCTGGTCGCAGGCCAACACTCAGCGCCGTACATCGCTACTGGCCGGACGACTGCTCTGTATATCTTCGACTTCAAGCGCTCCGGTATCTTCCTATCGCAGAGCACACCAGTCAACGAGCGCCACTTGGACCAAGCTGCACTCACACGTGAATTCACTTCAATCATCAGTTTGCCTTCAGACGTGACTGCTGATCCCAGGTACTTAAAGACCGAAGTGCGTGGGAGCTCGATGCCGTTAACCTTGATGGAGCTGGACTCAGTAACGTCCGTCGTTAGATATTCGGTCTTCTTCACGTTCAATTTGAGTCCAAAATGCTCCAAGCGATCACACCAAGCTTGCACCTCTCGCTCGAGTTCTCCTTTATCTCCGCTAGCGAGCATTGTCATCAGCATAAAGCAACGTCCAAGGGACGGGGTTCTGAAGATCTCGTGTGATGGCACCCATGACGACAACAAAGAGGAGTGGGGACACCGCAGAACCCTGATGTACCCCAACAGAGATGGGAAACTCCATCGAGGTTTCAGGTGCAGCTTGAACTCGACTCTTTGGACAAGAGCAGAGAATTCGCACCCACTCTATGAGCTCTTCAGGAACTCCATGTCGTCGCAAAGCGTACCATATCACTTCACGCGGTACGCGGTCAAAGACCTTCTTTAATTCGAGGAAGACGATATGCACTGCCTTCTGTTTCTCGCGATGCTTCTCTATCAGGAGGCGGGCGGCGTGTATGGCATCAATGGTGCCACAGCCAGCCACGAAGCCGCACTGATTGCTGGAAAGCTGGACGATGTCACGAATTCGTCCGTCGAAAATTCGCTCAAAGATCTTCATGCTGTGCGAAAGCAAGCGAATCGGACGGTAATTGGAGCAGTCTGCAGGACTGCCCTTCTTCTTCCAAATCGGAATCGTCGTACTTTGGCGCCAACACTCAGGCACTTTTTTCTCCGCCACAACCTGATTAAAGAACTTCGCCGACCACTCAGCAGGGTACCAAAACTTCGACTTCCACAGTTCTGCTGCCACGTCGTCGGGCCCAGTCGCTTTGCCTGGCCTCATCTTCTTCAAAGCCGCTTCAATCTCCTCCACGGTGATCTTCTGAACGGGGCCGTGGGTTGGAGCCGATGAGGCTGGATGAGGAAATTCTACTGTGGAGATTTCCACAAAGTAATCGCGCCATCGCTTCAATGCCTTCTTGCGGTCCATAAGAAGATGGCCGTTCTCATCATTGATGCCGAAGAACTTCTCGATGTCCTCGGTCTGGCGATGGCGATTCTTTGCGAGTCGGTACAGATACCGCTTACCATCGCGCGACTCGAGCTTCTCGTTGACGTCTCCATGAGTGGCTTTTGCAACAGCCACGGCCTTCTTTGTAGCTTTCTTCGCTTCTTGGTACTTCCGCCAGTTATCGGCTGTCTTTTCGCCGAGAAACACGTGATAAAGCGACTTCTTCTCTCGAACTTTGCCTTTCACGTCATCTGTCCACAGCCAGGCCTGCTTGTCGACCTTCCGTCGTCCAGGATTCGTGATGCCGAGCTCCGACCGTGCAGCGTGACGAATCGCGTCGGTGGCCTTCTCCCAAGTTTCCTCGACAGTTGTCACTGTCGGTAACCGCACGCGAGAAATCACAGCTGCTTCCTTCTCTTTCATTCGCCACCACTTGGTTCTTGGTGCACCGCATCGCTCGACCTGCTTCAGCCTCGGATACGAGGGTAAGTACAGATCAGTGGTCGATGCTGTGGGGCGACCGTCTCATACGGCACGACCTTCGCGTCTGTGACAAGACTTCGGTCGCGATCTTTCACAAGCACAAAATCTATCTGAGACTTGGAGCTCCCACTATAATATGAGATGAGGTGGGAGTCGCGTTTTCGGAAGACGGTGTTCATAATGGTGAGGCTATGCGATTCCGCATACTCAAGAATACGCTCACCATTGGGGTTACGAGACCCGTATCCGAAACCACCATGACAGCTGTACCCGTCTTTCGTAGCACCTATGTGTCCATTAAGGTCACCAGCGACTATGATGACATCTTTCGACGGTACCTCTGCTGTCTTCTCATCAAGCTGGCTCCAAAACTGATCCTTGGCTTGATCGGAACAGCCAGTCTGCGGAGCATACACAGAGAAGAAGTGGAAGAGTCGCTCCTTAGCGACGACAACGGTCTTTATTAACCGATCGTCAAAGCGCTCGACGCTTACAATCGATTCTCCAAAACGCTCGGAGACGATTATTCCGACACCACTGGTGGTCCTGGGACTTCCACATAGAACGGCCTTGAAGCCTCATCCTATGTCCCTTGATTTGCGGCAGACCCACCTCGTCTCCTGCACCGCACAGAAATCAACTCTTCTACGCTCCAGTGCTTCAACCAACTCGCACGAGCGGCCTGTCAACGTACCCACATTCAGCGTAGCCACGCGGGTCCTCCTTACGTTACGGGACTTTCGGACTAACTCAGTTGCCCCCGATGCCGTCCTCGCATCAGGGACCCTCGCATATTTTCCACACTCGCCGGGCTTTGCGAGTGCGCGTCGGCTCCCGCGGACGCCGTAGCACTATCTCGATAAACCTGAACAGTCATACACCATGTGATGTGACATGGGTCTTCGTAGGCCGGCCTGTCACAAGGGCCTGTCGCCTGCAATCGAATGTCCGTGATCGGCTTAGCTCGCAGAGCGAACAGTTTCCAGTGGCACCACGTGGAGGAACGGACATCGCCACCAGGCTTTTGACCACGATCTTGATATCTATTAGGCTGTGACATAGGTTCTGTTCGACGGCAACTTTACGTTGTAATATCTCAGCTGAAAATGAAGTTGGTTAACCAAGGTAAGAACCGTCACAATCGCCTACCAACGATGACAAGAGCATTAACTCCATTTCGGAGGAAATTTAAATCACTAGAGGCAGTGAAACATTAGAAGCAGTTTCGATATCTGTTTCATTGGAAAAGATTCTCCACTTGAGGAAGCAATCGAGATGTTTGAAAAGATGAAAATCCGTCAGGTCTAGGTACGATGAATAAGTGGACCACGGAAAAGCTTCATACCTCAAGCGATTTAATTTTCGCGTGGTCAGATGCGAGGCATGCGAACGAGCGGCACCTTTGCTGCTCCTCAGTTGGTTCATAGGGCTCCCACTTATCCAGCTTTTTACCCTGCCTATCACATCTGGTTGCCTCGAAATGGTTGCACGACTGAACCGAATTTCTCTCCCCATCTCGCAGTTTCTAGTGGAGTGGATTCTAGTCTTTCTTTCAAACATGTCATCACGCTTGAATGGTCGTTCTGAACGGTCCGTCATCGTGGTCCACTTCTCCGGAACGGAACTTCTGGTGCAATCTGCGTTCGATGCCTTCATTGGCGGAGTCCCCAGGCCCTCTTGATGTTTTCAGTTCCCTCGCTCACACTACGGCCAAATTTGAACTCATGAAACATTATTCCATGGTTTTGTCCAGCACATTAGACGGTGGTATGTTTACGACTTTTTAAAAGCAGTATAGTGAGAGTTATAGAGCAAAGCAAGCGCTACAAACCGATATACAACTTGTATACAATTATTTTCTCTATATCCGTGAAAAAAACAATAAGCTGCCTCAGCTAAAGTAACGCCAATCGTAATCGGACAGAACCCATGCAACGACCTAATAATTTCCTTGCTTTAACACCGAAAATCGCCCGCCGAAAACTGCCTGCGTACTCTCTATACGTGTACTGTCTCATACTAATTACACATTTCTGTCTGCACTCCATTTACCAGCAACTATTCGTTCTGAGGATTAGTTGGGGGAGGCCTACGACTCAACACGAGATTCCGCATGCCATTAGTGTCTTCGACAAGGATAATGCAGGAGCAGCAGTAGGTCATAGTCCTTGTTACTCGAGTTTTGCTGTGTTCAAAATTCGCTCTCATAGACTTAGGTATGTTGTCGCTAGGTCCCTTGGTTGTTCCTATGTTAAGTTTCCTAACTTCTATGTTCCCTATGTTCTGTCCTATGTTACTCAGACCTGCTATTCACTAGTTATGTTCGGTTCGTTGAGTTCATTACACTGTTTCGTTATGTGTTATGCATATGTCTGTATATGATATAAAGGTTAATAACCCAAGTTTGAGGTATAAAGCCTGTGTGGCTGTGGCAAAAGACCGTTAGTGCTTCTTGCGCCTACTATCACGACTATACTCATTATCCGCCTCCACCTCAAATACAGTAGGAATGATGACTGAAAGTAGGAGTTCCGACACCATCACTTGCCACTCTTCCAAGAATTGAATTCTCAATAATAAAAATGACAGGGAGAGCACAGAACATGCTTTATTCTGCATTCACTGAGATAATCTCTGTGACCCGATCGATAGTGCGGACATTTGTTCACCTGTTAGTGCCATTCTCAGTTCACAATCAAACGATATAAACAAATAGCTGTTCACGAATGAAATACAATGCACGGCGCGTCGGAGCCTTCGCGCCTTACGGTGATCGTCAGCGAGAATAGGGAAATGGTGGCACATCTGTGCCTGAAAGAGGCTGCGGTAAACGGTTACAGAAGAACAGCTACAAACGAGCGAACGAAAGACAAAGGCAACAAACGAATCGATATGCACTCTTTAGAGAAGGGTGGGGGGTTTCGCCACTGTGCTTATTATGTACACGGAACCAGCGACGAGTCTGAGCAGCTGCAGCGCACCTCACTTCCCGCAGAAGTGAGGGATGGAGCCCTGACGCCCCGAATCGAAGCCAAGAGCCACTGCAGCGCTGCGTGGTTCACTTGAGATTTAGCTGATTAAATGGCCGACTGTTTTGAGAAAAGTGACCCCTTAGAAGACGCTCTGCATTCTCTGAGGAACCACTTCAAGAATCAGAACGATTCTTGACACCGTAGCGCAGATTAAAGCTCTCTGAGGATGTAGTGTGCGAGCATCTAAACCGAGTAGCAGAACCGAAGACGTGCATGCCATCTTGTAGTGTTCCGTACGATCACGAAGCCCGATATAGGAGAGGTGTTCGCGAGGAAATACAAGGGTCTTTCAGGCTCCACTACCATTCTGCTTTGTGACTCAATGGAATACTTTCGGGGATCTGATCAATGGCTATTGAACTGCCTCTATTTCTCTGAAGAAAGGGGCCGTTGGAAGATCGGGGTTGATGCTTGAGTACACAGGCAATTGCCGTTTCCCAACGACCGCATTTTCGGGGACCCTTAAAAATTTGTGTCCACGAAACGGTGGCTTTCAATAATGCTTCCCCCCCCCCCCTCCCGTTGTCCACCTTAAGACTCACACCACATGACGAATCGTGCGAAACTGCAAGTGGCCTGCACGTAGGAGCTCATCTTCGTACCACAAAGAACATACAACGCGAATAAGAGTTTAGGTTAGTACTGCATGATAGGGATTCTTCCCGTTAGACAACAAGGTCTGCTACGGTCTTATACTCTCGGGAAAGAAACTCATATGGTAGAACACAGAAAGTTCAAATCTGCTCCGGAGGTGACGGCCCAATGGAGTTAAAGGGTTGCTAAGGGCCAACAAGTGAAAGAAAATTACGGAAAGGGACGAACATTCAAGGCAGAACAGCGCCTATCTAGTGCTAGTTTCTTAAGGAAATACTGAGTGAAGCTCTTCAGAGGACTGGTGTTTCGTGGCGCTGGCAGGCGCCACCGTACTACCGCGCGAGAACTGCGTTCAGAATCGGTCGATGCGCCACCTTCACTACCTCCGCTCCAACATTCAACGGCAGCCAGATCCGTCTCCGGCCGTGCTCTCCCTGAAAAAGCTTCGATTAGGGCTCCGAAAGACAACAATTCTAGTGCTGCACTACAGCTACAATTCATTCTTGAACCCCTTTTCCTTCATAATTGTAACTTTTGAGAAGGGAACCTGTTCTGGAAGAGGCTTCCTAACGTTCCTTACCCCCTCCCTTGAACCCCCCCCCCCCAAACCATTTTGTGCCCCTTCATCTACTACAGCTACAGCACTGCACTCACCTCTTCCCACACGCTCAACTCCTCTTCGACCTCCATGAGAAACACTGTGGTGCGATGCTTTCGATCGTCATCCTGAAATACAGAGACGCTCAAGAAAGGCTCAACAAGCGGTGAACAGCACTACGGACTGTACCTGGAATAGCCCTATCACGTCTACGGCTCGCGCCTTAACACCAGCTTCTTCCTCGAGTTCACGACGAGCAGCTTGTTCGGCGCACTCGTTCTGCTCGACGCCGCCGCCTAAGAGCAAATCGTCGGCTTTTCGCTGACACCAGCAGGATATCAACGCGCACCGAGGAATCCAGACTTACCAGGAATGACCCATTTTCCGCCTTCTTTTCCTCCGCTGACCAGCAGTACCATCGCATCTTTGCCATGTCCTGAAACTCGCCACTGGTTACAAATCCAGGGCGTAGGAGCTTAAAACAACATACACAAACATGTACACGCAAGAGACGGAAAAGGAGAAAAATATATCTCGGTCCTCTTCGCGTAGATTGCGCCCCAAAATCTAGGCCTCCACGATTCTACTGCCATTCTCAGTCGTGCCAATGTCCCGAAAACTTTTCCAACTCCTCAACAAATTTCAAAACATCCTAACCGCCACTTTCAGTTATCGGCCGCATCACATCGCTAGCACTATTGACCTTCATCTGTTATTCTCCCGCCAACAAAGGAACGAAAGCTAATCGTAGTAGGCATAGCCTTGCTAATAAGGTTTTGCAAAACAAACGGAATTAGGTTACAGAGGTGCTGTGCTATCCTAACATTTCGCTTACTTTCTCCCTTTTTCTTTATCTTATGTATTATAAAATTGTAAGAATTTGTGTCTAAAACACTTTCTGGAAAGGACTCCACAAGAAAATTCTGCCTTTCAGCCTCTGAAGGTAATTCGATCAAGCGCTATGCTGGAACAAGTGTCTAGAACTCTTGTATTCTGAACAACGTTTACAAGTATAACGACTTTCGTGGATCTGGATTCTCCTTGCAAAGCTGGGGTGGGAACCAGTACATCAAAAACCCTGTGAAGCTCAACCCTGCCGTTCTAACTGAGATGGCAGAACTAGCCAGCTCCCTCCAAGTCAAAACACCTCAAGAGATGCTGAAATCACTGCGACTCCACTGCGAATGTGCTGCTTGCGGAATTGCACACTTGCCCTGAGGGTTCATGCGCAGCCGAATGACACAATGTTGTGTTCTTTTACAGTAACTTGGATGTCTTGTTGAAGCTTCTCGTCTTCTGCCACCTTCAAAAGAGATCCACCAGAGTAGCGTTTCTATCAATTAGCTACCGTATGCTAGAGCCTACAGAATTGGGGCCAAGTTTGAGGAGCGAGATTTTGAGCTTATATTCCTACTGAAGACGACGTGGTAGCGCAGTTGGAGGAGACCCGGGCTGTCGCGTGCATCCGATTTCACGTTCCTGATTCGAATTTCTTGCCCAGGATAACCACACCCTCCACTCCTCCGGCACTGATGAATTGGTACCAGAACGGCCTGTGAAGGATAAAACCCTGATTGTCCATCGGCTGGCCACCGCAAGTCATTGTATCAGCCAAATACGCAATGAAATTGCCTTCATGATATACCGAAGTAGAAAGAAAAGCAAGAAGAAAGAGAGCAACGAAAGAAGAAAGAAGTAGAACGCGTGGCGCATCAGGAAAATGGGAATGTTTAGCGCCGTCCTTTATGCTTTATCCCTCTTACTGACCTGCGGTTGCAAGCTGTTATGCGTATCTAGTTTCACAGTTTCTTATGAATAATCGCGTTAGCATTGAATGCAAACGGTCGCAAACCTTTGGTTTCAACCAGGTAAGATTAATGCCACATGAGCCCCTACGACTAAGTGTCCACAACCTCTGTTCTCACTGATGTCTACGTGGAAGTGTCACATCACAGAAAACATTCGGAGAATTCGCGAGCAGCTGACGGAGGCTGGGATTACTTTCCAACCCAATGACATGAGCTGGCAAAAAGCTGTCATTTCCTTTCGTTAGGCACAAATTAGTTCTCAGCTCGACGAACTCCGCGCTCAAAGAACGAGTAGCCACGAGCGCATCGCGAACACGAGAAACCGTCATCTACCTCCAGCATGACGTCGTTTGATGGAAAACTGAGATAAACCTGAGATTCATTGCAGTTTTTGAGGAGGAAGAAAGCACAGGAGGAATAGAGCTTCTTGTAACGCAGAACCCTGTCCTCTCCCAGGGAACATCGACAGCCGTGAAACTTTCACGGACTTCGGAGCCCAAACCTCCAACGCGTTTCTTTTCGGAACCGTCGCACCAGAATCAAACCGTTCCCATGGTAAATGCACTCCTGACTACCGTAACAAAAGATTTGCTCAAGCAGTGATCGGAGAGCGTGTCGAGTGAAAAATCGATTTCGTCAACGCGTGAAGTCGGCGCGTTCTACAAACTGCTCCACATCCAAAGTTTCTCGGTCCTGCGTGGTAGAACTGAGTCCTGATGTCTTCAGGAATACCACTGAATAATTCCTCGCCAGCCACAGCCAAAAATAGTTTTCTGCTTCGAGGTTATGGTCGAAGCTCAGCGAATCCCAGGCAATCTGTTAGCAACAATCTTTGTGCTTTTCGTCGTCGAAAACATTCAGAATCAAAAAAGCTGGTAGTTTTCAGTAAACAAAACCCAAAGGCGACATATTCCAAGATCGACTGTCGTTAAATCTTGGTATGACGTTAATATCAGTAGCAGTGTTCGAGCTGTGGAGCCAAGATTGCTATCCACACTTTATTCGGCTGACATTTCGACGTAACTGCCTTCTTCAGAGCCTGGAAAAGTCAAGCGAGGTTTGAAGGGTTACTCGACCAAGAACTATTTCAAGTCGCAGGAGTTCCACGACTTAATAGGGCAAGGAGACGAAAGAGGAATGAGACAGCGCAACTAACCTTATGGAAGTAGCCAAAAGGCTGGTGAGTCACACTCCGATGGAGACAGTTTGGGTGAATGAGACTTTCACGTTACTATCAACTCCTCAACGACCCTCCGGCTATCGCCCTACGGGATCAAGTCCTGAGTTAGCGCTATGCGCTCTTCCTTGCTTTTGAGCGCGGGATTCTTGAAGGCAATCCACAGCGCCTCGAGAGTCTTGCGTGCCACGCGAGCCTGGATTGTAACCGCGACCCCAACCACTGCGCCACTATGGCTACGCTGCCTGTGCTCCCCCAGCCGCGTGGAAACCTGGCATCTCCGCACCCCGTCCATGTGAGGAGGTATACCACTCCTGAGGCCGTGCAATCCACTTCCTTCCCGAAAGGGCAGAGCACGCAGGGCGGGGTATTACAAGTGCAATCATACAGCCGGTTCCTAACAAGTTCGGCCTTGAGGTTAGCAGGCGGTATGTTAACTACCCAGGCCCTGTAGGACAGCCTTGCGAATACATTTCTGTACTTGAGCACTAAGAGCATCTGTGATGAAGGGCACCAAGAAAGGAATTTTTGTGCGTTCTTGGTCTCTGCGACTTGTGCTCCTGTAGGCGGACGACGTTCCTTAAGCAGACTGTCGGAAGTGTACTCATTGGACAACGCCATACGAGATGCCATCTCCCTTGATGCGGACTCGAGTTCGTCGTTGGAAGCCCAACGCCGCTCTGCGAAACGTGTTCTTTACAAGGTGGTAGCGGAAGCCTAGCGATAAGAACATCATTGTACGTCGCAGGTCTCAACCCCAGCAGTACCAAGAGGCCCATTGTAAGGAACATGTTAGCACAGCTGCGTTGAGGTTGAGGAGTTGACCTAAGGTGGAAGTCTCATTCACCCAAACTGCCTCCATCCGAGTGTGACTCGTCAGCCTTTTGGCTGTTTCCATAAGGTTAGTTGCGCTGTCTCACTCCCGTTTCGTATCCTTTTCCTATTAGGTCCTCGAACTCCTAAGACTTGAAATAGTTCTTGAACGAGCAACGGGAAAGGGAATGAGATAACAACCTTGGCTCCACAGCTCGAACACTACTGCTGATAGAAATGGAGACAGTCTTCCCCTAACAAACTTCATTTGTCCCACATACATAACAGAAACCTCGCTGCAGTTCAAGTTAGGTGGAGCAGACTAATATAGGTGCACGAACACGTGCAGCTCCAGAAGGGGCCTTGTCGCATGTTCATACCTGGCAGAGTTCATCTCATTCTTCGTCCGTACCCTTCGTAACGACATGTTGTACAGATTCTCCTAAACCAGCTCGAGCTGCACAAAAACTTCAGAGCGACACATTCAACACCACAGCAATGTGGTTACCGGTGGGAGTGGCTAGGAAGTTCCCCATCATGTATAGACGATGACGCCAGACGGTGTGCACAAGCAAAAACTTCCAAGAGGTCCACACATAAAACATCAACGGAGACGCGACTCGGTGTGTAATAGCTGGGCTTGAAGTCTGTCTGTTCCAGAGCAACACTGACATGCACAGACTTCCTTCTTGAAATAAATCCAGCTAATCTCCTCTGCTAACTGCTCTCCAGACCCTTGCGTACATACGAAGGACAACGGCCTTCGTATGTACGCAAGGGACGTCACTTTAGGCGGACTTCAAAGCGTCGCATTAATAAACGTCTCATTGAAAGGCAGTCTTGACGATTATCTCACCAAGCATTGGCCGTGGGACGCCCAGTAGCACGTTTGCCATGGAAGAGGGTTTGAGGGCTAGCTCCGTGTGTTAATCTGCTGAATAAGAATAACAGTTACGAAGACCTACAGATGTACTTCGATGCCTCGCGACTAGACCGTTGAGGCGAAGCCTTCAAAACAGCCATGTTTCTGCTCACACGATAAGGTTGAGTGGTGTCGATATGGCGACATTGACAGTTTAACCTGCGCTCAGCAAATAAGTGCGTCTAAGAATAGCCGGAAGAATTAAACCTATGGAAGCAATGCAACAATTATTGTGGTTTAATGACAAGAACTATTAAACACCAAAACGCTTTTGGAATTCGTCAAGTATTCTACGTCCATGTCATATTAAGGAGGCAATTGAAAATCGAAGTTGACCCGATAATAACTTGAGGAGCTCAGCCGACGATCAACGCACTGTGCATCATCCACAGGAGAGTCTGAGATCATTTCGATGCCGATGGTCCCAGCTGAGTCAATTAACAACCTGAAGGGACTGCTTAGTTGTGCTACATCCTCGAAGTTGCTCGCCCGCAAAATTTTCCTCTAACACCCATTCGGAGCCTTGGTCGTTTTGTCCTCGTTGACCCTCTCCCCGAATACCACAGCGCTGAAGTCGCCAAATAGAACAGCTACGTAACCCCCGTCGAATATCGCCTGCATGCCGCTCACGCCGGTGTTCCAAGAGTGCATTCCAGTGATGTTGCCGCTGTGATCGCAGCTGTGCCATCACAAAACACGGGACATCCCCGACGTGAAGACAGGCCGAGGAGCTGCCAGAGAACATCTCGACTAACCGCTACATCTGAGACGTGAGCAGTTCTCGGCTTAAAAAGCACTTCTAGGTACCAGTGTGCACGTCTGCGTAAAACAAGTAGAGCTGATCACTTCAGCGATAGGCAAACGTAGGAAAGCTGCGAACAACACTTCTTGAACGTCTTGATGGCGCAGTTCAATTTGAATGAGGAGAACACATGTGGCCAGGTAACGACGTAGGATGAAGCAAAGGCTTGGCAGGTTTGAAGATACGACGCTGTCCCTTACTGGAGCTATACAGCTCCACAAACATTTCCCCGCTTAACTCGCATTCCATGCAGGTTCCACTCATCATCACCATCACCATCATTTTCATCAGCGTCCGTCACGCTTAGTGAGGCGGTGGGGTGGGGGTCCACTCTTCTGGGACGCCATTCCAGATGCTCGGCATAGATAGGCACCAGCTATCTTTGACTTCTAGCTTCTGACGTCCTTTGGACAGCCATTCAGAAACCTTGGGGTCCATTCCAATCTTGCGAACAGTGTCGTCGTTAGCACAAATGGAACAGGTTCTCTCCGACGATTTACAGCGCCTTGAGACAGCTTGGCCGAAAATTCAAGCCTTGGGACAACCCTAATTTGAGGAGACGAACCATACTAGGGCATTTGCTTCTCTCCTGTGCTTTGCACGTTCCCCTGAAACTGTTCGTGCCCTGCCTACCACACTACAAAACAGCCGGGCGCTCTCGAATTCATGGTAGGGTGTAAAGGGCAGCACACCATATGGCCCCGAAGCGCTTCCCTGAATATTTAACAGGAGACCTCCTGAATCACTGTTGGTCAACGGTTTAGTTACTCAAATTTGAGCCGCCGAACCACCACCACCATCCGCAGCATCATCAGACGCATCAGCAGGCGGCCGCGCAGCACCGGCAGCAGTTCGACCCGTACTGCGCGCCGCCACCCGGCCTCACCCCGCCGCCACACAACCTGCAGGTGCCGTCCCAGTCGATGTCCGACTGGCAGGGGGGTCTGAAGGCCCTGCTCCCGAACGTCGACGTCCGCTTCGTGAGCGATCTGGACGGTGGGCACAACGGCACCAGTCTGCACCATCTTCACCAGCAACACACGGGCGCCGCACAGCACTCCTCGTATGGCGCGAGATGACCGCCGTCGGCGTACGAACTCGACGTCACCGGACGCTCCAACCGGCACCACATGGTCCCGCACGCTGTTCCGCGACCACCCGGTTTTTCGGTGCCGAATCGATGAGAGCAGCAGGTAGGGCGAGTCCCGACGAGAACATCAAAAAATCGCGCAAGCCCGTCCCACGTCCTGACCCCTTGACCCCGTCTGATTTCCTCCATGGCACGCCGGCGACCAGGTCGTGTAGCGAACAGGCTTCATCGCCGTCGTCGCATGCCATCCTGACCTATTCCACCTTTGTCACCTCCGTCTCTCCGTCTTGTCCCGCGTAATGTCAGTTTTCGGTTGTCCATGAACCTTCACTAGTCGAGTGACGAGGTCGCGTGATGGCGTTTCACGGTAAGGGATTCGCCATCATCGACCTCGATGGGGCTGTTTGAATCACGTCAGCCGTCTCGCAGACTGTTTCCACACCAGCTCTACCTTCTAAGAAGCAAAAGAGCTATTCGTTTCAGCTGGGCTGCACATGACTTGTCACGAAAGCAAGCCACTGGGGAAGCAAGAGCAACGAACTTCATGCATATGTTCCTGGTCTATGACTGACAAGCGCTCTGCAATTCGCCTTCCATCCGCCCGCAGAAGCCTAGATGTCCAGCGGCTTTGAGAAGGACTAATACGCTGGAACCATATACTGTAACGAAGCCGTTTGCAGTTGTGGCCGACAGTTAAGCACGGGCCATGAAAAGTGACCATCACCAACAGGGTTCCCTCAAAGCTGCTGCACTTCTAGGTTTCACCAGCACCACTGATCGCAACCACCTTCACCTATTTCTCCTTTGAGGAATATAGAACCGCGGATAATTACAACAGGGAAACTTCAGCAGTACTTTCACGCCAGTTCACCGTTGTAACTGCTCAACGGATCTACGGGTCTCACCCGTGAAACAGAACACCTTCGACATCGAGAGAATTTTACTTTTTTGCGCTTCCTTTACTCTGATGAAGCTTTGCAACAAGCAGCAGAATTGATACCCCTGCTGCAGACTTCAAGTTCGCCAATTTTCTTCGGCGAAGTACATCTACAGGGTGGCTGAAAAGTTCGGGCAATTTTTTGCGGCGCTACTTTTGGCCTTGAAATTGAGGTTTTTTGTCATTTCTGTTGTTTCCGTTGTATTCCTCGCGCAATTTTGATCTAGAATCTGTTGCTCCAGTTTTCTCGTTTTCAGTTGTGCTTGCGTTATGTCTCGTGAAAGGGAGCGTATCACCGTCGTCGAGCTGCACAAGACGGGAATGAGGACCGCGGACATAGTTCGAACAACCGGCTTCAAACAAAGGACCGTCTACAAGATTGTAAGACGCTACAAGGAGACTGACGGGACCTCGGACCGTCCCCGCAGCGGCCGTCCCACCACTGCGACAACACCGGAGAACATCAACAAGGTTCGTTGTCGCATTCGCCGTAATCCTGAGGTGTCGATGAACAAGATGGCTACGGATCTCGGGATCAGTAGGGAACGAGTCCAGCATATTGCCAGGAGGAAGCTGGGATTACGCAGCTACAAAGTAGCTCGTATTCACTTCCTCAACGACGCGATGAAAGCTGAGAGGTTGAGGAAATGCAGGCGAATGCGTCAGCTGGTCGGCGATGGTCGCTTGTCGAAGGTGCTGTTCACCGACGAGAAGATCTTCACGGTCCAGCCGGTTCACAACCATCAGAATCGCCGGCAGCTGCTTAAGAAGGGTCAGCAGAAGACGTCGGCCGCAATGACCATCAGCCGCCGCCATTTTCCAGCCAAATCCACGATCGCCGTTTGCGAGGAGCTCTTCCCAGGGTTTTGGAGCAGGGACATCTGGCCATCCAACTCGCCTGATCTCAACCCGATGGATTATTCTGTGTGGTCGATCATGGAGCAGAAGATCTCCACTACAAGATACGCCACCGTTGAGCAGCTGAAATCGGCGTTGTTGAGATCCTGGGACGAGATTACAGCGGAGCAGTGTGCGACCATCATCAGCGACTTCCCAAAACGACTGCGAAAATGTATTGAAGCCAAAGGAGGAAATTTTGAGCACTTGTTGTGAATTTTCCTGTTGTATTATGTTGTTGTTGATCTAATGAAGTTTCTGTTATTTTTGTTTGTAAATCTTTGGCGTTTATGTAGTTTTTTCGTACTGCTGAAATACTTTGAAAAATTGCCCGAACTTTTCAGCCACCCTGTATAACCGCCCCAAGCAGACCACCACAAGATCTCCGCAAAGAACAGCGGTTCAACTTAAAGGATGGCCTAGAAGACATATATTATCTAGTGATGCTGCCATCAGGTTTAGAAGAATTGCAGCCAGAGACCCGCAGCTCATCAATCTTCTGTGCAATCTGCTGTCCTAAGCCGAATACTGGGACGATGGCATGAGCCACTGAAAAAGTCCATCAGCCTACAAAATGCGAAGTCGGAAAACCGAAATGAACTCAAAGCAACTCTCTTCACAGCAGATAAAAATCATCATTATTAGCATCCACCTGCTAGTCGCCATATCACACCGTAGTGCTCCTTACAGCCTATTTCCCTGTGCCTCTTAGTTTTCCTATTAAACAGCAGATGACGTAGGAGAAGAGATGACATGGTGATTTTCTTTCTGCTGAACCCTAGAACAAAAGATGAAAGCTTGGTGTATTCTTCCTCCCTCAGAGCAGGTCATGAGCTCAGGTTCTACATTGTTAAAGTTCCACATTTGTGTTGAACAAGCTAGCAGGTTCTTCCTCCACTATCATTCATTTTAAAACGCCTGGATCTACGAACAAAATACAACCTCCTGCGGTTGCGGAACAGCCGTATGAGTCAGTGTCGAAGCTAAGAGCACTTGCGCGTGTTGCGCAGTAGAGTCGCGTGATCTATTTGTTACGAGTACTTCAACGAGGTGGGCATGCGATGGTGGTCGCGGAGAAGGTGCCGACTGCCACTTATAGGTTCTAGATTCGGATTTCCCGCCCAGTAAAACCAAGTCTTCCATCTTTCCGGAGCCGATGGATTGGTACCAGCCTTGTGGATAAAACACTGACTTGCCCAGCGACTGGCAACCGCAAATTATTCTTCTGATCCTTCTTCACCAGCGTCTGTCCCGCTTCGTGCTTCTTCCACTTTTCCGGTCACCACTTTTCTCGATCCCGCGCTAGATCAATGACCACAAGTCATTGTATAGGCCAAATACGACGCCGTCCTTTATCTTTATCCGTACGCTTTCCAGTTCTATACCAGCCAAGCTTTCCAGTCAGCCTACTCGGATCTAACCTAGTCGAAAAGCGGCAACCGCAAAGTGTCAATTGTAGACGTCATTCCATGCCACACAAGCATATCTCCTAAATTTAAAGGATCACGGAACAGCAGCTGAAGCTCTCGTAGCAACTCAAGTAAGGAATTGGAGACGCGAGCCACTATATTCCCCTCCGATTAGGATAGATCCGCCTTATCTCTTCTAAATAAATTAATCGAGAACCAGATCACATATCCTCAACAGTGTGATGAGTGAGCTAACGAAAATCTTATTTTATTGGCTTTAATAACTAGTGTAGCCCAACCTTTGAATGAGATGAGCATCTGGAAAGTTCGACAAGACTTCTCCTCTCTTGATGTGTTCAAGCTGCGGTGTTATTGACCCACAATAGTGGTACACGCATCGTATATATACACAATTTCAGTGAGCGTAGCCACGATATGGCGACATTCTGGTCGCAATCGGTATCACAAGTGTAAATCTAAAAGACGGTGCCGCGCTCGAGCACCGCGGGAGATTACGTTCATGAGTGCCTACTTGCGGTATCGCTAGGTTATGCCTGTGGATGATATTCAATGGTGCTTATCTTATATTGCTTACCTAAGCATCTTAAGTCGTATCATTCAAGGCAAGATGTCCTATATATTATAATAGACCAATACATAACATATGTAGATGTAAAGCCTGATTGGGTATTCACAACAATTGGTAAGGCTCAAAGTCTAAGCAGCCACGACAGATCGCACTGTTGAGGCTTTGAGACACCCGACAGGGAAGGAGCAGGTATAAATCGCCGCAGCGTGTTGTAGATGACTGCTGACTGTGTAGGTAGCGAACGGAACCGACCAACATTCGGGTCGCGCTTTACCAGCTCTCCGCGAGCACAGTTGCACCTGTTTTTCTCTGCAAAGCGAGCGAGGCTCTAGCGCTCACCTTGCAGAGAGAAACGGATACGGCGGCGGAAGATCGCTTTGGACTGTCAACAGACCGTCCGTACGCACCTATTCGTCTTCGTAATGGCGAAAGATCGGCAGTATAGGGGGCTGGTCGTCGCTTTCATCATTTTTTAAAGATCACTTCCGACCACCAACAGACTCACAAAATTAAAAAGCCGAGATCACTATTTACCAAAGAAACTTCAGACTAGCGAGAAAGCTTCAGAATGTAAATACTAATCTCTGACGCAGTATCTCATTAAGGGTCCTGTGAAACCCGCTATGGTTATATTCGTTGGAACAAGAACCAACCCCTTCTTGATTGCCATTTCGTACGGATTTTTCACTCAGAAGCCATTAAAGAACCGCACGTTATTGACTCAAGTTAAGACAACACGAACACCGCGAGAATGATGCAATAAGCCATCTCTTATCTCACAGCACTCTCAACAATATTATTAGGCTAAAGAAATAAGCTCATTTTTCAAGAGGACTACATTGTCCACGTGACAGAGAAAGGCGGCAAGCTCACCCTTTCCACTTTTAACGTCAGCAGTGCGTACTAGCATGTGCCAAGAAGAGCACTTGTGCTGAGATGACCAGGAGCACAAGACACTCTAAACACTGTCCTAGACGGTGATAAAGCCCTATACAGGGTGTTCCGAAAGTGCTCACCTCCAGGACAAATGCGGAATTAGTGCATGGCCGAGCTACATCGAGTGTTCCGAAACCCTCCTGTACGCTCACCTCTCCTTAACTAAGCCAACGCCAGGAGAAATCCTGATGCAAGCTGCTTTCCCACTTGCAAACTGCGTGTGCAGTCATTTTAAGCAGCCGTCTACAACTATCCCTCGACGTGGCTAATATTTATATTCACGAACTTTTGAGCAACCGGGCATGACTACCCATGTCCCAACAATGCTAGAAATAGATCGAGAAATAAAAAATGGAAACGAAAAATAAATTGATGCTAAGCTACCCAATGTTTGGAGACCTCATGCATACTGTCAACTCGCTCGTGATATAATCGCCGCGTTAATCCTCTGGCGCAGGCCTCACAGCACTGACTCCAGCAAACACATCAAAAATCTTGAATCCCCCTCTTAACTCTTTTTCAAACTGATAGTGAGAAACCAAATGAGAAGGACAAATATGCGCGGAAGCGCTCTATATACTCACATAGGATATTTCGTCGCTGCATTAGTCTTAATAAAGAGTTCCAGAAGCTTTCTTAACATTTGAATGAAAAAGAAGCAATATCGCAATTATCCCTAAGAAGTTAGGACAACATACTTCAGCTATTCAATTAGCTAAAAGTTTTCTCCAAAAACACCAATGCAGAGAGCTCTAAGAATATACATTTGATCACGGGAAAGTGCCGTCAATCGATGTCCCTAGGTCTGGAATATTGTGCATAACATGCGGATACTTCAAATAATGGAGCCTCTAGCTCTACAGGAATAACGAGCAAAAAATACAAGAAAAATTCAGATAAGACCAGATTCAAAAAATCTTGCGATCTGGAATCTGGAATCGCCCCAACCGCAAGAAGAGCTCCAGGGCAGGCTAATCAACATAGGGGCATTTGGCCACGAAGGGCGCAGAGAACTCACAAATGTCAGATGAGCTTAAGAATAGACACTCGTCGAACTAGCTATTTTGTATGTGCCTGGAGGTGTTGTCTTGGAAGACCGTGTGAGGCCATAACATCTGCGATGGTCGAGACAATAGATGTGTTCAACGCCCATCCAACATACGTCTTCAAAATTGTTGTGAATGAACGTTGATACACGATTATTTTCTAGTCAATGGGGAAATCACTGAAGCACCTGTAGATCTCAAATTTTTTGACTAATTTAAGAAAAAAACGCAGAAATGTAGCAGACGCTTCCCTAACACTGGCCTTACCAAGGAACCTTCTTGCTGTGTGTTCCAAAGAATTCATTAGTGTCTTATTTCTGTGGTAGAAGAACAAGGCTAGAATGCACAGATGATATCAATTGCCGAGTATAGGGAGAACAGGATGAAAGTCGGCGTTGATCAATTCTTATTTGAGACGCATAATTGTACTGGATACCGTGGAAACGGCTTGAATGCATATTTGGCGCAAGCAATGACTTGTGGTGACCAGACGTTCTTTGGCCCTTCACGAAGACGCCTGGTAAGAATTCTCTGACGCGGAGGTCGAAAAGCTTGGTTGGCCTGTCTCGGGCTCTAACGACTATAACCTCGATTCAGGGTAAATGTGACAGCCGACTTCTCTTCCGTCCGTGCTACTACGCGCACAGCAATTGCCGGAACAGTATTACGTAATATTGTACCTCAACGTTTTAGTTCTCAGGCGAAGTTCAAACATCGCAAACAGCAGTGCGGAGTGTAAAGCCATAATAGCAGAGCCGCGCTCTTATCATTTTACACACGTGTCCTCTTTCTAGCATTTACAGAGTTCACTTAGTGATGTACTTTGTGCTCGATAACCATTGCAAACAGCTCGAACTTCATTCGAATCGGGTGGTTTGATCGAGATGGAGGACACGACGAATTGAGTAGCGCTTTCTGGTATGAGAAAATCAGAAACTTGTGCGAAAGAGCGATCTTTAAGAGTTCGAGAACAGCAGCGACGACATCAAAAGTTCGTCAAAACGTATCTCAAATGCCATAAGCAACTTCCGTTTGCCCCTTGTAGGTTCTCAGTGTGAGCCTTCGGATTTCATTTCAGTGATACTTTCACGGAGAGCCTTTGTCGGCTCGCTTGCTATTCACGAAGTGCGCTCCGTACTCTCAATTACAGCAGCCCAGCTGGGCGTCTTCGAAGTCTCGCATCGACCCGGCAGGACTTTTTCTCAGCGGCGACCTAGTTTTTCCCGTCACGGAACGATGACAGCGCTTCGGCACTGGCGAGGCGATCCCAGTTCTGCCACCTCCGGGAGGTGGAGCACCTTTCCCATCGCTAAGCGAATTCCCCGCAACGCTGTCGATTTGCCTCTGGCTTGCCTAGTGCTTGGACTCGTTTGCCACCAGCCTACTTAGGGGAAGAAAAACCTGCAGGCGAATAGGTTTGCTCAACGGAACTGGCGCAGCTGCTGCTTAGTTTGCTCTGTAGCGAAAAATGTACGTCATCACGCTCTTCAATCGAATCTGTTTGAGACTACAGTCTGCAACGATTAGTCATAAAACCGCATTGATCAAAGGGCAAATGTACGGTTCTCATTACATAACCGTGCAAATCCTCACGTATTACAAAATACGTACCACCTATCCTGTTATATATCACAGAGGTCCCCAAAACTGTAAAAAGCTGACTCGCGCATGGAAGCAAAACCTGTTAAAGTGACCAGTTCGAGAAGACCTTTTACCCGAACTGTATCTTCTCCTGTAGAGGTTAGTAGGATATGGAACTATCAGTCAATATCGATAGACGTTAAGGATTTTTACACGTGTATACATTATGCAGTGAATCGATAACAATAAGTACGATTTACACACCACGCATTTGGATGGCCTGCACAACAAGTGTGCAAACTCGATCAACCACTAAAAGCCTACCCACTGGCAACGATTTCTGAGCGAAGCCCCAGAAAGCAGGTATGGTCGCAAGCCGCCAGAGGGTTATACGAGAGAATGGCAATGTCAGTTGTTCGACAGGAGTGACGCTTGGAAGAGGTACGAGTATCCAAAGACACGTAACTGCACCTTTCAAGCTAAGTAGTCCGCCTAAGGAAATGCGAACGTTTGCTTCCATTTCTTGATTTAAAATCCTTTGAGATGTGCCGCTAACATTATGCTCCTTTAGACCACGTTCACGAACGTACAGCATGCAAGCATTGACGACTGCGTGGCACCACCAAGGATCCGACTCATCAACCGCTTACCGCCCTCTAACGGTGAAACTACCGCGAAACCCTCTGATATGACGTTCATCAGCATCAGGTTTGGTGGTATTTTCACCATTAGAGCGCGGTAAGCGGTTGATGAATCTGGCCCCAGAATGATCTAAATGACGGTAGAATAAGTTCAACTAAGCAGTAGATCTGTTTCTAAGAACGGTGCCACAGTTATCCACAAGAATAGACGATCACGAATAACCACTTAGGTTTCGTAAGTGGTACCTCTTCTACTATGGTAGCGCATTCGTAGCCCCGGTTGTCGCGTGTGCTCAATTCAGTGTTCTTGGAAGGCCAACCATCCCTTCCAACCCTCCGGGGTTAGTGAATTATTGTGACAGTGGGCAATGTTACTTTACATTGATAAATGAAGTCCAAAGCCCACCATCAAACAATTTCGTAAGGACGTTCCAAATTGCTACTTCTAGGTGATATCAACAAAAAAAAAACATGTGGATCTGGTCCTGAAAACTACCCGCATGCTGAACTCTTAGAATAGTGGAGTGGTTGTCGTACAGTTTTTTACAATCGATCATCGCTATACCTTGACAGCTCGCTTGGTATGCGACTTGGGAACGCATATCAAATTTATTCTCGCAAGGGCCTAGTGCCGGCTGCACCTCTGCGTCCTCGAACGTACACACGGCTGGTACAGATGCCCTTTACAAAGACAATCAGCTCAGGCGCCTGCTACGCTTAGGGCAGAACAACGCTCGGTTGTCACAAAATGACTGAAATACTAAGAAAAAAGCAAATAAAGCAAAATAATAGGAAACATTAAAACAATTTAAAGTCAAGTCCTGAATTCAAGTCATTTTATACCACCCTGCCACATGCACCACTATTCACGGTAAATATTGATCTTATAACATCGTGACCTTTCTGACATCACTCAAGCAGACATCCGGCTTGAAGAATAGAGCGGCTGATATTAAACAGTTTCCAACGGATAAGGGCGCAATGCTCTTTAACTACAAGCAGTGCCTACGATACTTCGCATTCCCGCCGACCTGCTACACACTCAGAGATTAGACATTTTGCAGTAAAACGACAAGATTCGTTTGCAAGAAAGGTTACAGCCCAGACCGTACACGCAAACAGTCTTCTATCTACCCGCGACGCGACAAATCTGACCTTAGATGATTTCAATGGATCGCACGTGGAAGAAGGAGCTGATGGTCGTGAATTAGAAATGAGAGCGGAAGAGCGTACATCGGAACATGCCTGTCGCCATTTCTATCACACTAAACTACCACAACTCTGCTCACCCCAGTCAGCACAATGACTTGAGACTAGATGAGACTAGATTTATTCCACGAGGGTCATCGTCCATTTGCGTATTGAAATAAGCAAAACTTAGCGATGAATAGGTAACGCCCACCCCCAATGAACTATTCAAGGAGCAGCCACACCCTTTCCTCACGTTGGCCGTGTGCAATGTGAAAGAAAGACTGACTCTTGCTTAGTAATGGGATTTACTAATAAGAGATACTCTTAAAGACCTTATGTAAGAGGTTAGGGAAACCATCACATCATACGATAACCCTAACCAATGAGCTCTGTTTCGAAACACCGTCCGAGTTTGACATCTGGTTTGTGGTCAAAGCTACGCAAATCCAGCACACGGCAGTGGTACGTTCTTCACAGGCATGTATGAAACCAACTGAACAACGTAAGAAAAGAAGGCTTAAATGGCTTCAGCGCTCTTTGGGTCTAAAATCCATTTGTGGTGGTGGTGGTGGCGTCCCCCTAATAATCCTAGGAATGGACGCATAAACACATTATAGAGCTCCTTGTCTAGATAATACCATGCCGCTTTGAGGACTGCGATGTCCACACCACGGCGACGGCTGTCTTGTAATAGTCGTCCCTCTCCTACACTACTTACACCTAATGTTGTTGGAAACACGCGGTATGCTTGGTTAGTTTCACATTCCCAGAGACTAGATTCCAGTGTCGGGTCGGCTCACTGAAACAGCAACTGATGTCATGCAATTTCCGACCACGTGGAAGCTTCTCACCGATTCAGCGCCATACCGTAGGCCGAGAAACGCTACGAAAGCCTCTCTGAGCTATTTAGGGGACGCTCAAACGACACACTGGCACACAGAGATGGTCGGCGGTGAATTAATGCGAGCAAAGAACAGGCCGTCCGTCGTGCAAGTAATCAGACGCATAGCCATTGATTAGCAATTGCAGTGTCGCAAACCACGATAATACTATGTGCCCACAGCGAAGAAAAACTCCATTACACATTGACCGACGACCTTTTCACATGGGCGACGGAAAAAGCCGCGGCGATGAGAGTACGGGCAACAACGATACAAGGACGAACGAACGAAAAGAGGAAGGAGCTGGAAGGAATGGCAGCACTAACCGTTCACACAGACACCAGCGGCGCGAATACGATAGCCGTCCTCGTCCCGCAACCGCTCCCGTGGCCCCTCGCGCGCCTTCCAAGGCGCCAGCATAAGACTCCGTACGCTCACGATTGACAGTCTCTTCTTCCTGAAACGTCACTGGAATTCAACAGGAACGTCACGTCGATGATTGAGTAAACAACAGAAAGCGGCAGCACGGAATACGGAACACCGCATAGAGAACGAGCAGAAGGCAAAACCAGCAGATCAGGGCCTTCCTCAGCTTCAACAACCGTTATGGAACACTTGATCAAGATGCAGCTTTGCAGGGCTATGACTTAAGTGACTGACTTAAAACACCATACGATCATTTACTACGGCACATGTTACCCGTTGAAAGCACCCGTTGAACGTCTCTCTATTGGAGCTAGCGCTACCGTAAACGCTTTCCCAGTTTTGTGGGACCAGCAAGAATGTGTGCAACATCACAGCCTTTCTGCTAGATGTTGCACACGTTAGGTGAAGGTTGTTGTACACCACGCCCCTCCGACTAGGAGAACGCAACTATGTCACAAATTCCATAACATTTGTTTGCCGATACTTTATGTCCGTTGAAGCTACCAGGACGGACATTTGCTGGTTTTGGCTTATAAGCTAAGGACTCTGTACAGTGTCACAGACAGATTTCTTACTCAACAGCAAGCTAATGAACTCAAAAGTCGCCCTTAAATAGCAGAGCACGGCAAGAATAAGACATCACCACAGTTCACATAGACAACGGTACAGAGGCGCTAGAAATATAGTGGCCAATGTGGTCAACTTCCTTCGGTGTTAAGAGAGAGGACCGCTCCTAGACTGGACTACTTGAGGTAATGTCTATTACTTATCTGCGGTATCGTTAGGTCACGCCGGTAGATGCTTATCTTATGTTGCTCACCTAATTATCTCAAGGCCTATTGTCCAGAGCTTGATGCCTTACACTGTAAATCTATACACTCATACACCTAGGTACAGACCCTAGTTAGGTATTCACAACAACTCTAATACACTGTCAAGCGAATAGAATGTGGGGAGGGATCTCGATGTCCTGGGATTCAATGACTAGGTACTGATCGGGTCTGCAGTCTTCAAGGGCTGGATTCACTAACGATTAAACCCACGAGTATGTATTTATAAGGGGTAGATATACCCATGACGAAGCGTGCATCCCTACCCCTCATACCCACAGGTTTAATTGTTGATGATCCGCCCTACGACGCGAGCAGAAACTAGATACATAGCACGATCGACCTTGATAAGCGCATCTGCTATGTTTCTTCCAAGCAATAGATGCCTAGAGACGCCTGAGTACATTACGCACTAGGTGCTCAGCGTTTCTTCCTGATATTGGGATAACCTTAGTCCTGACCCACTCACCTAAGGCGATTGGAAGCATGCCTTACCACCTTATATAGGCATTGAGCAAAGCTCTACGTCGACGAGCTTTTGATGTGAAACTGGAAAATGCAGAGGGATGTAGAACCCGGTACAAGATCTAGTCAGGTGTCCTGTCATGGACTAACTAGCCAGCGATTATAGGCACATGGTTTGCTTAGGCTGCCCTGCATGAGCGGTGCGGAAAAACACTCATACGGGAACTATAAATAGCGTCGCTGGGACTGCGCATGATTTATTCCTTGTAAGAAAACCACTAAATCACATGTCACGCCATATCCGTATTTCCGATGCGATGAGCACGAACACCAAAGCAGAATTCCTCAGCTGCCAAGGGATCCAGACGAAGCCACGAGCAAACACTGGGAAGGTAGCACGTGAGCAACAGAGCCAGTCGGAGGACCGCGTTATCGGACGCACTTCCTAGAAGGGCTAAAGCACGGGTCATGGAATAGGTCTGGTTAGATAGGTGGCAGTCAGTCAGCTCCGAGCGCAACGACGGACCAAATTCCGCTTGAAAAATGAGCCCGAGGGAGGAGCTTCAGCGGAAGAAGTGTATCCACGGGGCGGGCCCCGAACGTCTGTCACCTCGCAGCGCCCGGGTGGCTGTCCAGAGGCAGCAGAAGCGCATTAGCCGGCCGTCGTCCGTCCAGCCGGGCGGCCCCTTCTCTCCCGTCTGCTCCTTTCCCCCGCTCTCTGCCGCCGCCAGCGTTCCCTCGCCCCTCGTCGCTGCTGCGGGCCGCTGGAAAGCCAGCCAGCGCTGACGAATACCACATTTTTGAGGGTGGCCTCATGGCAAGACCAGATAATCACGGACAGATCTCTCGACTGATTTCGAACAGCAACCAGACCACCGAAGAAATATCATCTTTATACCGAACAGCAATCCCATACTTCATGTAACAACACTAACTGAACAACGGCAAAATCAACATCTCAAACAACGCACTGCGATAGGATGCGGCAGCTGACTCGTTTCGGTCTGCTCCGCCGTTCAAAGACAGCTTCTCGGATATCGCAGTTTATCAAATGACCGCAACAAAACACTCTAAACATGGAGAAGACGGCGCTCTGTTCAGCCAAAGCAACACCCTATGAGCATCAGACGAGAAGACAACAAAATGCTCTCCTTATCAAACAGCCTACCCACTATGAGCCTCCCCCTGTATTCAGCTCCCTTTTAGAGATACTAACGCATCACACCCCCAGACCACTCAGAGTGCTTTTAGAAGTCTGTTTCTATAGAGCGTCCGAGGAGGCTTTCTCATGGATCTTTACTGACGGGCGACCTGAATCCTTGGCATTTTCTAGTTTTCAGACTTGAATTCGATTCCGTGCATAGGGATAGTATTTTTCCAGACTTAAAAATACATGTTGAGAAGACGCGCCGAGAAGTTACGGGAGTGCGCTGTTGCTCTTACCGTACCGTGACAGCCAATCTCAGGTACCAACTCAGCCGCACATACAGGCCACATAATGAGCTGGGGTCGCGATTACGGTAGAAGCAGCGGCGTTGGCGTGTTCCCTCACCCCCGTGGTACGTCTTCGCGAAATGACTGAAACTTGTGTAGTTCCATCAAAAACGACTATAGATCGAAGCCTCGGGTGGCGCAGTGTACTAAAGAACGTAGCGCATAATGTCGTTTTTTCAATAAGGGAAAAATTGGGAGTCCACAGTAGTTATCAATAAACATTCATTCGCTTGGTAGTCAGCCGTGCAAAAATAGTCAAAATGAACTAATCGCATTTCTGCAAGAATAACGGTCCATTCACGAAACACGCCACCCCAACTTTAACTGATCTCGTATAGGGACTTCGAGTATGCACTTGGCTTAGTGAAGCTCTGAGAAATAACGGCTGATGAAGTCCAGGTTTCATACTTGCTAAGACTAATGGTAGCAAGGACATTTTGTTACGATCAAAACTTCTGCACCGGAGGGAACTTCAACCCGCAACCTGTGTTTTCGAGTAGGATTCTTAATCTACACAGCACCGACGTAATGCACGAGGACTTAATCCACATATGGGTCACTACTGTAGTGTAGATAGAAATGTCGGCGTTATCCAATCGCTTTGTGGGATGCGCCATGTATTCTACTTCTACGGGATACCTTTGAGAGGATATGGATGCCACACCGACGACAGTGGCTTGCAGTGGCCAGGTGACAGTCAGGTAGATAAGCTCAACTTCCTGGCATGCTACAACTTTAATAACAATCGCATAAGGCACAGAAGGTCTGGTTTGTTTGGAGGCGAACCTAACCCAGAACTGATTCTTGCAACGCACGAGATCACCCTGTCAAGTGCACAACATGCATGAATTTCCTGGGTGAGGGAAGCCAACATAGCCAGCTTTTCCCCCAACACCGATGACGCTTTCTCGAACAGAATAGCCCGGTCCTGAGCTACTGTACTTTAGCGGATGAGCAACCATAAAAGCCGCCATTCAGCTGTCATCTGCAGCTGCGCCTGCCACTCGGCATCAAATGTCGAGCAGAAATCAAGTGACGTGGAGCCTTTCTGAGAGCCATGTGGCATCTGCCAGCCAACACTAGCCAGCCAGTCTGGGATGAGAACACCTGGGCAGTGCAACCGATCCCGGAAGGATATAAGGCTTTGCTGGTTGAGCGGAAGATCCGAACGGCGAATTATGGTAGTAATTGCGACAGCTGGCACCACCTCTCGCTGCGCTACCACGCGCACTCATGATGCAAATTGATTCGTATCTGGCATGCGAGACACGGTGGTCAGCCGGCGGGTAGATCTTTCACCGGAACAGTTTTGTCCCATGGCCGTTCCTGGCGTGCTCTATGACAGAATATGCAAGAGCGCTTGAAGGTCGGGGATCTATACAGCCGTCTTGAGAGATGGTCATGTACAGCTCTGAGTACAGGCTTGAGAACAACGTAACCGTAACCCGCCCCATCGTCAAGGCGTCAATCACCCTGCACTGGAACGCTGGTGTCAGAGGCCAAGGAGCGGGGTCGAAAACGGTGCCATATGGCAGAGGATCAGCGTCATGCCGATAGCTGAGAAGATACGCGAAGCTCGACTCCGATGGTATGGCCACGTCCTGCGTCGGAAAGAAGACAAGCGTCCGCAAGACAGGCCTCCACTTCGGGGTAATTGGGAAGCGGCCTAGAGGGCGCCCGAGACAGCGCTGGCGTGATACGTCACAGATGGACTTGAACGTAGTTGATGTCCATCCTGATCTAGCTCTGGATCGGGAAAGGTGGCGTCATGACACCAGAATAGCGGACCGCGCTACGATACGAGACAGACGCTGAAGAAGAGGAAGAAGACGGAGGTTTTATTCAATCAGGAAAAACTGATACTAATCCCTCGACCCCGTATGGATAAGGAGTTCATTTGGCCTGGGTGGGAACCAAACTTTAAACTTGACCCGTGTGCGTGCAAATGTAGGCACCTACTACGACTATGCTACACACGACACACGACTAGTTGGTTGTGAGAAATTTTAAATAAGAAATACCTCATGTAGGAGTAGTTTCCCATTCAGAAGCCCCATAAGGCCATTGGGTCCGAATGAATCATTTTGGGATCCTATTCGGATGTCACGACCCGACTCATTCAGAAATCCGGAGCCCTGAATTTAGCGTTATCCGAATGATCCCAGTATCCGGAGATTTTTTGGTTAGTCGAATGTATATAAGGCATGTGGGTTCACACTCTGACCCAGCGTGGCTGTTGAAAGGGAGAGCATTTGTGATGATTCGCCGTGGTTTAGAAAGAGATCTCAGAGTGTTGCTTGGAGGAAGAGCAAAAAAATTATAACGCTCGAAACGAGCTCCGCAAACATTAAAAAATCAACGGATTAAAGCTAAAAACAGTCAACATCATGATAGAACAATGCTTACACTGGTGGTGTGCTGAGAAGCTACATAAGACGTAATTGAGTAAATGGTAAATAAATTATCTGAAAAATAACAACGATTTAACAAGTAATTTTGCACGTCTACACGCGATGAACTGTCTAGTCATGTACTAGAAGGGTTCTATAATAATCTGACTTTACCTTCGACAACTGATCGAAGTTCTACCACAATCACAAACAGGGCACCCAACTCATCTGCAGAGGTTTGGAAAAGGCCAAAACACTTTTAAATCGAAGTTGAAATCCTGCAGCAACAGATATGCAGACGTTGCTGAACGCCACTAATAGGTAAGCACAAGAGGAGCTGGACCGTTACAAACGCGTTCTCAGAGTTCTGAGGACAAATCAAAGCCAGCGAATCCAAGATGAGCAAGGTGACACGATGATGAAGGAAACAGATAGGCATACTGAGCAACATGCGGAGAGACATGATACAGGTCGCCGAATTCTTACAAGCACGGCCTACAGCTCAGGCCTGATTGGCTTAAGCCGTGTCAAATACCAATGAAGTACCATAGAATCGCGCCAACTAAAATCGGCACCGACAGGACAATCACCGCAATCGGTGACTTCTCACTCGACGGTGCCACGATCACAGGGATGTCATCGACTGGCTTGAACGTACCTATCGGCTCGCAGTTTTCTAACCTTTTGGCGGTCCAATCGGTCACTTCGGGATCTCTCGGGGCCTTATCGACGAGCTCGCTAAGCATATGGAATTTCGCGACCTCGACGATGCGAACGCGGACCCAGCTGCCCATAATCCCATCGTTGAACGGGACCAGAATGTGCTCGTAGCTCTTGTTGTGGCCGACTGCGTGCACTCCATCTGAAGCAAAGACATTCACTGCGGCGTGTTTCGCAGACGATCACATTTATATGTCGATAATAATGTTCTCCCTACGATGCTGCTGCGAATTAAACGCGTTAACGTCTACAGGATTCCTATTAGGTTGTAACGAAATAAATGGCACTGAACCACTGTAAATTCAAACAGTTAATATCTCGGCTTGTAGGCAAGTTTATTAATCGAAATAAAAACCTTCTGATTCTACACATCTTTGCCAACGTGACACGAGCTTTTTATTCCAGTAGCATAAAAATCAGAAGTTTTGGAATTGACGAAATCTTCGAAGGCACTTTCGGCATCCTGTTGGTATTTGAATATTTTCCCTACCAAGAAGTCGCCAAGATGCTTGTAGAAATGGTAGTCTGTTGGGGAGAGGTCGGGAGAAAACGGAGGATGTGGTAGAGTTTCAACGCTCAGCTCATTCAATTTCTGCAACGTCATTCGTGCTACATGGGACGAGCATTGTCGTGCAGAAGGAGAACTCGCCTTCGGTTTACCAAGGCCGGCCGGATATCCTTCAACTTTTTCATCATTTCTTCAATTTCAATGCAGTACTTCTCTCCGTGATGGATTCACCGGGAGGGAGGAAGCTGTGGTGAATAATTCCCAGCGAACACCACTACACTGTCACCATTACTTCCTTTTGGTGCAATTCCGGCTTCGCAAAAACCTTGGGGCTCTCATCGCTGTCCATCCACTGTGCCGATCGTCGCCTGTTGTCGTACATTATCCATTTCTCGTCACAGGTTACGACGCGATCAAGGAATGGGTCCGTTTCGTTCCGTAGAAGCAGTGCGGACGAGATCTCATATCGTCGGTTTCTTGGCTCCTCAGACAGCTCGTGAGGCACCCATCTTTCCAGCTTTTTGGTCTTTCCAATTTCCTTCAGATGCCGGGCAGCTGTGTTGTGACTGACGCCAAGAACCTGCGCTATCTCCCTGGTACCTTTGTGTGGATCCTCTTCTACCACATCTCTCAGCTTGTCCTCATCAACATCACTATGCCTCCCACGACCTTCATGTTCTTCCAAGCTCTCATCTCCTTTCCGGAACTTCTGATACCAACGATACGCCGTCCAAATTGTAGAACATCCTTGACCGAATGCGGCGTTGATCTTCTCGTCCGCCTCCTTAGCTGTAGTGCCCAGCTTGAATTCATACAAGTAAATGCCTCGGATTACCCTTTTGTCCATCTGCAAAAAAGTCAATAAAATTCTAAAGTTTTCCCACTTTTACACAGAAAATTTGGTACTCACCGGTAGAGCAAAGTTTGCGCTTCTAAATGGTATGCCAAGTGTTACGGTTTGTTCTTGACCAAACGCGTAAAGACGCGCCAAAAAATGGCGCGAGCCAGTGCCATTTAATTCGTTACAACCTAATATTTCAAAATAAAAATAAAAAATAATAAAAAACAAAATAAGATACCCTATTTCATTTTATTTGATACTTTTGATCAGCTGTGACGTAACCAATACGGTGACCATTGCTGTTGCTCATGTCGTTAAGGGGATTAAAGGGCCACTACTGCTACCTACTGAAGAAGTACGACTACCCGATTGGCTCGGCGACACTCTTGCGAAGCTCAGTAAGTCTAAAGAAGTGCCACGCCTGAACGTCGTTACCTCAGAAACGACACAGCGACTCAGAGTGGTCATGGAAAATGAGAAGCTACGTCAAGAAAATGCGTGTATTCTCCAATTGCGGCGTGATAACGGGGAACTTTATGAGAAAATTGTCAATTGAGAAAGCATCTGAAACTGAACGCCGCACTAAATCTAGTAGATCATCGAGATCGGTCTTACTCCCCTAGTTATGATTTTCACGGAAGTGTGGACAAAGGTTAGTTCTTAGTGGACTACGACCCCATGCGCCAATTTCTACGCATCGTCCACACCACGACTTCGAAAGTGTCGTGAACGTATTGTCCTTTCTAGACTGGACTCGAATCCTACACTACTGTATCGTTTAAGCAAGCCCATTCCAGGCAAGAACCGTTGCTCGAAATTGTAACTCCTTCAAGATGTCGTCAAAAACTCGCTCTTGGGAGATCACCTCAACTTCGGACTTTGCCGACTCAGGGAGTGTTCCTAAGGGAATCTCTCACTTGGCTGAGAGAAATCGAAGGAAGGAGAAACAATCTTTTCCCTGTGGTTTCGCTCTGCACTCCTTGCAGTTCCCTTGTGCCCCATGCATAGAGAGGGCCCGCCGTGGAGCACAGCGGACGTGGTCCGCCTGGGCGATCAGCGATCTCATCACATATGTTCTGTTTTAATGCAGTCAGATCTAGTCCTAAAAACTCATCCTAGGAACGCCAAGTATATAGGATTAGCACTTGAAAGAAATTTTGATACCTATATTTCCAGTGAAACCTGGCTCAAGGAAAGCTCTCAATCGCCTCCATACTTGGAGGCATTTGTCAGAGATATAACGCAATTCGTTGTTATAGATTCAAAACGTTTATATGGAACTATCTTCTCTGGAAGTGTTCGCTACGGCTACAAGCTCTTGTGTGTTAATGTGCTCACTTCTTTAGACCGTCATCGACGCCACTGACGCTCTCCAAGCAGCTCGTTTCCGCTTGGCGAGTTCCGGCGTTAGGCCGTTTGCCATACTGACTTCGCAACCCAGGTATACAAAGCTGGAACATCAGAAGACGTTCATTCCGTTGAATGAGAATGGGCGTCCTTTTCTCATGAGCATCATGTTCGTAAGATTCAGCTGCAGCCCATCGTCCTAACATATACGATCGAAGTCGGCCACCATTCGCTCCTGGCTAATAGTCACTGTTATGAACACGATGTCAGCGCAGCGAAGATGGTGCAGTTGCCGGATCTCGATCTTCACTCCCATGCCTCCTCTTTTAAATCGCGCATGACGTCTTTGAAGGTGGCGCTGAAGAGCTTCAAGGATATGGTGTGCCCTTGCCGAACCCCTCTCTTCATGTTTATGACAACATCGCTGTAGAATGGTGGAATCTTGGTCATGAAACCACTGTACAACTCTCGAAGAACTCTGATGTATTGGGTAGGAATGCCCTGAGTGAGCAGGGCTTCGAGGACCGCTTCAGTCTGGACGGAGTCGAATGCCTTCTTCAGGTCGATGAACGTAAGGCACAGCGGCAGCATGTACTTTCGCGATACTTCGATGAGCTTCGTAATGGTGTGTATGTGGTCGATCGTGCTGAATCCTCTCCGAAATCCTGCTTCTTCGCATGGCTGCCCTTCCTCTAGCGTTCTGCCGATGATATTCAGGATGACTCGAGTGAATAAATTGTCGGCTAGAACAACAAACAGATCGGATAACAGTTGCCAAGGCGATGAAAGTATCCGCTGTGGAGCAAGCAGACCTCCCTGCTAACTTTCTTCTGGGTGTGGACATAGATTTACAACAGTTAGCACAAAAAATCCACTAAGTTGTTTATGAGAGGTGGTGAGAGGTTCTCGCAGTACATGCACAGAACGAAGAGCTACTCTGGCAGTTTGTCACAGAACAGGAGCATTAAGGGTTATGGTCGATACTATCCAATTGTTGGGACTTAAACTCGTGTGTATACCACCCTTTCGTCAAATTGAACGCTCATCAATGCAAGCTTGACGCTTTTGAAATCAAGCTGAACATCTTCCAAACCTAAATAAACGTCTTTCTGATTGAACTAGAGACTCTCCGACACGGTTTGAACGATTTTTTTAAGGAAAACTCAGTATAACTTTCTTCGATTTTTTTTAAAACTCTCCTGCCTCAGTAAGTGAACCCACTTGAAACTTTATAAAATTTTTATCTTTTATGCAAAAATAATTTAAATTTTGTTTGAAAATGCAGATACAATTATATAACGTACTTTAAAAAGATCGCGCCATGCAATCGACTAGATCGTCGCTTTTTTGTTGATTGATAGCAAAGACACTGTTGGCATCGAGTAAGACTGATGTAAGCAATACAACAGAACAAGAACATTCTTTAAAAAACACATACAAATAGCCTGACACACTGCTTCAAGTGAGTATTAGGTTGTAACGAATTAAATGGCACTGGCTCGCGCCATTTTTTAGCGCGTCTTTACGCGTTTGATCAAGAACAAATCGTAACATGTGGCATATCGTTTAGAAGCGCAAACTTTGCTCTACCGGCGAGTACCAAATTTTCTATGTAAAAATGGGAAAACTTTAGAGTTTTATTGACTTTTTTGCAGATGGACAAAAGGGTAATCCGAGGCATTTACTTGTATGAATTCAAGCTGGGCACTACAGCTAAGGAGGCGGACGAGAAGATCAAAGCCGCATTCGGTCAAGGATGTTCCACAATTCGGACGGCGTATCGTTGGTATCAGAAGTTCCGGAATGGAGATGAGGGCTTGGAAGAACATGAAGGTCGTGGGAGGCACAGTGATGTTGACGAGGACAAGCTGAGAGATTTGGTAGAGGAGGATCCACACAAAGGTACCAGGGAGATAGCGAAGGTTCTTGGCGTCAGTCACAACACAGCTGCCCGGCATCTGAAGGAAATTGGAAAGACCAAAAAGCTGGAAAGATGGGTGCCTCACGAGCTGTCTGAGAAGCAAAGAAACCTATGAGATCTCGTCCGCACTGCTTCTACGGAACGAAACGGACCCATTCCTTGATCGCGTCGTAACCTGTGACGAGAAATGGATAATGTACGACAACAGGCGACGATCGGCACAGTGGGTGGACAGCGATGAGAGCCCCAAGGTTTTTGCGAAGCCGGAATTGCACCAAAAGAAAGTAATGGTGACAGTATGGTGGTGTTCGCTGGGAATTATTCACCACAGCTTCCTCCCTCCCGGTGAATCCATCACGGCAGAGAAGTACTGCATTGAAATTGAAGAAATGATGAAAAGTTGAAGGATATCGCGCCGGCCTTGGTAAACCGAAGGCGAGTTCTCCTTCTGCACGACAATGCTCGCCCCCATGTAGCACGAATGACGTTGCAGAAATTGAATGAGCCGAGCATTGAAACTCTACCACATCCTCCGTTTTCTCCCGACCTCTCCCCAACAGACTACCATTTCTACAAGCATCTTGGCGACTTCTTGGTAGGGAAAATATTCAAATACCAACAGGATGCCGAAAGTGCCTTCGAAGATTTCGTCAATTCCAAAACTTCTGATTTTTATGCTACTGGAATAAAAAGCTCGTGTCACGTTGGCAAAGATGTGTAGAATCAGAAAGTTTTTATTTCGATTAATAAACTTGCCTACAAGCCGAGATGTTAACTGTTTAAATTTACAGTGGTTCAGTGCCATTTATTTCGTTACAACCTAATAGTTAGCAAGTAAATATCGCGACGATCTAGTCGAGTATATGGCGTGTTCTCTTTTTTAATACACCAAATGACTTCAGCCTCTCTCGGCTTTAAGTAACTTTGATCCTTTATATTTCCTTAAAAATTAAAAATTTTGTAAGATTTCAAACAGAATGTTCCCTTATTGGGACAGGTTAATTTAAAAATCTCAAAGAAAATTACAATACATTCTTCTCAAACAAGAAATTATTCTAACTGCGTTGATGAATCTCTAGTTCTGAAAGATGCTCGTTCCGAATTGGAAGATGTTTGGTCTTATTTCAAAAACGTTAGGCTTGTTCAGAAGTGTCCAATTTCAGGCGAAATGCTATATAAGGATGGATCCTTGACTTCCAAGGGCAAGTGCCGAGCATACTCAAGTGGAGCGTGCCATTTGTTGGAGTGGGGCAGAACCAAGTACACTGATATGCGCGCAGTCACCTCTTTCAGCACCACGTCACACGCACCACAGTAGAATAAAGCCAGATGGCCAGGCGAGCAAAGCACGTGGTGTTTGGAGAACAAGTGACGTCACTCGTCTCTGCGCTCTAACGGCACGCCCAAACCTTGTATCAAAGACAGAAACCTGTTTTCTATATGGTTTTCTGTTATTGTTGAAAAACGCCACGCTCCACCCGCGAGTTCGCCGTTGCGTCTTACAAGGGAAGTACATCAACTTCCATTCAAAATATACTTGAATAGAATCAGCTGTGCGCGACTGAAAGCTGTCACGAGCAAGGGAAACCGGTTACGCAAAGTCCAAGTTCAGGCCGTTTCCTTATAGTCTAAGAGATATAGAAGCACGAATGGCCTAGTGGTCTATGTAACGGACTTACAACTGCAAGATGGAAGGTTCTGTTCGTCCGATACGCGAGGAATTCTGCATTGTTTACCCGTAAACTGTTTTATGCCCCTTTAGGTTCAGCGCTGGTTTTACGCCACAACGATGTGACTGTCCCACGTCATTGTTAGTGGCCAATTCCTTTGTTTACCGGCTTTCAAACTTCCCTGGGTTCCGTGAACGGTTATGTGAACATCTTTTGAATAGATTTGCTTTTAAGTGAGTCAAACGAATAGGCCTATTGCTCCGAGCAGTGAAGGCGCTATCACTACTATCAAAGGCAGCCCATGGAGATTACGGACCACCTATAACTTTGAACTCCAAATGCTTCAGTTTTTCTACCGATAATCTTAACGATTTGAAACTAGAGCTCGGATGAATGAGAGCTCTTCATCTACTAGAACAGAACGTATTTTGAACAGGTTTCTATAATTTGTGCCCAGAGTTCTATTATCACTCTCTCCTCTAATCAGCTCTTTACTTTCAGGATTCTCTTATAAACCATGCTAAAAAATCAAATACCGAACACGAGAACTTGAGAGTGGCTTAGAGGCCTCGTGATGATTCTATGAGACTTGTTATTCCTCAAACTTTTCGAAGACCATTTTATGATGAGTGTCATCATCCGCTCCTTAGAAAACACTAGCAACATGGAGTCTGTTGTTTTCTCACTATAGAAAGAAACCAGTGACGGCCGTTGGCACCCCATTTGTCGAGGAGCGTGTGATCGTGTAGCACACAATGTGGCGGTATTTATCAGCTGTAGTTTCGACCCTTTTTGAGGAACACGGTTGCTCAGTGGTCCTGTATTTATTGTGCGTACCGCCCGTCCGGGTGTTCGAGAAGACTGTCCTCGGTGGGCCGGCCTCGGCCGCGTGCTTACGCGGACTAGCCGTACATGATATACGGGGGGTCGTGGTGCTAGTCCATGACGCAGCCTGCGTGGAATTCCTTCGATTCCCTATCCTAGGAGACCGACCAACAGGATCCTATTTGGTAGCCCTACCTTGGGCTATGTTCTTGAGAAGTCTCCTTCGCTTTTTTTCTGATATATTCCTCTGGACGATCATCTATTCCAAGTAAGGTTTTCTCCTTCGTTTCGTAGTTCTTTAAGTCCACCTTGAAGTATCTTACATCAGTACGCTGCCGTTTTTTAGAGTTCAGTTGTGACGTCGAATGTAAAGTTTGAATTCTAATAAGTACGTCCTAACGTTACAGAAAGAAGAAGAAGAAGTTACAGAGACTCAAACAAAAAGCACTTTGACACGAAAATCGGATTTTAGTTGTCATGAAAAGTGGCCTAAACTTACCACATTATGGAAGACATTTTTAAATATTTTGTTTTGATATGTTTAAATGCGTCTTTTACCTATATTACCGTCCGGAAGCGTATAAATTCGTAGAGAAGAAAATTTAAACAAAAGCGGGAACATTCAAAGCACTGAAATGGCAGAAACCTTCGGTCCAACTTAATACATTTGTGAACAACCACTTCGACATTAAATCCTGCACACAAACAATCGCAATCGAGAACTTTAGGAGACATTTCGGTGAAATGGTATTTTGTTTAGGATAGTTCTGCAAAGAATGTTTAAAAATCCTACAACTACAAAAACCCGCAGACATGCTATATCCTCTCGACGCTACAATTCAAATTTTTCGTTTCTAATTTTCCACCGGCGCGGCAGAAAACCACAATTTCGGAAGCCTCTCTGGATACCTATTGCTGACAACGTGACGTTGGACAAACAAATTTCGCCGAAGCAAGGAGTTTTTTCTCCCAGACAAATACACCCAGCCATCCCACGCACAATAGGCGGCAGATGGCAACCATAAGCCCTGATCAAAGAGCGGAGAGAGGATCGATTTCAAATATTGGCAGAACCACAGAACACAACTGCCCTAACATCAACTGAGGCTATTATCAATGGGAAAACAACGGCCGCAGTGGACTGCGAACTCCGATTAGCATGCGAACGCTTCATGCCGAGAAGGGATGAAAATGTGGCATTTTTAAGTCAAACTGGACAATTTCAAAGCAAGCCGGGCACTTTTCAAATCAAACATGCGCATTTTTGAAATGAAGCTAAACAACTATCAAATCAAAAATAGCGTCTTCTCTATACAACCGGACATCCTAAAAAGGTTAGAATAATTTCTTGTCTGAGGAAAATTTAATGTGATTTTCTTTGAAAATGTTGGATTTATCTGCCTCAAAGGGCAATGTTTGAAATTCTATAAATTTTCATTTTCCAATCAAAAATAAAGATTTAAGGTTTGCTTTGAGGTGCAAGCAGCAATTTCGCGTGTATTGACAAAAGATACACGCTATGAGCTCACTCAGGACGTCGTGAATTTTTTTTTTTGATAGATTAACTTAAAATCGCAGCCAGGTAAATGAGTGTATGGAGTGATCTCTTCTTTCAATACACTATGCCAAAAACTGATGCTTTCTTGTACACTAAAATAAGTTTAATTCATAATTTCTGCTTCTTAAAGACCGAAAATTTTATCTAATTTCACAAACTGTGTTTAATTTGTGAGAGACAAATATTCAGAATACCAAAAAATCGAATAATAATAAATAATTGACTAAATTTTTTTAAAATCAAGACTGTCAAGTCTTCCTTGAACAAGAAATATTTTACCTTCTCGTAGAGTTCCTAGATTGATGTAGAACCCGCTTCGTTGTTTGGATGATGTTTAGTTCGATTTCAAAATGTTCAGCTTGCTTTGAAAAGTGACCAGTTTGAAAATTCAATTCCAATTTTAGGTCCAAAGTGTCAAATTTGACCCAAAAATGATTGAACAGAAAAGATAGAGTGCTAGAAACTAACCAAAAGAACTTGCTTGTAGCAAACATAACCGGTGTTCAACTACTCCCAGCGTGCCAACTCCTATTTTCTTACTTAGAGATCACAAAATCGTAATATAATATTGGACCAATATTGGAGTATGGCACTACTGTGTTTGGTCTTCACTTTAAACGCTGCATACAGAGGCTTGAATCCGTTCAGAATAGCTACACTAGAAAGCTATGCTTACGCTTAAATGGCTATGACTACACCTCCATTCCATCAGCTGTTTGAAATATGTTAACTTTGCTTACAATGAAGGTACTGAAGAAGTTAAGGGTCCATATCAAAGCTTGAGAGAATAAGAATTTTCCGACATATGAGCGGTACGGAATGCGCCATGCACTCGTCTGAAATTTTGCATTTTACACTCGATTGATTGTTTTTCGCGTGAATACATATTATAACTTCTCCAAAAACCGACCGCATTGATTGATTTGTGCCTTTTAGGTTTGAAATCCAAAAACGAACTGCTGCTTGCAAAAATGCAGGGTATCCTAAAAAATGCAGGAACTATTTGAAAAGTTCTAGCATTGCTGCTAGTGAAGTTTTTGAAGATTTTTGGGATTCATATGCAGGCACAGGGTAACGAGATTTCCGTGGCGTGTAAATAGTCAAGATTGCGATATGCTCCCGCCTGAAACCTTGCATTCCAGGCAATGTTAGAGCATATCAAACAGTTCCTTCATTTTTAGGATACCCTGCATTTCTCGCAAGCAGTAGTTCGTTTTTAGATTTTAAACTTCAAAGGAAGCACAAATCAGTCAATGCGGTCAGTCTTTGGAGAAATTATAACATGTATTCAAGCGAAAAACAATCAATCGAGTGTAAAATGCAAAATTTCAGACGAGTGCATGGCGCATTCCGTACCGCTCATATGTCGGAAAATTCCTATTCTCTCAAGCTTTCATATGGACCCTTAACTTCTTCAGTACCTTTACTGTTGGCAGGGTCACCCTGTATAATATTCAAGCTGGAATCGATTGCTATTCGTAGGCGAAATGATCTAATTATGATTTTCAAGATGGTAACTGGAAATGTTGCACTTCCACTTACTGAGCTTTACACAGTCCACCATTCTAGCACAAGTGATTGTAGAGCTAAAATTCATTATCCGACGGCCAAAAGTTGTGTTCGTGCCTCCTTTTTTTACTCAAAGCCAGATCTGAGTTCTTGATGCTTACCAAAAACCATGCTTCGCCATCCTCGTTTAACCCATATAAAAAACTCGTACACAGTTACCTTGAGACTCGCTAATTTGCCGTTTCTTTGTTCGTGTTTACTGCCAATGTGTTGTCCTGTTTTACTACCAATGTGTTATCGTAATGGTGTTTTCTTTGTCGCGTATTGTCATACACGTATAAATAAATAAATAAATAAATAAATAAATAAATAAATAAGAGGTTAAAAACCAAATGCTCTTCACTTCTGCTGACATACCAAAATTTGACTGCTGTTCAAGAAAACTATAAATCCATATAAAGAATTTATGCCCATCTTCATAATTTATGAACGCTTGGAACCTTGGAGTCGTCGGGGGTGAATTCGACATCACGTTGTTTCACAAGCATTGCTTCTCTAATGAAGGCTGCCGGAAGTCAAAAAGCACCCGAATGGGCTTAGGTTGGTGAATATATTGCACGAATATGATCCTTGATCTAAGGTTCGCTCAACTTCTACATTACGATCCTTGAAACGTGTGCATACGAGTGCTCATGCAAGGGGTATTGATTGAATCACTGCCATTTGTAGGCCTCTGATTTCACGCTTCAGTTTTTTAAAGCTTCAGTTTTACAGTTTTTTTTTTGGCTTTATTCTTTTCTCTATACGTCCCAAAGGATTGTCTGATAGTGGTTTAAACTAATTTGGAGACGAGAATACAAATCAGTCCGGCAGTGGATCCCCCGGGCACAACTTTCCTTACAACACAACAAGTGCTGAGTTAGACTTCCTAACTTCGAGGAATCTGATGAAATCTCAGAGATAAGCGTCATTGAAGAACTTAAGATAAAGCAGAATACCAGAGAAACTTCAATAATATTTCCCTCTGAAGAGAATATCAGTACCCACCACCGCACATGACAACATACAAACTCATCATGTCAAGGTTTCAAGAAGAGATAAATTGGGGACTCCTAGTTATTTAAGTTTGTTTTTTAAACCAAATTCTCCACCCTTCTATTAATCGCTGCCCTTGAACATGCCGCTTTGAATGTCGGATATGAAACACTGTAGAAGGGGCTTTGAACGGCACTGAACAAAAGTTGCGCGATAGGGATGCGTGCCAACTAGCAAAACCTCGCTTAGACGAGAATTGAAATTCAAGCGCATGTCGTTATTGGAAGAAACACTGACCTGATGCCATTTCACACACAAGAACGTCGTGCTCTTCCCCTATTCGATCTTTAGTGTATCGGCTGTACTCCCGAAACAGCGTGGACATTGCTGCCGTGCGTCGTCTAGCCTCCACCGTATCTATCTAAAATTAGTCAGAAGTCTGAACTGTACAAGACTGACGACGCGAAACATGCTAAATAGGCTGGGATTAATCATTAATTCTGCACATCTTCAACCTATTTCCATCACTCACTTGATGATGCAAGAATAACAATCTCACAGACAGATTCCATAGAGAAGCTGGAATTCTCAATTCTTGGGAATTCTAGTGTTCATCCCCAACGAGGAGACGACAAAGAGAAGAATCTTATAGAAGCCGAGAATATGAACAACTGAGGAGCAAAATGGAAATGAATAACGAATAATATGAAAATATATACATATATATGATCGACTGATTCGCTTCCGGCTGTATCATGGCAGCATCCTATTATACAAGGATATATTAAATAAATAAATAAATAAATAAATAAATAAATAACGCATGATCTAAATAGGAGAGGTTCTTTTACTCAATATTTACCTAAAGGCAATTCGGCAATTCCAAAATACGTTGTAGTCCTTGGGAAGCAAAATACCTCTGTTTCGGAGACACACAGCCCAGCAACTAACGCAATCCAGCAAAGCAAACGCCCTAAATCAAAAAATCAACTATTCCCTAACAGGTGCCCAGAAAAATGCTGGTACTCAAGGAAGACTAGGTTTACATTGATGAGAAATCACATCCGGGTGGCGTCGTCGACACGAATCATACTTTTCATTGCGCCACTTCCTCCGTTCAAATGCTTGAACGAGGTGGACACCACCAGCTTTATATCCAAATGCAACGTATCTAGACAACGTTGCTTTGTGCGACTTCTGAGCCGTTTTCCAACGAATTCAGAGATCATATTAATCTCATATGGTGTTGTCGTTAACGTGAAGGACCTGGATCGTGAAGGAGCATCGATGTAGCATTTGGCTATTGTGGCGAAACCGAACTTTTGTCGTGTGGCGTCGTCGCGAACACTGTCCAGAGGCATGACCGTGGCCATCCACTGTGGCACTTTTTGTTCTTTACACTGAGGCGTCCCTACAGTCCTTTGAGCAAGAGCTCCGTGCCATGCACCGCTACTAGGCTACTACGACGGCTCCATACACCATTGATATAAGCCGCTCCTGTAACTTCTTTTCGCAGAATATTACAGTACAGGAACGACACTTGGGCAGACCGTACTAACGCGCTCATTAACCTCAAACTTTATGCTACCATTAAATGCGACCGCTGCTCTAACAAGGAAATGTTCTCAACTCATGGTGAGCTTTAGCGACGCTGTTCTGACAAGGTGTAGAGCCCTGTGAGCGGAGTCCGGAATTGCAGTTAGTTTTTGCTGATCACGTTTTTAAAGACCGGAAAAAGAGGTGTAAAAATGTCTGCGCAACAATCGTCAACCCTTATGACACCCCACGAGATGTGCCTCCATGGCGAAGTCGGTAGGAGTGCCGTCTCATGAAAGCACAACAGCAGGCTTGAGTTCGAGTTCGCGTACTGTCAATGTTTTTGCACATACTCGTTTGTCGTTATTACGCTTTCTCGGATCACAAGAGTCAATATTAGGCCATCAATGCTTTCAACAAAAGAGGGCTGTTTTCTGGGTCTTCATATGTGCTAGTTTTTCAACGATGCGCATCGGCACCACCACCATATCAGGACCTTTTATTTCCAGAGAAATGATATGGTGCGTATACGTATCGTTGAAAAACTAGCACATATAAAGGCGCAGAAAACAGCCTGTCAAAAAGCTAAGTGTCATTGATCCTGTACATCTCGGCTCGCTCACCTCCGATGTCAGCTATGCGGCCTTTGTGACGTTTAGCTGGAATCCAATTAACGTAATGCGACCGCACTATGTCTGGGCTTGCCGCTCGAGTTCGTTCTTATCCTCACATACCAACCTTTGTCAAATAAGAGAACAACCACTCTGTTACCGAAACCGATCTGGCCGAAACTTTAACCAATGAAACCGGCTAATAAAGCTCCTTGTATAGCTCAACACGTGAAGGAATCACAATGCTGAAGTTTCGAAAGGTGATTGCGGCAACTATCACTTGCGCCTTTTATAGAAATGAAGAGAGAAAGAGGGAGAAAAGAGAGCGTAGTGGAATTTAAGTACAAGAAAAGGGCAGTAGAGCGCAATCATAAAAAGTGTTTCACGTAGAAAACGTAGAAAATGAGTGAGAAATAGCGCATGTGCGCACTCCACTCACCAGTAGCTTGGAATCCTAGAAAACTAACCTTTCTTTCTCCAATATCTGTGAATTTTTGAATAAGATAACACTCGCACATCCCATCAGCTGCTGCCGCAACTCACCATACACGATATTATTCAGGATTAAGATGCGTGTCGCACTCCTAAGGGATTGGTAAGCTCTAAGCGTCGTCTTTTTCCATTTACAAACGATGCAAACCATAAGAGAAGGCATGAGGTTACTAGAGACATAAGGCGAGCGTAAACAACACTTCCAGAGGATGGCACACAGAACTCTTTCAAAACTCCTCCTTATATGCGTCCCCTCACGAACACACTCATTCAGACCCCTGAACCACACGTTGTTCCGAGAATAACGAAGTGATGGAAGCCATCGCTCACCTTTTTCATTTTCGCCGCCGGCGTACCAGAGCGCGGATAAAATTGATTAATGAAGAGTGACGGGAACTGGTAGTCGCGAACGAGCTGCATGCTCTCCTCGAAATCCTCTTCCGTCTCCGTTGGAAACGCGCAAATCATGTCTGTCGCGATATAAATATCAGGAACCCTGTAAACACCGGATTTCGGATAAAGACATTGGAAAATCCATTAATCTCGGTCAGCCTTTTTCGTAGCGCTTCTGAGATATTACTTTCTCTCACTAATCCGAAGTGCCATGTAATCTCGGAGGAATAAAACAAACAGAGAAAGTACCCACTTCTTCAGCATGAAATCCATGATCATTCTAAAGTGATGACTGGAGTACTCCCGTTTCATGTCTCGCAACACAGCATCGCTTCCCGACTGCACCGGAATATGAAGAAAGGCGTAGACACGTGGATGATTCAGCACCGCGGCTATTTCCTGTACAAGTTGATAGATCAATCGACATCGCACTTTTAATGTCCTCGTTACACCATAAATTACAAGGATGAAGGGATAAAGGTCAGTGTTAACCAGAACTTAGTGGAATGCGGAACAATGGACAAAATTTGACAGGGTGTTTGGTCACGACGAAGCGCAGTCGGAGGAAACTTCGGCTGTTGTGTGCATTGTCCTTGTCCCGCCCAGACCAACGAAGCCTTGCATCCTTGTGGAGTCGGTTAATTCCTACCTTATCTGGGAAGAATTGAACTGGTTGTTAATCGGATCGCAATCAAAAGTTATTGTATAACGACCAAACAAAGGATAAAAGGCGTTAATCAAACCCCTTTGATATGCTCCACGCGTTCCACTTCTGCAGACATTGTTGAGGCCAGCGTATTTGGTTTATACAATGATTTGCGGCCACTAGCCGATGGATAATTTAGAGCATTTCCCAGTCAGAAACGGTATCAATTAACGGATCCCAGAGCGATGGAAAGCTTGGTCAGCCTGTGCCCAAGCCGCCGAACCATAATCGATTAGGGGTGAATGTGAGAGCCAGCTCTCCAACGTTTCGGCTGGTCGCACCCATTACATAGGTCAAATGCGCCTTCAAAATGCCTTCAGCACATCCCGCATAAGTACAGTGCGTTACGTACCCCACGTGGGGGGGGGGTGTTGATTGAGTCTCAGTTGACATAGGCGAAACTTGATCATTAAACCTCACTTCGTGTGTGCGCGACAGTAGCTGCCTACAGCGCTATGAGCCCACTACAAATAACACAAACTATGTAGCTATCTATCAAGACGGATTTTAAGCAATAAGATTCCATGCCAGAATAACTGCTGCACAGTAAATGCTTGCCTATGCACATACCTCCAAATAGTCTAGGATGTAGGGCGGGTTGGTCATTCCTAGTCGCATCATGCATCCCTCAGGAATAACCTTCACGAGCTCATTCAACAGATCAGGAAGAACCTGAAGTAAACCGTTCACCAGTGCTTCAGCAGGTCATGATGCTTCACGCAAATCCTGTCGGTCCTAACTTTTCAATAAAACAAAGCTGGCCTACCATGTCGAAGTCTCTGCCCCACGCGCCTAGGTCTTCCGAAGTAAGCCAAAGCTCCTTCACGCCGTCTCTTTCAAACGCCGTTCGCGCCTAAATTAGTCACGCTATCACGTTTACTGCAACCACCGCTATTACAGATGACGCCCTACGAGCCTTTGGATAGGAAACACAGCTCGACTTTGTTGCAGCTTAAAGCCCGTCCGAGTTAATTCTATATAAATTGAAAAACAGACCTGTTCTACGAGCTCATGCAGTGGATAGCTTTTCAGATCACCTCTCGCCATCTTCGTCTTACAATACGTGCAGTGATTCAGACAGCCTGTGTTTATCGCGAGAACCTTGAAATAATAAAGAGTGGAAAATAACAAAAACAGGCTAAAGGATTAGACTACACAGCGACGTTTCTAAAATGAAGCTTTGCATGTTCACCTCAACTAGTTCATTCTTGCGCATTTTCGGTAACGACAGCCCAGCGTCAGGACGTTTCCGACTTAGCAGGCGTACTGGAACAACCGAACACCATTAGGAGAGTGAAAGTAGGAAAGGCTACCGCTGTAGAAAGCTGACCTGTATTTCCTTTTAATGTCTCCTCGACCACTTCCACTATCCGATCGATCTGTTTGACACCAACGATGGAGACGTCCTTCAACCATGGTTCGTCAGGCGCAGCCTATAGAATGCGAATAGGAGCCACTCGTTTCTCAGTTATTTAGAGTCTATTTAAGGGATGCTGACAAATTTTCATACGAAGAGATCTGACATGATTAAAAAAGCTTATGACAGCATCACAACTTATTGGAATAGTAGGGTGCTCTAAATTGCTAAAAAAACTGCATCATAAATGGAACTCTTTCAAATACCCAGGCAAGGATTTCCTCAATTTTCTTCAGTCTCGACAAGCAAATTTAGGTTAAACAGAAGAACAAGGCTAAATGGTAGACGTAACTTTACTACATAATCGTGATTAAATCAAACCAGCTAAGCACGGCTTCATTTAATGCTAGTACAATAGCTAAGGCAAGAAAAGTGCAACGAATCGGCTGCCGGGGTTTACTCCATATTCAACGTTTTGTTCCACACCGAAAACAATATAGCAGTTTCGATTTTGGCGAAATGCACACTTAAGCAGGCTTTCCTGTATTTAGAAAAAGAATATTTCGAAAAGAAAGCATCTCAGTGGTAGAAGGCGCACTCATAAGCATAGCCATAACTCCAGCGGTGCCCCTCAAGGCAAAATTCATCCTAAACTATCTTACTCGCCATATGTTCGATGATGTGACACACCAGCTATTGAGAAACATCACATGAATGAGCTAGAATGCGTGACCGAATCGGGTGCATCGCCTACCGGCATAAAACCAAATACTTGGACTGTTATAACTATGTTTCGTTGCGATCAAAACTCGTGGATGCTTCCTTCGATCAAACAGCGCCGGTGGCGCATCATGCCACCCAGTAAACGGGAGGATTAGGTTCGAGTCACGCCTGGTGCAGGGGTTTTGACCGCAACAAAAAAGACATTGTTATAACAGCTAACAACCTCAATAAAAGCCTCTTGAGGATTAAAGGGAATTATTCGAATTTCTAGAACTGTAACTGATAAAAAGACGCCGATAACACATCGATAACCATTACACACTAAAAACGATCTTTAGAGGCGCGCCAACGGTAACCACAGATAAAGTAACCACAGGAACCACATAAATTGACCCGTACATGGTTATCTGCTGCGAATACGCACCTTTTGCGTGCTAAATGGTTAGTAGAAACATATTCTCAGAATTTAGTACTAGCACATTTCTTTATCACGATTGACACATTTTTCAAAGGCAACTAACCTGAGATACACAACCAGCCATGACCATGTGCTTACCCTGAGCTCGGCCCTCCTCAAGAAGGTTACTCGCTTGTGTCTCCGAGGGAGTCTTAACAGTGCAACTATTCAACACCCAAAGTTTAGCGTCCGACGACTTTCTCACGATTGGGTATCCAGCCTGAAATAAGTCAAGGTCCTGCCGGCTGGAAAAGCTGATGAGCAATTCACAGACTCAGCGTCAAGATATACAAGCTGACGTGAACTATCGATACGAGTACTATAAGAAACGAAGGCGTAAAGACAAAAGGTAACGGTAGGACCTTCTAACCTTCGCTAATATTCCAGCCATGTACTCGCTGTCACTGGCATTGTGCGAGCACCCCCAAGTTTTCACCCACACAGGAGTTACACCGGGCACAAATGAATCCATTTGACCTAGATCCGCAGGATCTCGCTTCGACCTAGAATTTTGAACAGTAGAAAACAAGGTAACATACGGAGACGACATTTAAAGAAGTTATGTCGCTCTTAATGTTAACAGCTCACTATTTAGCATCACAGATCTGACCTACATCGAGTGTTTTCGATTTTAAAACTTTGAGATGCATCATAATGAAAATATTCTGTTTGGTTAATACATAAGTTTTCAGATATTTAGGGTCCCAAACATTTTAGGATAGAAGATTAAGGAAGGCGTTATTCAATCCCTTTTGGGATGCGCCACGTAATCCACTTTTACGGGATGTCGTGGGGCGATTTTAATTGGTATTTCGGCATAGAATGACTTGCGATGGCCAACCGATGAACAAGTCTGCGCTTTATCCTTCACAGAAAAATGTGGTACCTATTCGCCGACCCCGGAGGGTTGGAAGGCTTGGCTGGCGTGGGCGGGAAATCTGAACCAAGAACCTGGTATCGGGCATATGTAACAGCCAGCACTTTCTCCGACTGCACTACACGCGCACCAAAATATTTATTTATTTTATTTATTTATGAATACACCCATAAGGATGTGCCTAAACATCATGCTTGTAAGCAAACGAAGAAACCAAGACAACAATGAAAGGAGAAAACTAAAGAAAATATGAAAAAAAACTTAGTGCCTTCTAAATAGAGCACGCGCGTCGAGAAGAAGAATCACCATCAGTGAGCGTGGACTTCAAGGGAATAGGGCTAAGGTAGGGCAGGAACACCAACACACAGGCAACATGTTCACTACAAAAACGACTAAACGGAAACTTGCCCACAGTATGCTCAGGAGTCATGTATTTATATTTAATTGCATCATAATTAAACAAGAATATCGAGTCATTTGAAACAGACATCAATAACATCGGTCAATCAATGCCAACCTGCTGATAGGTCATGGATGCTTTTTGCTCTAGAAAAGGTGATCTTCAGAGAACGCTTCTGTCATGGCAAATTATGGAGTGTAGCACAATCAAGTGAAATTGAATGCAAGAGAAAACGTGTTCGTTTGGAGAAAGCAAGGGCGGAGAGCATGGTAGATAGTGGTAGTCTATCCACACTTCGCCAGGTCAACCTTTGTCGACCTTTCGGTCCGGTGTGTTGTCTACTGCTGCCCCGCTGGAAGTACACATTGATCTGCTGTCCGCTTGTAATTCCAAAGTGGCTGTTCAAAATTTGCAGTTCATTCAATGGACCACGGTAGTGGTCTACGCCTTACACCACCGGCGCTGTTTGACCGCAAGTAACAATCGATCGTAACAAACAGTACCTTCACCTGGATGCTCCCTACAACATGTGCCTTAAGTGCTCCGCTGAAAGCGCTGCATTGCACTTTTCACGCCTTTTTGGTCGAGCTTCAGAATGTCTTTCGCGTCGTCTATTTGGTTAATCCACTGGTCGTGATGGATGACTTTATAGCAGAGTGTCCACTCTTAGCACCGGTGATTAGATGGACGGGGCTAGATAGACTTGGTTGCGCTTAAGTGTAAAGACCAACAGTGGCTTACAGTACAAGATTAGTCTGGAGTGCATCCCTTTTTGTCCAAATCCAACCCCCATCGGGTGTGGTAGAAACGAAATGGAATAGTGACCACCATGAGTTTTCATTATAAAAAACTGTATATTATGGACTGTATGTAACGCAGGCGTTCCGTTTGTTCGCCTTTTCTATGTGAGTTACAATTGCTCAGGTTTTACGAAAAAAAGTTCGGAAGACATAAATTGCCGAACTATAATGCCAGATAGGAAAAATAGATTGACGTGAATGCTGGGATGGTTTCGCATAATCCTCTTTCCTATTTTCTCTTTCAAGCCATTCCTTATAGTGGCTCAAAACTCTTCTTGGATTTGGACCTTCGCAAACCATCGAGAATTTAGGTATCTACTCAAAAGAAATCTTCAAACAGAAGTTGAGAAAAACCTTCTGGTAAAACACTAAAGTGAATTCGAAAGCACTGACCTGATCTTGATTTGAATCTCGCTAATGTCCCGAGGCCGTTCGGCGCCACGTATATCAAACGCATCCTCTATATCTCCCATTAAAGCTGAGCGCTAGCTGTGCAGGAAATGTGGACACAACTACCTGAAGAAGAAATTCAGGCAGTAAGAGAGTTCAGCACCGAAGCAAGGGTGAAAGATCAACCGTCTGCCTTCGAACTAACAAAGAGCCACCACCAGACCCCGTGTTCGATAGCAACAATTTTCTTTTGCTAAGCTTGACAGCAGTTGTTTTCCCACATACTGAAGATCTCAGGATGATGAAGCGGTCAATCGTGAGATACAGAAAATCAGACGGAAGAAGTTGTCTCCATTCGTCGTAGTTCGTTGTTTTTAATATGTTGAGCAGGGCTATGAAGTTATGTCCCTGTCAAGCGCTTTGAATGTCTACACTCACCACATTCTCAATGAACTCTTCACAGTGGGATCACTTTCACCCCGGATGGACAGTTATTGTAGCGTGAGCTCAGCGCATAAAAAAGAATAAGGGTAAAGGGCACAGTTGCAGAGAATTTCCCTATGGGATGCGGTACACATTTTATTTTTACGGGATGAAGTAGAAACAATCTGGGAGGAATAGTTGCCCTGCACAACGAATTGTGGCGAACAGCTGATAGAGAAATCAGTGAGTTAGCCTTTCCAGATACGTTTTGTTACTAATTTGCCGATTACGGAGGCATGAAAAACTTGGCGGCAAGAGGGCAAGACCCATATCTCGCGGACCATGCGTCAGTCCTCCAACCAAGCCTTCCCGAAGAAATCGTTAATCAATCCCTTCTAAGATGCGTCACGCACTCCACTTCTAAGGGATGTTGTGGAGGATGCTTGAGTGCGTGGACCCACTAAATGACTTGCGGTGGCCGGCCGAAATACAAGTCAGTGTTTTATCCTTCCCAGACGAGTCAGATAGGAAGTAAACTTCGCTAAAGAACCAGCGCGCTAGTGTGAACTAAGGAGAAATCAAGGACGGATCCAAATCGCCAATTAAACATTATTTTCTTGCGCAGACGTTAAACACCGGGTGGGTTTTCAAGCTCCTTCAAAAACACTGGCGTTAGCATTATTGTAGTTTATTTATGAGCAACATATGATTGTCGGAAGCATCATCGTTACGACTTGTAAAGGCCTTCCCCTTCCCTGCGCTGAGATAAACGTTCGCACAACGCCACGTTCAACCAGGGAGCAATGGCCCCCTCGTGACTGCCTCTTCGCCGGCATATTTGATTTGGGGCAATTAGCAGCCACCGCATGCAAATCGCTAGGGATTATGCCCGGTGCAAGCGCTTAGACAACCGCCGCGTAACCAGCGATAATTCAATTCTTGCGCGCTTCGCCTTGAATAGCCTCGACGTTCTCCCATTACCCAGACCATTTTTCACAAGATGTCGTGCTCGCAGCAACCCGTAATGGCTCATCCATAACTCAAGCCATGAACACCGCTCCCAAATTTAATTTCATCTCCCTTTCGACAAAAATGAAGGATAACGGAGCAGCTACTCACATTAATCAACTGCGTTTTATGATGCGATCCGCATTCTATTTTACGGAATACCAAGGGAGCACTTTGAAATCCCACAGGATTCATACAGTAACTTGGGAAGGACAGTTGGCAGTAAGATGCTACCTAGCGAAACGAAATGGACGGTTTGGTACCATCTAACGCGATGAAAACTTAGACTCGATTTGGAGAACACGTGGTCCATACAACCCGGTAGTAAAAGATCAGAATGAAGTGTCCAAGTTCGACTTTCGATAAATCTTGGCATGGCGTTGTTAAACTGTTAGTGTATTTTTCTTGTTGTAGCCGTTAACCAAGATTGTTAGGACCTTCTTTATTCGGCTTACGTTTCGGCGAGTTTCGCCTTCTTCAGAGCCTGGAATAGCCGATAACATCTACAAGACTACCAGCCCAAACATCATTTCATACTACAGGGTACTAGTCTTGACGAAAACAGGAACGTGATCGACACCACAGTTCCCAACGACTAACCTCAGAGGTGGATGCAGAAGCGGACCACCAACACCCGCAGATGGACGTAAACGTGGGTGAATGAGCTTTGGCCCCGAGACAAACCGACTTAATCAGCCTGTGGATAAGATCACGAAGATCGAAACCCACAGAGCTGTGCGAAGGGTGCCAGCTCTTGTGTTACCGCCAGGCATTCGTCCTTCCGGTTGACCCGAGGACTCGTAGCTGCGATCCAAAGCGCTTCTAATGTCCTGCGCGCCGATATGTCACTCTCTCGCGCTAAGATCGACACTGAGACCTCTATCAACGCGCCAGCATGGCATCGAACCCTGTGTTCCCCCCAAGGAGTCTGGACCTTACCTTTTCTAAGGCCATCCAGATGCTCTTTTATTCTGACACAGAGGGGTCTTCCTGTCTCCCCAATGTAATTCTCCCCACATTCATTACATGACATCTGATAGACCACACCCGATGTCATACAGTCACCTTCTTTCCCGTTAGGGCACACAACGCAGGATGGTGTGAGACACATCCTATCGTAGATTCGGTTTCGAACCAGTTGCACTTTTAAGGTGCTAGGAGGGATGTCAACAACCCTCACCACATCGTGGAGATCAGCGTTACGAACACGTCTGCGTATCTCCGCACTTAATCTGTCTGAGATGAAAGGCACGCAAAAGGGTATTTTCGTACGTTCTTCCTCTTGGCGAACAGCGTGGCTGGCTTGCAGCCTGCGTGCCGTGCGCCAGTGCTCCCCTGGATACCCATTACTTTTCGCAATATTAAGCGCCATATTCATCGAGAAAAGTTTCTGTTCACAATCAGACGAAACTGATGTGGCGGTTCGAAACATATTTCTAATGATGCTCTTCTTTGTATTAGAAGGGTGAGCAGATTGGCAGTGAATGAGGATGTTCTTGTTACTTGGCTTTCGGTACCACCGAGTTTTGATACTCCCGTGAGCAAGGTGGACTTGGATGTTGAGGAAAGCAAGCCAACTTTCTGTAGGTTTTTCGCGTGTGGGCTTTATGTGCTCGGACTGCTGATTCAACAGCTCAAAGCAAGCATCCATCTCATTCTGAGTGGAGCACAGTATAAAGCAATCGTCTATATATCTACAGTAAAATATAGGCATGGTTCCAGAATGGGGTTTTCCACCTTGGACATGAAAGCCACAGCTAACACAGGAGCCAATCTCTGGCCCATAGCCAACCCTCTAACCTGTTTGTAGTACTCTCCTGACCATCGGAATACGTTACACATAAGACACTCGCTAACCAGCGTCATTATCTGAGCTACACTCAAGCCATAGAGATTCACACCCGCCTGGTGTTCTGTGAGCATTTCTGAAACAGCCTGCAGAGCGCTTTCTCTAGAGACATTGGTATACAACGCAGTAACATCGAACGATTCCATGACACATCCATCCTCCGCCGTGGTCTCACGGAGTTTCTGCAGAAAAGCACTGGTGTTTGGCAGGTGTGAGGGTACAAATTTGAGCAGTTGAACTAAAACCAAGTTTAGCAACCAAGAGATGCGGTCAGTAGGGCCATCGACTCCGCTTATAATTGGTCTAACCTTAAAAGCGGAAGGATCTTCAATGGTAGCACCTTCCGGAGGCAATTTATGGGTTTTGATGAGGACATATAACACTGGACATGTGGGTAGTTCACACCTTAACCGTGTTGTAATGTGCCTAGGGAGGTTCGCCGACTTCGCGATCTCGGTCCACTTTCGATTTAGTCGGCGATATTGCATAGTAAATTCCTCAGGAGTAGTCGCATTATAGATAGTGCGATCTTGAAGGTGTAATATCGTGATCGCCCTATCCATCTCCTGGGACAGTACTACGAACTTCCCGCCCTTGTCACTGATAGTGACCCTTAATGCACCGGAAGTAACTTTTTCCCTTACTTCTTTGAGACCGCATTTTTGCTCCATGCTCAAATTGCTTTTTATCCTCTTTCCTATAGTACGCCGCAGTGCGGTTAGAACGGAAGTGGCCAAGATACGAAACTTTGTATCTACCACACTGTTCGGTTCCTGTGACTTGAGATACGACGAGGGAAATGGTGGAGGTGGTATCGCAGCGGTATTCACAATACCGTGCCCATTATCCCGCATATTACTATTCGCCGTGCCGCGCAGGCGATCGTGCAACGACTGTAGGTTGCCAACTATTTTGCGCGATTCGGTACAAGACAGATGTCGACTGGGAGCGAAGCTAGGACCCAGGTCCAACACGGATAGTGCGTCGGTCGATAGGTTTACGTTGCCAATTACCGTGACTCGTGGGCGGCGCACTTCACCTTCGTCTACTCCAGTACTGTGGTGAGAATTGGGAAACAAAAAGCTGTTAGCCGCATTGTCACTGCCAGAGCGGTCATGTTCTATTAACCTCAAGAACTTCCCCTGTAATTTTACTTTGACGTTAGAGCGGATAGTATCGCAAATATTTCTCGACTGCTCCACTATTCTCCTCCAAAGGCGAACAGGCACATACCTCTCACAAGACAATTCTTTAGACAAGCACTTCGATAACAGCGAATACATATGATCCTGTTTGTTTTTGGTAGCCGACTTCAGAACATCCATTTCAATTTTCCGCACTCTCCTGTCGTCAATCGGTCGGCCGCACAGTTCGTGGAGTTTCTTTCTTTTAATAAAGTTGGGAATCACTCCGTGCTTTATACAGCGGCGGAGAAAGTGGAGCGTCTGTCTAACCAAGACAATTTTCTGTCTCAGCGACAGGACATCCGCAACAAGTCGATAGCAGCCGGCCGGTACATCATGAAGAACCGCCCAAGTTTGACTTTCGATAAATCTTGGCATGGCGTTGTTAAACTGTTAGTGTATTTTTCTTGTTGTAGCCGTTAACCAAGATTGTTAGGACCTTCTTTATTCGGCTTACGTTTCGGCGAGTTTCGCCTTCTTCAGAGCCTGGAATAGCCGATAACATCTACAAGACTACCAGCCCAAACATCATTTCATACTACAGGGTACTAGTCTTGACGAAAACAGGAACGTGATCGACACCACAGTTCCCAACGACTAACCTCAGAGGTGGATGCAGAAGCGGACCACCAACACCCGCAGATGGACGTAGACGTGGGTGAATGAGCTTTGGCCCCGAGACAAACCGACTTAATCAGCCTGTGTATAAGATCACGAAGATCGAAACCCACAGAGCTGTGCGAAGGGTGCCAGCTCTTGTGTTACCGCCAGGCATTCGTCCTTCCGGTTGACCCGAGGACTCGTAGCTGCGATCCAAAGCGCTTCTAATGTCCTGCGCGCCGATATGTCACTCTCTCGCGCTAAGATCGACACTGGGACCTCTATCAACGCGCCAGCATGGCATCGAACCCTGTGTTCCCCCCAAGGAGTCTGGACCTTACCTTTTCTAAGGCCATCCAGATGCTCTTTTGAATGAAGTGTGAAAGAATGAAGTGTGGATGCGCTAGTCAATCTATTTGTGGGATGCGTGAAGCAAAAATACTTCTACGAAATATTGTGAATGCAGTTTGATTTGCTCAGCAGATGGATAACTTTTACCCTTTCCAGACAAGTCTAGTACCAATTTACACCTCCCCGAAGGACGAAAGCTTCTGACCCGTGAAATACCCGAACCTAGAACACCTCCTTCGAATGCATGTAACAGCCGGCGTCACATCCACCACGCTACCACTCACTCCCCCGTCTTTTACAGATTTAACACGAAACCATTCACTTGTGAAACTAACCCAATTCTTAAAAGAGCCGGCTTACTCAACGGAACCCTCCGTGTCTACCGCTGCAATAGAACGCTCTTTGTCACACATCGGCTCCCTTTGTCGCACAATAACCACTCGTGCAGAAGGAGAGAGAGCAATTATGCACGGGAAGCACCACAATGGGAAAATTCAATATTACGAGCGCTCACGTCGCCATCACCAACAATCACCTTTGAACTGAGATTTTTATCTTTATGTACATGCTTCATATATCACCAGCTGTATAGCTGTACATTTCACAAACAAATCAAGTAGACGAAATTATTAGTCAAACAGCATCTATTGAGACGAGAAGAGGATCGGACAGTTTGGACCGTCATAACACATTTCCTAATTAACAACTGGTGAACCAGTGCAGAACTCTCTTCTAGAGAAAGGAGAAACAAACTCTTGGAAAGAAAGGATCTTTGGAAAACGTTCGTCGAACAACACAACAAATCGACTAGGCCACTAAACACAGCTACGTTAATCTTGCTGTAATCTCACAGATTGAGAGCTACGATCGCAACCTGAATCTACGAACTCTAGAACACTATAAATTACGATACAAAAATTATATAAGACATAAACTAATGTGAATCAGGACATAACGACAGAAATGGCAAAGACTACGGCTCATGAAGTGCAACAAGGGACAACGGATAACGTCACGGATATGAATAAAAATCTTATAAAAATGAAATATGGCAATAGCCCTCAATATGGCAGGAAGGATAATCGAAGAGTTAACAAAGCGAGAGGTATTCAGGCCAGAACAGTAAGTAGTTCGAATAATTAAGAAAGAGATAATAATTTGAAAATCCGAAAAGAGAATACTGCAACAAATCAAACCACTCCCTGAATAAACGAGGTATCATAGCTTGTGATCAAGGTCTTCAGAAAACTCATTTCTCTTCGTGTGTTCTCGAAAATTACCCGAGGATCTTCGCTTTCACATCTGAAATTGGTGGATACGCAATGAGATGAAACTTTTCAACCATGAAGGTGCTTCAATTTTTCAGTGCAACAGTCAGATGTTATAGTATTCTTCGAACATTGCGATTTTGATAAATTTTTTTCGTCATGGTAGACTCGAACTTTCACATTTTGCTCTGCTGAGCCACCACTGTTCACAGTTTGTCCTAATGAACGCCTACAACGCCATTTGTCCCTGTTGCGTGCCAAAGTAGCCCAGCGGATTCACTTGGCATGAAGAGGATGAACACAGCATTTCTGTATGTATCTCATAAAAACGTATAACCTACATGTCGGTGTGTCCTCTGATGTTCTTCTGACACCCCGCGGAATTCGCTCGGTTATGGCTCTCGTTCATCGGCTGTCTTCCAGAAACACCACGTAGCAGGCTCATGTAATTTTCGATGAACTGGCCCATGTGAGCGTTTCGATCCTTTAACGTCGATGAAGCTCCGGATTCTCCAGGTCTTCCATCACTTGTGTGAATAGCACTACTCGTAGCACCATCCCTCGATCCTTTGTTTCGCGACGCTCGCTGATCGCATGTTCGTCCTGGGTTCATAGCCACCAGGTATGGTATCAGAAAGAACAGTAGAGTGAAACAGATGGTAGCTGAGCCGATGAGCCGGTTAATCTTCATTTTTCGCTGTTTGCTCGACACTCTTAAAAGTTCCCTAAGCCGTTCCTTTTCTCCGCTCCAGCTTCGGAATTACGTCGTCGGCCATGTTGACTTTCCGATCTAGATAGACGTAGCTCGAGCATCTCAGGTGTTCGTTGCGTTCAGCATGAATGGGGCACCAGAAATTCGCCCCTTCCTCATTGGCATAGTCTTCTTAAGATTCCAACCAGATAAACCTCTTTTCTTGTAGTCAACATCGGTTATCGAACCACGCTACTCTAACTAGGGAAGGGTTTCGACTTCCCATGGAACTTCAAGTTGAGACCAGGATCATTAGAAAGAGCTCGGAATGCTGATTACGAATATGGGTGTCAAAATTGCAAAATGAAACTCCTGAGCGAGTTATGGCCTGCCGAAATCGGAAGCCTCACCATAGGTTGGCTGTGCGCCGCACCGAGCGCGGGAGTGGTGAGTCATCGGGGCTCCGTAAGAAGAGCCCGTCAGCTGCGGCGGTGGCGCAGGGGTAGCGCTCGCGCTCGTCGGGCGCGAGGTCGTTGGTTCGTTCTCCGCTGCTGCCCGTTTTTTGCAAATCATAATTCATCTTCCAAATGACCTTTTGTTCTGAATTAAGACACATGTCTGATTAAATTGCCGGGAAAACTACGGAGTTTCATTTTGCAATTTTGACACCCATATTTGTAATCAGCATTCCGAGCTCTTTCTAATGATCCTGGTCTCAAATTGAAGTTCCATGGAGGTCGAAACCCTTTCCTAGTACGCATCAGACTACCTATCTGCCTATGCTTTTTTTTACTAAACACGAAGACATTCCCTACATATAGCCTTCAGCTGTATCCTTTTTATTCAAACATCAGAGGTCACCTCGTCCGGTGATAACGAGTGCATGCCGATGGTTCAACATCTGGATGAATAAAGTGTTCCCTTTAAAAAAGGATAAAGTAATCATACAAAAGAAGGACAAAAGTAATTGAGAATAAGGTTAGGTATTCGTACCCTGATACGCTCTAAAGATTTGCACAAAAAGAAGCTGCGAGTATACTTTCAAGCTCAATGTTTCGAAGGACCTCAACTTTCTAAAACGCATATATGCCCTCTAATTTTTCCCAACCTTCCACATTTAAACCTGTTTTCGTCTTCAAAATCTGCGTTTTAAAGTTCATATCAACTCTAGTGGGGGAAACGTAGCCCTTTAACCTCTCCAGAAGATTAAAATCAGAAGAAATCGAAGCAAACAAAATCACCTCAGCACATTGGGCGCCATCACCATTGCAAGATTTGATGCGTCCATCTTCGTGTGAGCCACCACTTCTTCTCGTGACAGATCCTGAAAATACATCTATCACGTCTGAATGGGCAGCGCATTAATCGAACACGAGGGGTTCATACGTTCTTCATTAGAATACAACTGATACGACGCTGTCGGCCACAAAACAGTAAAATGTAGACAGACAAGTATGATAGTTGCAGACAGAATTTAAAATGCATGAAAATTTATAAGGTTCCCACCTGCAAACAAGCAACCAGCTTCGATATCACCAGTTGGTTGATGCTTGGAAGTACTTGGATGAGTCGGGTGACTTCGACGGGATTGTCAGACGAAGAAAGGGCTCGCTGGTAAAAGGCATGCGGGATTAGGGGCTCAGGCAGCTGACGCAGCCATAGCTTCAGCAAACCAGCAGGCACATGAGGATCATGCACGACGGGAACAACAAACATATCAAGCCTCGTTCTAGTTGTCATTAACTGATCTGGATCGGCAGGAACCCTGAAATTCTCCTGTTTTATACGGCTTCCCGAAGTCAGTCAGTGCAATAGGAACTCGAGTTGCCAAACATTTACCTGAATAAGCCTTCAGTTCTTCTGGCGCCGGACTCGTACAACAACTCTATCAACGTTGTTTCAATCCATGGCAGCTGCAGTTGGGGATAACGCTCAGCCTGCATCTCCATTAACTCAACCAGAGACGCCGAAAACTGTGGAGGGTTGAAGATGTGCACCTAAATCAACTCACCACATCCTTCAAAAGCACCAGCGAATTTTTATGAACATCAGCTCAGTTGAAAGAAATTATCGAGCTGATTAGATAACAAGATCTTAAAAACGAACCCGAGATTCTTGCACTGCAGCAAGAGAAGGCTTTGGTCGAACTTGCGATTTAGAAAGACGCTTTGCGCACTGCTGTGCGAAGTGCGAAACCGCAACCTAAAAATCACTTTTTCAACCAAAAAATTGGGCCTTCAAAACAAAACCCGAAGCTATCACTAAAATACAGACCTCTGGCCTATCGAAGATCTTCTCGGAATTTCTATCAATAAATTCTGATAGCGATGCATGTTGCTTTTCGGATGGTGTTACAAAGTTGAGCAATATCGCGAGCAGTTCCCAACCTCGCCTAAACAAATCCAAGCGTTTTCAACAAGATTTTTGCACAAAAAAGATTTTAGTAATTAACAACTATAGACTCGTGTAAGAAATGTAAAAGATCGCAAACAGTTCTTACCTAACACTATCCGGACGCTCATTATCGGTGAGTTGTTGCATAAGCTGAGCTATTGATTCATCAGCGCAGTCCTGCTTTGAAACGCCTAGCTCACACAAGGACAAGGCTTGCTGAAAATATGAGCGCTTAGGAGGAAGCTGAAGTGCTTTTGAGAGTAAGAAGTGAGATAAATCTTCAAGTGAATGCTATAATTATAAGTAAGTTGACCTGATCAATTGGCGTTTTGCTTTTCCTGTCTCCCATGTAACCTTGAATAAGCTTGAAAATAGCAGGTGAATCTTTCTTGAGTTGCTTATTATCAGGTGCGGAAAGCGGTTGTTTTGGTGCTTCTTTAGCCCAACCTGAAACTCAAGTATCGGTTCATTGTAGAATTCCAAACATGGAATCAAAGACGCAGTATAACTACCTTTAAACAGCTTGCCAAACGTACCTCCTGCATTATTCGACTTCTTTGGACCCGTATTTGTAGAGAAAAGTTGTCCCTTTTGAGAAGGTGGACTCGAAGACCTGCAAAGTAAGTATTCTTTCTTACTCCTTTTATCCAATGCAGCAGCTTCCCCAGGGCCAGTGCCCAACGTGCGTATTTAGCTTAAAGAGGTGCTACCATACACCCGCGCTGGAATGACACTGTCAGTTGCGCTGGAGCACCCTGGCGTGGAAGTCTGTATTTGACCCTTCCAATGCTCAATTTCTATATTCACTCTTTCACTGCTGGCTGTAATTCAATCGACTAGATTGACTAAAATACAGGATTAGTGGGCTTATTTGAGCTGGTCTGGCCAATAGCTGACTGGATAGAAGAAAATGGATGATGAAGTTATCAATTTTTTTTGTCTCATACTGCAGTGGCTATTCATTTCCTATCGCTCGTCTTACGCTAGCTTCTCTGTTTTGTGTTTTTACGTTTTAGATGTTATCATGCTTAACTTTGTATTTTCCGTCATCCATGTTTGGGCGCACGTGTAGGGCATGAAATAAATAAATAAATAAAGCACGAAGAATAACAGAGCACAGATGTAATACGCCACCACCCATATTTCTGCTGAAGCAAACTAACCGTGACGACCGCGGTGGAATGGAATCTGCAGAGGGAGCGGTTGACATGGTGGAGGTAGACCACATAGTGGGAAACGGAGGAAACTGCCGTGGCGATCGGCCGAAATCCCGGTTGTAGTCGCGATAGTCGCACCTGTCCCCGATTGAGAGGCTGTCGCTCTGGTCATCCAGAGACATCCACTAAACCACAAAAAGTGACACCTTCTAAAGACTGCACAAAAGCTACATTTTTGCGGCCAACGGCAAACATAAAGCGCCGTCTGTCGGGCATTTGATAGCAAAACGACGTCGATGACTAACATCAAAAGACTGGTGCATGCCATTCATGGTGCCATTGGAAGAGCGACTTGCGGTCCTTGTCATGATAACACCAGTTTCGGGTCCGATATTCTGTGCGACCACACGTCGCGAACCTCCAACAACTCTTCGAATCGCCGGTGACGTTTGAGTTTCGCACGTTCGCCTCACCTGCAACTTAGAGCATGTTTTTTCCTTACATATGAGGCCTATAGTCGATTGCATAGAACATATAGACAAATATTATTCTCCACATATGCGCTAGGAAATCCACTGGTCTATAAGCTAAGTCTAGACTACAGACCGTAGCTTGTCCCTCAAGTCAATGAGTTCCAAACTTTGCTATCAAACCCATCAAAAGAATGCGATCATCCGATAGGCATAGCATGGCAAGAGTGTCTATTACCCTGTGCCCACAATACTTATCGAGTAACAACTGCACAGCTTTCATAGGTATTTGAAATGAACTCACTCGAGCATGCTCAGCACTCTCCGTGTTCTCCTTCAAAGTCTGCAGCTTCGCAAGAGGAATGATATCGATCTCGTCTCCCATTGGCCGTTGCCAGATAGTCTTCATAGAAGCCGCATTGTAGTAATAATAGCGGCCCGTCTTCGAATCGAATAGTTCCCACCACTGGTTTTCATGCGTACGCTTTCTGAAGAAATTTATTCGTATTGAGGACCATATACTAATAATAATAATAATAATAATAATAATAATAATAATAATAATAATCTCCAGCTTCCATCTTCCTCGCCATTGTTAGTTGCTAGTGTCATGAGTCACATGAGTTTTTGTGGTGGACCTTGAGTTCGCAAGGCCTAACGCTTCGACTTCAAGTCGTCTTCATACGCCAATTCGATTCCCGCCAGGGCTGATGTTCGCCCATGTTAGTTAACCATTAGGGCGAATGGCGGCCTGCAGCGGATCGAATCAGTTCTCGCGGTGGACGATTGTGGCACGTGATACACTAACTAACAATAATAACGTATCATGTTGTTTAAGACAAACTTACAAAACAGGACAAACATCTACACGACCTAAAAATATGCGACATGCTAATAAAGGCATTAAGACGAGACAGAGTCACTGAGGTATATGTTGAAGAGTAGAACTCTGCTATGGACAGTGAACGTTTGAAACTAAAAAATCTTTTCGAAGGCTTTCTTGATGCACAACGTTTCAACTCTTCAGTTTTAAAGTAATGTTTGCTCACCTTAACTTGATATTTTCTACCACTTATTAGGTTCTCCGTGCAAGTGGATAAATAAATTTTAAGCATCACCAACTCGAAAATATTATGACAGACAAAAGCTTTAACGAAGTCAAAATAAATAATATCGCAACCCTTTCTGTCATGCAATACATATCTCCAATCATCTAGTGATTGCAGAATGCTTGCCCCCATCGGGCGCCCCGCAATCTATGTCTTGGAAATTACATAATATCTTTCAACATGGTTACTTACTATTTTCTCGAATATGAGAAGAAAGCGATATGATGCTTATGGGTTTGGTTAGTTATTTTTCGAAGCGCTAAATGGATCCTTTCTCAAAATCGGTGCAGTGTGCGAATGCATCCAGGGCCTGCGATTGTCTTGGCTCATTGTGCATTGACCAAAAAAGTAAGCAAGAGATTTTGCATTCACATGTGCTGCTTCCTTAATGAATTTTCAAGAAATATCTGGGGCGATGAAAAAAGTGCCGGGCATTTTTGGAACTATTCGTAGAACGACAGTTCACTGAGCTATAAGATATGATCCACTGAAGTTCACTTCGTAAATACCAACATGACCTCAACTGCTACACAGTTACTTTAGCCCATACAGCGTACAGGTGTTATTTAATAATGGGGGGATATAATATACAGTGCGCATAGTCCATATGAAAGAGACGTACATCTAAACAAGGTGCCTCACCAGCTGGGTAGCTGCACACCATTACAGTTTTCGTTTGACTAGGTTTGCGTGTTCTCGTAATCTGCTTTGTTGCTTTCTTCCATATTTTCAGGCCGCTAACGAGTTACGAAATGACGCCCCTCCTTATTCATACAACGACAGCCACTTCCATGCTTAGGTGAGTGCGAAGTTAGTAAAACGCGCCTCATTCTCACACCGGACTGGCAACACTGAAGTCGTAAACGTTTCGCTCGATTTCAAAAAAAAAAAAATGTCGCATACTATTGTTACTATCGTGAGTGCAAACAATCCCACAATCAGAACCATGCCAAAGAGTCAGGCGAAGTATTATTGACGGAAAGTGCAGTATATTTCTTTGAAGATGCCTTATGCAATGCAAACAAATATTGTATACGCTTACGACGAACTTTTGAATAGGGACGAATTAACTTGGAACGGCTCTATGGATGGAAAATGAGAGGAATATATACACATAAGTAAGCAGCGATATTACGCAAACTAATTCAACGGGAACTAATAGTGAGTGACTGACCAATACTGCGAGTCGCGGTGGTCACAAATAGACGGAGATCAAAATGACCCTGGAAGGAACCCCTTCAGTGTATGGTGAGATATTTTTAATCGTTGAGCAAGCTTCTTTTCCGTGGCTGTTTCTGTCGCTGGTGGCTATGCTATGTAACGCGCTATAGTGATACATTTCATACAACCAACACTTGAGCGAGAAAGCTAGGCAATCCCTCCGAGTCAACTTGATCCACGACCAGTTATCTTGAACGCAAGAAAAATCAAGACGATAAAAGGACAAGAGTTTTGCCCTCATATCAAGACGATAAAAGGACAAGAGTTTTGACTTTATATAGCATCCTTTTACGGTTGTCGTGTAGACAATTCGGATGAGTATTTGGGATAACAATGAGATGTGGCGGGCACTGCCACCACCGATTGGACAGTCAATGGACAAGTCAGTCTTTCATCCTTGCAGGGGAACTCTGATACCATTCCGATACCCGCAGAGGTGGAAGGCTTGGATGGCCTGGGCGAGACACGAGTCACGAACCTTGAATCGGGTGCAAGCGAGAGCCGACGTTTCCTCTGATTACGCCGTCACACGCCCAGCTCGATGTGAGTTATTACGGATATAATCGCGGCAAAAACGACGGAGAGTTTGAAACTTGAAGAACTCAGCATAGCATAAAGAGGACATCAGCAGTCACTTGCATCTAGCTGTAAAGGATCTAGGTCAATATGTTATTGACCTCCATTACTTTTGCGCTAAGAGGACAGTTTGCTTCACCACCCCCTCCATGGCAGAACGATCTAGTTGTTGTGGGGCAGTAAGTCGTGAAATGATCAGGCTCTTCCGTGCTAGTGAGACTTATAAGAATAAACGTACTAAGCGGGCTGGTGACCGCTCCATTATGAAACTACGATCGTGGAACGCTCAAATAAACACAGAACTAGGCAAGGAAAGGAGCTCCGGGGTGTGGCTGATCTAAATTACCTGTTTTAAAATACTTTGCCGGTGTGCAGCGGGCACAATCCCGCTTAGTACCGAATAAACACTATGGCGATGAATCCTGCGGCATTCAGGCCACTTATACAAACAAAACAACAACAAGGGATCTAGCGTGGCAGATACCGAACGGATAATCGCCCATCAATGCTTCGCAACACACTACCTAACCCGCAATGTGTTAGGAAATTGCTGGCCGCCATTCTTCATTCTTGGTTTTCTTATGCGTCACTGTTATCTCGCGCCTTCTGACCCTGTTGTTTCTTTTTGGTTGAGAGGTAGGAAGCATATTTGGCATAATTTTCCAGGCAGAAAAGAAGGGCTAGTGATTGATACTGGCTTCCTTGGCATTCGCACTGCATAAATAGCAGGGTAGCGAATGACAGTCAGCAGATCCATTGCTCTGACTCAAATGTGTGCGTCAAATAAGACCCGACTACGAAAAATATAGGAAGCAAATTGAGGAGAACACACAGGGCGATATCCATGCTCTGCGAGCTGAACTCAACCACAGGTCCAATTGTCACTTTCTTCACTTAATTTCACCTCCATTCACCTAATTCTCTTTTCGGAATATGAAACCAATGCAAGGTGACCCTCTCCCAAACGTTCACCAAAATAAAACAGTGTCGAAACCAAAGGCAGTCCGAAGAAATGCTTTTTGGGTGTGCGCTCCCGAGTAAGCAAGAAGAAGAAAAAATGTAAGGAAATGAAATTCTAATGAAATCAGTTCTAAACGACAACAAAGCACTACCACACAACAAAACGATTGAATTCTCACACTGAAGCACCAGGTGGCGGTTCCCACGAGCACTGCCCTGATATGAGATTGGCATACATGTGCTGCTTCGTTTGCGGTTCCACGATCTCCACCCATTCCACGGAATTGCTGCAACAAATGAGGCTCATCTCTCGCGGCACATCAACCAGGACAAAGCGGCACTACCTCGACACCGAGGGCAATCCGCTTTCGGCAGCCGGCGCATTGCCATTGTTGAGGTTCATGCTGGAGTAGGCTGCGGGCGAGGCTGATCAGCGGAGCATCCTGCAACGTTTGGACGGTGAAATCGCCACGCGACGGTGATAAAAGTCGCCGAACAGTCAATGAGACGGCACGCAGCGAATTCCCACGCAGATTAAGGCATCAATGTGGCGCGCTATCGATTTTTCGCGACTATTGTGAGGCACCGAAGGAACTGCGAGCATTTTCGGGGTACGGTGGCACGCGCCTTCCGTTGTTGTCCCTCGGGGCCGTATGCATACCTTGCCCCGGCGGGGCGGACTTCCCGCGCTCTCCCCACAGCAGAAATTACCCGGCGGGAACGGGTGCCCCTTCCTGCGATGCACCTCGGGAAATGTACGGTCGGGAAACTTCCTAGCCGTACAGAAAATGTTTCGTACACAAGCACAGAGGAAGTGTTGGAAATCACGGAGAAATTATCAGCTGTTTTCTAGTCCGGATGAAGGGACGGCCGAGGAATGACGAAGGACGTGAGAGTATATTATCAACTCGATACTGGATTCGCTATGAAGCCTATCAGAACGATGTTACGTCACATTATATACGCCCGTTCACTCGCCTATTTATTGTTCTCCTTTGTTTCTACGGGTTTTGGGAATCATCTTGCAACAATGACCAAGTGAAATCCATAGTGGTACTGAGTTAAACAAGCCATAGCTATGCGTCGCATGGCATCAGGCAAAGTTTTGTTTGTTAGTTAGATAAGAGCATATATGAACTAGTTAAATGAGGTGGAGCTGGGAGTAAACAAGCATTTGCAAGCGTTTTTTCCTCCGCTCCATTCCACAAATAACGATGCCCTTCCATTTGCTGGCAGCAGGTCAGATAAGCCTTCCAAACAATTTGACATGTGTACTAGTTCTCAACATCGATGAAAATAACATCGAGAAGCCGAGTACTAAGCGGCTGATGCCTGCTGTACACCGGGAAGATATGTTAAAACGGGTAAGTAAGATCAGCCACACCCCGGAGTTCCTTTCGTTGCTTAGTTCTGTGCTCAGAAACCGCGTTCATCTTAGTGTTCCAGGACCATTGTCTCATAATGGAGCGGGTACCAGCCCCCTTAGTACCAAAAGCCGTAGCTATCTGGAAGAATCCATATCTCTACGGTAAAAATTCAAAGATAAAACGTCCAAGCAACATTTAGCCTTAAAAGTATTGATTATTTAACCAAATGTTTCGGAAAATGTACATTTCAGTAAATGAAAGCACTAACATAAAAACAACCTGGCTAGACTTTGTTATACCCGCATTGAAAACACACATACACACGAGTGGCCCAATCATAGCCTCTTTAGGCGTCTCTTACACCCAACAACCAACGAAAATATAAAAAATCTCCACATTTGGACACTGTTTGAAAATTAGCTTCAGTAAGTGCCTGTTTTACTTAATGAATGAAGGAAAGTCGAACTTCTCATTGCTAAACACTGCTGCTCAAAAATGACCTCACTAAGCATCACATATACCAAAACAGTAACGAAGTCGCCCTCTAGCCCGTTCTTTGCTGCCCTTTTGTGGAGGCATAGTTCGAAAACATCGTCTTGGCGGCAGCAGGTCCGCTCCAATCAGCAACGTCTCTGCTCCAGTCCGAATTCCCCCTACCTCCGAGTAGGGGGACGCAATTTCCCGCCAGAGCCCCGGAGTACTGTATTCCCAACTTGGTGTGCATCGCGGAAGTACGGTATTTCCTCCCCATTTCCCGGCGGGGCGCGTCGGGGCGAGATATGCATACGGCCCTCGGTGGTTTCTCCCAATATTGCAGACCAGTTTTTCAAACGCACGTTGGCTTTTCAGCAAGCGTTCTGCGGATCATTTCTAGGCTGCATTTGGTAGGTGCCTATTATCTGAGGCTTTCCATGGTTAGCTCGCTCGTAGGCCTAGTTGCTTCTGCGCCCTATTGCCTATATTTTGCGTGGGCTTCATTGCTTTTTGGTTGATTTTTCTTTCGTGAAATGTTTGTAAGTTCTCATGCTTCTCCCCTATTACAATGGATGACTAGAGCATTGCTAAGCATGTTGCTAAGTTTACTGTTTAAAGTCAGGTTCTATTCCATCTGGATGAGGTCTGTTTAACCGTGATTGATTGTCTTTCGAAAAGAAATTGTTTTTTGTTTTTGTTTTTCTGTCCGCTCTGACACCCACAATAAATAAATATAAATATGGGTTTGGCGGTCACTCCTAGATTGAGTTTCCTTGCTAAGGTTTACTATCCTTGAGCAGTCCTAGTGTCGGTTTTTGCCACTGTTAGGAAAGTAAAAGTGAAAGTTTAATCCTTTCATAGGCGTTATCATTAAGATATCAAAGCCTAAAAGGGGCTGACTGTACTACATGTGCACTTTTTTCGGTGGTAATCAGAAAGTGGCAGTAGTAGAAACATGCACAAGTAGGGCAGCCTCTCTCAGGAAATGACAGACAAGGATCCCCTCATAGGTTAGTTCAATATGCCACCATTATAAAGCGGTTTACTTCCAGCTTACCACTGTTGTCAAACAGATGGAGTGAAGTGCCTTCTCCCAAGTAGGACAGATCCCATTTCAGGGAAGTGGTCTACTACCGAAGTAGTGTTCGGTTCCACTCCGTATCTTCCCCGTAACTGACAGTTTGATCTAGCCTAAAAGCTTAAATGGGATTCTAAAGTCATAAAGTGTGGGACGCCTGACGTTCGCTTGACGTTAAAAAAGTTTCTGGGGAAACTGTGGATATTATGAGTGGGGATGATCCCCGCTAGACCTTACCGCAGTGATTTAGGCGCTAGTAAATCGGGAAGTCACCTCATGATGCTCATTTTTAAAGGCTAACAGGCGCAATGTGGCTCGGGGGGGGTCACCCCCCTACACAACGGTTTGTGCTTTTTGAAACCGGAATTTTGTTGCAGCACTGGTGTGTTCTACCCCTACAGTGAACTGAGGTAGGCCGTTTCCGATGTAATTTTACACACACGTATCCTTTACTAAGGCGGACAACCACTGAGTAGGGGGGTGACCCCCCCCCCCCCGAGCCACATTGCGCCGGCTAACACAAGTGTAAAAGCCACAGTGCACGAACCAGCAAATATCAGAGAAAAGACTCCCTTGACAACCACTTCCTTGGGATTGAGATGAAGCGAGATAAACCACGGAGGGCGTGATGCAGTGTTTCGTTTCCTGTTTCGCCCTGCAGCGTACTGTGCAGCTGTCATCTTGTCAGTTTATCAGTTTTATTGTAGTGTGTTGTCCTGGTATAGACGTTTGCTTCACATTTCGAAGTACGGCGCAATACATCTGGAGATATGGTGCACTTCCCCCTCTAGTTCTTGTTGTGTCTGTCTCTTCGATGTGTTATACAACTAGCCGTTGGGTAGCACGTTGCCCTTCCCTAGCGCAAAGCAGCCTAACACAGTATGATGACGGAGCATTGAACGTGAACAGTGCATCTTCCTCAGCCCATATTGCGTCTACCTTCGCAGTTGAGGTGATAGAGGGAACATTCTCTTCGATCACTGCTACGTGTTCTCTGTTTGAATAGTGAAATTTGAAGCATTTCTTGATTTGCGATGGGGAGCCGTTCTAAACAAATCACCTGCTCGTCAAAGTATGACACTGACAATCATTCGGTAGGCCAGCTGCACGTCCTTTGCTAAACGCGGGATCATAAATGGCTCAAAATGTCTTTCTTAGTAACTCGACGTTAAGTCGTAGCGGAAGTGTGAATCTCATGAGTTTTTGGTTACGGAATAAAGCTGTTAATATCAGGGAAAGAATATTGTTACTGTCACTATTTCTTTCGGTGCATCAGAGCAAGGAACTCCTTTCCGAACATTTAGTTCAAAATTGCTTACCCCAGTCAACCTAGTCTGCTGTCCAACCATGTGTAGTTAGTTGCTAGCAAGCTTGTCCGGCAATAGTAATGTACTGAATATCCACCCGCATGCATTTGCTAGGAGAGGATTCCAACATAAAACGCTAGATCCGCTATATCGTGCACCCGTATTTGGTGCTTATTCTCTTATTCAAGATTGGCCAACACAGTCGTCCTGTTTCCATGCATTAAGCGCTGTGATCCAGCGAAGTGGTGGGGTTTTCATGTCTTTCGTCGTATTGAGTTTGATTCTTGAAACAAGAAGGAGTCTAATCGTACGAAGGATTCGGAGATTTATAGTTCTAACCAGAATTATGTCAACGGTTGTATGACAGACGTATTTAACTGGAACAGCACCACTTCCCAGATTCTCTTCCAAAAACGTTTTCTTCAGGAATATTTCTGGCAGCAGTTTCTTCGCCGTCTGCGCCATTTTCTCTCTCTGGTAGTGGGACTCTCTATGAGGAGTGATTGGCCATGGGTTTTTGCATTAAGAAGGAACCGAACATGTATTGCTCTTCTGTTACTCTTATTCCTCGCCACCTTTCCTGTTTACTTACTATATCATCAGCTGGGAGCACAATTAGTGAGTTCAAATGTTTGATGTATTCTCTTCACTTGTAAGCTTGAAATAGAGGTGTAGGTGGGTTTGTCGTTGGAAACACAGCTGTTGCGTAGTCTGGACACCGTTGCATAGAGATATGCGTATTTGCATATTTGCTAAGCTATTAAGTGTTATTTGTTAAGTTATTAAGCGACTACGTAGCTCTCGTTAATACCCAGAGTTATAGGGATAATATTATGTTAGAAGCGGATGTGGCGTAGTCAGAGGAAGCACATGTCGAATCGATTCACGTTTCGAGTCCTTCGAAGGCTAAATAAGGTTCCCAGTTTCTGAAGGTCGATGAATTTCTAGCAAGCTTTCCGCTGGAGGATAAAACACTGGCTTGTCCATCACCTGCAATTCATGGTAGAGGACAAAGAGGAATTCACATCGCCGTCACGGCATTCGTAGAAGCAGAATACATCCCGCTAGGATATTAAGGCCCATGTTATACTTTGGCGACGCTGTTGTCGCCGACTTTTTTGCTGCCCTTTATGATAGTTATACGTGTGTAAGATAGAAGCTAGAAATGTGCCTTACTTGGTATACATCATTCTTCTACAATTGCTTTTAGACGCAAGAAGAACTGCTTGTTTACGAAGATGACCTTAGCTCAACTAAAGATGAAGGTAAGCCCGCAAGAGTGTTACTGTCAAATTCCTCTTTAGTTATTTTTCTAGCTGAGTTCTTGCTATCTAACTTTCCTCGCAACAGATGTCTGTTTAATGTTAATTTTCTTTAGGTAACTCATCTACAGCCTTACGTTGTATGCAGTTTCCTGGAGATATGTCACCTTTTCCCTTATGTTACGAAAAAATGCAGTGGTTAAGAAGAGGGTGGAGGTCACACGAGTGCTACGCTTCTTACGGTGTCGATGGGTACGTCTCTTGTTGCTTGAGCTCTATGACGTTGCAGAGAAGTGTGTGTTTCAGCTCAATTTGTTCTATACGTCGATATCTGTCTGAGGTTGAAAACTATTGTCCCCGCATGCCTTTTGTCGATGGAGATACTAGTTCTGCAAACGATGATTACGCGGAAGTGGGTTTTCTTTATTTCTTCGTCTTTTTTCTCGATATTTGGTTGTTGTTGTAAATCTAGATGCGGTTCGGGAAGGCGCCGTTTTATTTGTAACCTGCCATGTCATATTCTTGCACTACGTACAGAAGGCCTGAAAGTGGAAAAAAACGAGTGTGCAGAGCCCACCTTTGTTTAAAATATTGGAGAAGTTTCGTCATCATTGGTAACAAAAACTTTCCTTTGAACTGGCACTTGCGTAACTAAAGAACCGTACTTCATTATAAGCCAGGTTACTGTGCATTCATGATCTTCTGCAGCAGCCACGGTTGTGTACCAGTTTAAAGAGGTCGTTGAAATATAAGACCCGTGCACAATAATTACTAAAGTAGTTCATTGTCATTTTATCAATAAACTGAGAACCCGTCGAACTGTCGATTTGTACTTTCCAAACAAAGTGGAAGTAATGCTTCTAAACCCATTTTCACTGACTTGCTCCATTCCGTGCTTTGCTTCCCTTTTTCATTTTCTTCTTCTTGGTTTCACTCCTTTTTCACTTTTCCCAGTTTCTGACGAGGATTTTTCGTCTCTCGTCCGGTTTTATAGTATTTGTGGTACTTGTGAAGCAAAGGGCCCGTGGTGCCGTGAGGTTGCCGGTAAACATGTTAACGCGGCAAACCCACGGCACCACGGAGCCAGTACTTATGAAGCACCCGTCCTCGGGTGCCGTGGGGTGTCGCGTTTTCGTTGCCGTTGCCGCGTTAACATGTTTCCCGGCAACCCCACGGCACCACGAGCCCTCTGCTTCATAAGTACCGTATTTGTCAACCAGTTATTCTGTTCTTCGGGTTCTTCGGATTTTCCTTCCAGCGTTTTCCTATTCTTTACAATAGCCTCGGCAAGATACGTTTCTCGAAGTTTCAGATCACTATTTTTGGATAGAGATGGGCTTGGGCAACTTTAAATGTAGATGTAGATTAGGACCCTTCGTTGAGCTTTGGAAATGTTCAAATCCTTCTTTGTGTACTGGTTTCTGTGATTATTTTTCATTAGGTTCGCCTGTCCTTAAAAAAGCATTTTCATGATTTTTAATGTTTTTTTTTTCAGGCCAATACGGACTTGCCAAGCCTTTTTGCCACCATGCAGGGTAGGATGGAAAACTACGAGTATATCAAGAATCGCATGCTGCAACATTGGGAAAGCTGGACTAACGCGTTATATGCGACGCTTTCGAAATACCCGCATTCAACGGGAAACAGGCGGAAGTTGAATGTGAGGCTCATTTTAGTTCTCGAAACGAGTTCTGACTTTAATATTCTTCTTGATTTTTTGAATCAGTGGTCCTCTTTAATGGCATCCACTACACTGCTCGTCCCTCGCACTGGATACGAATCGACCTCGATTTCAAGCTTGACGCTTCTTTTTTATTAGTGCAATTTGAGTAACCTGCCCATGGGACACGATGAAACGGCAGAAATTTGAATGGAACCCTATTCATTCCCAAAGTAGTTGTGACGCAGAGGCGCGAGCACCTTCCAAAATTCAGCACGTGCGACACGGTTTTGAATTCCGCGGTGAGTGGTGAGTTGGTCCCATACTTGCCTTGGAGGGATAAAGCACTGCCTTCTTCATTGGATGACAACTCCACATGCTAAATATGCATTCAAATTGTACCTGCACCCTCAAAAATTAATGAATTCTATTCACTATCTCATTCCAACACAAGAGGTGGTCAATGGAAGATCCTAGTTCCTAGAGCTTGCAGCAATGTAAGATCTTCTTTTTTTAACAAATCGAGCTGGCAATGATTTCGTGAAATTCTCTAAGAAAAATGGGTTACCAAATTGTATAAGGTGTTGTGTTCCTTTTGCGTGGAACACCACGTACAATAAATAAAATAAATATACTCAGCAAGACAAGGAACTCTAGGATGTGGTCAGTTTTGTCTCAGATGCGGTAGGTAAGCCATGTGGCTTTGGCTATGTGCATTGGAGTTCCTCGTACTTGCACGAGCCTGCTTTCCTATAAAAATCCGAAATATTGCACCTCGAATTTTATTGATAGCGCTTCCGACAATGGCCGGACAGTCAGTGAACAAGCGCTTGTCTTCACCCTTCTCACTCCGTTAATTTTCAGGTGATTATTCATCTTGGTCTTTTGTCGGAGTCGAATTTGCGGATTGGTGAGAAGTCTCGCAGTGGAGGACCTTTGGGTGAATTACTTCAATGGTCGGACCTCATCGCTTGTGTGTTTCTGTTGGGGCACAACTTATACATATCGACTGAGAAGGCGTCACTAATTCGGTGAGTGCTGAACCTTTCATAGCAATACAGCCCGAGCCTTCAAAGTTACGTCCAACTACTGCTGATATAACCGCCGTTAAAATGTTTCGCTAAGCGACTTTTACAGGGTATGACAAGATTGCATTGAATGGACTATGGTGCAGCTGTGTAGAGGTCTAGAGCTATTAGTCGGTTTTGTAGTAGATTTCTGCAGTTTCTGACAACGTTTTTACTCGGACCAACGTAATCGGCATAGTCGTCGGACTGACTACTGGCGGAGGCTAAGACCCAAAAACTGGTAGTTGCTTGTAATTAATCGAAGTCTGTTTGGAGTTTGGCAGTTTGTTCGAAACCTGTGTCACTCGCTAGCTTTCAAATTCAAGTGATCTCCTTCTGCAGTCCCTCCAGTGTCCGCCATGTTTGGATGAATACCGCTCAAACTATAGATCTGATCAAAATCAATAACAACAGTTGGTTTGGGTCAGCCGATCGATATTGTCTCCTCATTGTGGAGCTGGTCCGTCTTGTTTAAGCTCTTTATAGGTTGTGGGTAAAGTCGGCGATTTCGCTTGACATTCCACTGTCGATCGATACTGTTTAATCGCTGTGAGTCAAGACCACCACCGTTGTCCCCGGGAATGATCAGTGATGCCGACCTTTTGGTTGTTCTCTTTGTTTCGAAGCGCGTTCAACAACAGCGCGTCCGACATGCGCCCGGCTATTGGACCGTATCACCATGTCTCGCATTTTTGCAGTTTTTTTGTTTGTTAGGAATATTGAAGTCTCATACACCCCATTATTTGCAGTCATGTGGATCAGTTTCCTGTCAACAGCCCTTGTCCCAGCAGGCGGAGGCAGGTCGACCTAGTTATCACCGACATCATCGGTCTAAGGTCGTTCAAGGCACGGAAGGATTTCTTGCTACGAAATAGGTAAGCGGACGCAGTTCGGATGAGCTAGGTGGGAGCCGAAGCTCTTCTGCTGGCTACTAGGGTTTTTGGCAGTTTGTCCTCTTCACGAGAAAATCGATCGAACTTGCAGGTGTCGTATTCGCCTAGTTGACAGTTTCGGTACACAAACAGAATTCAACTATAGGTCATACTTCAACGCACACAAGGCTGCGTTATCAGCAAAAGGTCGGCAAGCCTTTGATAATCTTATTCTATTAGGTACTTCTAGCAGTTCTTGTCTAGTTTCTTGTACTGCTGTCTTCAGATTCCCTAACGAATCCGTGGGGAGGACACGGTCTTCAGCTCCTGCAACACTGGACCTTCTTTCCACATTCTCCGGATAATGGCTTTCTTGGATTTGCAATTCATGCATCCAACGTGAAGCCACTGTTTGAGCGGAATTCTCTCGGACGTCCGGTATCCCTTGTATATGGGAAGGAGAAATACATGTGGAATGGCTCGGAAGCGGTCGTGGAATTGCTGAAAAATCTAACGGAGGTTTGTGAAAAAAGAGTGTTGAGGATTTTTCTGTGATGTTATGTATGTGGTTCAGGTACATGCCACTGTGTCAGACTTGAACGATACTGACCATCCTATGTTTTCCGGCGTTGTCAATCATGGATTTCTAAGCGCAGCAGAAGTGGCAGCTTTGCTAAAATCAGTCAATATCTTTGTAGGTCTCGGCTTTCCTTTTGAAGGTACTGGTTTCTGTCTTTATGTTAGTATGTTTCCTCCCCAAGAGAGCTGTTAGAATGTGCTTAGTATGAAAGCGGCTGCATTGTGCACAAAGAAGCATTCTCGTAGCTGTTCAATTATCCCTACTTGTGTTCGGAAACCCTTTGAATTCGTTGCAAGTTGTACTAGAAGCACATTTTGCAAATTTGGATTTTCGAACTGGTTCAACAGGTCCATTACTCATCTTCTTCTTGAGTCCTACTGGCGCTTCAGCAACCCATTAGATACAGGTTTGGCTGGCCCCTATGTCCTTCAAGCTGAACGACCTCGTTCGATGGGGCAGTGAAATAGACTTTAACTTGTCTATCTCTATCTGGAGAATGGCCGAAAAATGACATATTTATTGCTCGATGTCCCTAGTCCCCTCTCCCCCCGCTTCCCACTTTCAGCGCTTCGCAATGTGAGATCAGCTAGGCGAATTCCCGCAAGCAACTTATTTTCTGCAGAAACTCTGGTCAGCTGACAAGAAACCCATGGTTATTTGGCTGTTTTTGAACACCGCGCTTCTTCGAGTATAGATTTAGATCATGGTGCTGCTGCATATCCTTTCGAAGGCTCTCAAAATACGGTTTTTCTTTCAGCACTCACAGGACGTTTTATACTCCACAGAATTTTTCAGCAATAACCTCATGAAACCAGAAAGCTATTTTCAGGACCAGCCCCACTGGAAGCGTTAGCATCAGGCGCAGTTTTCATAAATCCAAGGTTCGAGCCATCTAAGTCTCGACGGAATACTCCCTTTCTACGCGATAAGCCAACACTTCGAGAGGTTAGATTTGCGTGAGCTGTGACGGTTCCAGTACATCTTTGCGGACTTAATGACTAAGCGATTATCTTTATAGTATTACCTCAATCACTCTTCTCTCCTTTACTTATTCACCATACTACTACTCTTCTTAAGTTAGTCTCCCTTTCTAGTTTACAAGCCAGTCACCCTACCTGGAACGCATTGGACCTCCTCATGTGTATACAGTTGATTTCAACGACATCAGCGCTTTGGAGTCTGTGATAAGGAAGGCTGTGGAAGAAAAAGTGAGCTGCTTTCACTGCTAATTGCCTCATGTTTTAAAGACTGTTGCTTTTCAGCCTGTACCCTTTATTCCGGAAGAATTTTCTCCGCATGGCATGCTAATACGAGTGAACATGTTGCTTTACCGCGATCTTTGCTCGAGTGTATCAGTTTGGCCTCCACCTAACAAACTTGTGGTAAGTCATACAAGTTACTTGGTTTACGCTGTCTAGAACAGTTTTACGTTGATATGTTTTCAGCCTGTCATCAGTTCTCCTGATGAATCATGCGAAAAATCTTGTGAGTCGACGGGATTGGTTTGCGAGCCATCCTTTTTCCCATTGGTCAATATGGCAGCTGTTATGTCGAGGTACGATACATTTCCAGGCCGCTGTTATAATGTGTTTCCATCCCTTTTTCCTTTGGCAGATATCATCAGTCTTGTTACCTTCTTTCAGCTGCTGCATGTGTAGCAGTACTGTGTGAGCCTCCCTTGCTCTACCTTCCTTAAGATCGGGGGCCAGATTTATCAACCGCTTACCGGCCGGTAAAGGTGAAAAGTACCGCCGAAGCCCAGATACCGAGATTCATTAGCAACACGTTTGGCGGTACTTTACACCGTTACCGGCCAGCAAGCTAATGATGAACCTGACTCCAGTGGAGTAGTTTTGCGGTATGAAGCCATCCAGACCCCTTCCCCCACCACTGCGCTCAACATCGGCATCACCTCCAGACGGTTGAGTGATGTCGATGCTTGTGCTAGTCAGTGCCTCCGCCCCTAATTTCTTCGACGACAACCCTCCTGATGTCCCAAAGCACGGTCCCCCACTTCACTCTAGCGTCACGTTGACTACAGGCAGCTTCACTCGTCGTCCTCAAGCGGTCAACCTCAGGCACAAATCGACATTTTCGATAAGTACTGGGCGTCTGCTCGATTTTGGTCACGCGAGGAAAAGCCTTTTTATCAGAACGGAAGATTCCCACCGCTCCTGATACTATGCTGGGCGGAAGTTCTTTCCATACTTCTCTGGATCTGGTCCCACATTACTGGTAGTGATCCCCATTACTGGTTCCCTTTACTGGAGCTGATCCCTCATTACTGGTACTGGTCCCTCATTTCTGCCCTTCCCCGCCCTCCCCCTCCCCCCTCTTACTGGAACTGTTCCCCCACTACTGGTCCTCCCTTACCGGAATTGTTCCTCACTATTTGTTCTTCTTTAGCGGAAGATCCCCATTACTGGTTCTGGTCCCCTCTCTGGAACTGGTCCCCCACTACTGCCCCCCTCCTTAGCGGAAGACGTGTTGCTGAATCCCCAAGCACGTTGGGCAACTTGTTCTACACGTCTTCTGAATCCCAGACACGTTGAGTGACGTCTGCGGCACGTTTTCTGAACCCCCACGCACATTGAAAGACTTCTTCGGCACATCTGAATTTCCAGTCACGTAGAAGACGTCTGGATATTTTCTGCTATTTTTGCACTCCGTAATTTCCCGTATTTTCGCCAACCGAAACGACAACGACATCCACAAAAAATTGGTAATTTGATCAATACAAATAAATAAATAAATATCGATTGATGGCGATCGATACAACAAAAGCGAACTTCAGATTCGTGTTCAGCGACCTCGACTACCCCCAGGGGTGGAGTTTCGGATCGCATGAACATCCACAAAAAATCGATTAGTTGCTCAATATCGATTGATTGCGATCGATACTTCAAAAGCGAACTCCGGTTTCGTCTTCAGCGACCTCCATTTCCCCAGAACAAGTTTCCAGGCAGGTAGAAGACGTCTGGGTATTTTCCGCTATTTTCCCGCACCGTAATTTGAACAATATCGATTGATGACCATCGATACTTCAAAAAGGAACTTCAGATTCGTGTTCAGCGACCTCGATTGTCCCAGGGATGTTCCCAGGCAGGTAGAAGACGTCTGGGCATTTTTCGCTATTTTCGTACCATAATTCCCCCCCCCCCCCCCATTTTCGCCCTATTTTATGACTAATTTCTGCGGCGCCGGCGCCGATCGATAGTATGACTCATCGCTTAGCGCGTTATTATAGAGTATGATTCTGCGCTTTTTTCATCGAGCTGTTCTTAGGTTCAAAAGCGAGTTTTTTCGAAATCGTTCAGCGTGCAAAGTCAAAGGAGCTGGAACACTAAACTCACTGGGAAATGTCACTTACCGTCATTGGCTCTAAAGTTCGGAGAAAGCAAATTTGGCCTTGAGCATTAGTCGCTTCTAGGGATCTCGGTCTCTAAAAGCTTCCCTGAAGGCCACCCATTCCACTCTCTGCCGAGCTACTTCAGTCATGCAGTGCTCTCGGAGGACTGTAGGCGGAGATCATGAATCTGTGAGGAGCAGTGCAGGGTGAGTCGCCTAAACGGACGCCATTTTGTGGGACTGCTCCAAAGACTCGCCCAACCAACATTGCAAATTTTGTTCCGATCGTTGCCATTTCGAGTATATTAACAACACTAGAGCCGAAAAATAGGGTAGCCTGGGGAAACCGCACAAAATCAATAGGTAAATGCACATCATGCAACCGATGGTCGACCCCAGACGTGAGAAGCATCTGCTCGCCGCTCATTGGAGCGTTCCAATCGAACCTCTGGACGATACCACCTCCGTCTACACTCAGACACACACACATACTGCTTATATCAGAATTAAAATATTTGTAGCCTCTTTTAGGTAAACGCCAATAAGGGCAGGCAAGACTTTTGGTTGTTCGGAGGAAGGCCGAAATGAATGGTGATTGTGATGGTTTCCGGAAAGCCCCAGATATCATGTCATTCTTTGCGTCGAAAACATCAAGATTTCGTGCGCCAGGTGACGCTTTGCCTACAAAGGTGCTGGCAATCATTTCATCCGTTGTATTTGGTTATAAATAAATATGTGGTGCGTGCGGCGCAGTCGGAGTAGAAGCCGGCTGTTGCATGATCCGATTCCACGTACTTGATGTGGATTTGTCGCTCAAGGGGGCCAGCTTTCCATCCTTCAGAGGTCGTAAATTGGTAGCAGGCCTGTATGGGAAGGATGAACAACATTGAATTGTTCATCGGGTTGTCACCGCAGGTCATTGTGTAGGCCAATAACGCGTTCAAATCGCCTACACGACATCCTCTAGTAGTAGTATGCTTGGCGCATCTCAAGATGGATCAACGCCGTCGTTTATCCTTAATCTTTGTAACTTTTAAATATGTATGTTTTTAAATATTATCCTTGATCCTATAAAGACTTGCGGTTCACATGTAAAAATCAGCAGTAGTAGCGGCAACATGTGAAAACGGTCGCGTCGAGCTCTTCCCATTCAACAGTAATAGCAAAAGCTAAGCAGTCGGTGCTCTGTCCGGTTTGCAAAGTGTTTAAGGCTCCAGTTTCGTTGTACCTCATCGCTTTCCTTTAGTGTTGCTGGTTGTTCGCCTGCAGAAGTGGGCAACTCGACCGAACCTTATGCCCCATTCAACTGCAGCCACCAGGCTAGCTCTCTGATGTTCAGCTGTGCTACACGACCTCCACCTGGAAGCGGAGTGGTGAGACTTTGCCCATGTAGAGACTACATGCCGGAGCAGATCTCTTTCTGTAAAACATGTGTTTCTTAGCACACCAACGAACAGGGTAGGCGATGTCTGCCTAGATAAGTAGGTTTTAGGTTACTTATACTAGATGTGTACTTATTCTCGTCCGTGTCGAACCACAATTGTAACATAGTTTTTACATGATAATGTTGATAGTTTCTACGGGATGTCTTGTGTAGCTTATTTCTTGAGCTAGTTTCATTTCTGTGATAAAAAAAACACATCTTTCTGCTGCGCTGCTTTAGCGTGCTTCTGTTTCAACTAACTTCACGATTGGTATACTTCAGCTTTTCATCCTTCCAGGCTATGTCGACTATTGTGATTTTTCTTTTCTTTATTCTTTTTTGGTTTTCCGTCTGAATTTATTTCTTCAAGCAGAGCTGCTATCTTGATATATATTGACGCTTACGGCGCTCCGTTACCTCATTCTAGCAGCGACGCAGAATCGAGATAAGCTTTCAAATTGGTTCCCTTAAATAGGCCATGATGTTACGGTTACTTCAGAATTCTTCATACCGCTGTGATTCCCAATATGCTTATGTGGAGCTTTGCTAGTCTTGTACTTTATCATTGCATTCCCGGTTATCTTCCTTGCAAAGTACTCGGACAATTAAACAACTTGCGTTACATGTACTGTGGGCGTCATATTTATCGCACTCGTTTTCTTTCTTTCGATCTGGTTTCTACATTCTCAGAGCAACTGAACTTATTATACTACTTGTCCACCGATATGCCCATCTCCAGTTGTTTTGTTTGACATGGTCTTGATTTCTATGTTGCGGTTTAGTTCTCGTTTCATAACAAGATTTGAATTTGTTTTGTTCTGTCGCAGATAAATCTTTGCGTCGCAGATCTCTATTGCTCGCCTTGACGCGTCAGTTTATCGCGCAGTTGCTTTCCTTTGACTCACCCTTTTTTATGTGGATGATGTGTGTTGTGATCGGGCTCACTCTGCTTTCCAGATACTCTATGACGAGGTAAATGACCAATGACGAACACCCTACATCTTCTTGCTGGCAGCTCCACCACGACAGCACTGAATGCTGCGCGAGATCTGCTTGGTAAGTATTTAGACGATCATACTCATATTTCAAGCAGTGCTTTTGCTGGTATATATTTTAGATCAGGTCTCAGGCTATGACACTTTTACTATTTCATTGAGAAGATTTAAATAGAGGTAGTGGTAGATTTGTGCTTCTTATGGAACCACTTGCGAAATGGGATGTTTGCAGAAGTTAGGCTAAAGAAGGAACGTGCAAAATCTCGAGATTTTTTTTACACCTAGATGGTTGTTTTAGACATTATTAGAGTCCATTGTTTCATTGTTTCTTACGACAACACGGTGTTCCCGAAGAGCTTATTGAGTGGGTGCGCATACTTTACTCTGGTCCAAAGAGTAGAGTGCGAGCGCCAGCCGGCACATCGTCGGAGTTTCCTATCTCCGTTGGTGTTCACCAGGGCTCTGCGCTTTCCCCGCTCTTATTCATTGTCGTAATGGATGCCATTTCGAGAGACCTTGAGAAGCCTGCCCCTTGGGCGCTGCTGTATGCAGATGACGTAATGCTTGCAAGCGAAGAGAAGAGCGAACTCGAGCGACAAGCGCAAGCTTGGTACGACCGCTTGGCGATGTTCGGGCTCAAGCTAAACGTCAAAAAATCTGAGTACTTGACGACAGACGTAAACGAAGCCGGTTCCATTGAGACCAATGGCATTGCGCTAGTACGAACGACAAACTTCAAGTACCTTGGATCTGCAATTGCGTCTGATGGTAGTCTGACGTTCGAGGTGAACTCGCGCGTGAGCGCAGCGTGGTCCAAATGGCGCTCGATGACAGGCGTTTTATGCGACAGGAAGATACCGGAACGCCTTAAATCGAAGATCTATAGAACCATCGTCCGACCAGTAGCGATGTATGGAGCTGAGTGCTGGCCTGCAACCAAGGAGGTTGAGACTCGCCTCAGCGTAATGGAAGCGAAAATGCTGCGATGGACGGCTGGTGTTACGCGTCTGGACCGTATTCGCAACGATGAAATACGCCAGAGGTTTGGTGTCGCTCCAATTGCTGACAAGTTACGTGAAGCTCGCCTTCGGTGGTATGGCCACGTTCTTCGAGCTAGTGGTGACACGGTTAGGAAGATTGGCCTTAACATAGATGTGCCCGGAAAACGGCCTAAAGGGCGGGCGAAGCAGCGATGGCTTGATACGTTGCATGTGGACCTAAAGGTTGCTGGTATCCATCCCGATCAAGCATTTGATCGCGTAAAGTGGAGTCACCACACCAGAATAGCGTACCCCGCCTCGAAGCGGGACAAACGCTGAAGAAGAAGAAGAAGAAGGAGAAGAAGAAGAAGTAGATTGTTTCATTGGACACGTCTTTCGCTTTTCCTTATGTTACTGTTTTTCTTAATATGTCGTGATGCGTCGTCACGTCCTGAATATAATTTTTTAATTTTGGTGGTTGGATCCGATGAGAGTCAATCTCCACTGGACCTTGCAAACCAGAGTCGCAGAGAAATAGCTAAGATGCCATTGGGATGTCTCTTTAAGGAAATGTATGAGTAGAATTCCGTTCCAAGTTCATCCTGTTAAAGGTAGTTTAAGCCGAAATCAACTCGTGGTCTCCTTGTAGCAAAATCAATGGAGGCTCGACGTTTAACTTTACTCCCAGTTACTGCATAGTTTTGAACATATTCTAGTACTCCTTTGCTAAGCCAGCTGTATATGTATGTTTTATGTGTTCCTCGTAATCAAGAGTTTTATCGTTTTTAAAGTCTTTCTGTAATTGCTCTGTACTGAGCTGAGTGTAAAGATGTGCGAACCTTCCCAGCTCACTTAGAACCACTTTTAATGTGAATGTGGTTGTTCCTGGATGCGTCGTATTCTTGAAAAGGCATACTTTTTACGCAACTTTGCCGTCGCTGTTCTCTCGTTGCAAATATTAGGTTGGCAACTAATTTCGTGGACTCTCAAGCACCTTCAACAAAAGTGTTCATAAACAAATAACAAATAACAGTTTTCAACCAAAGTAAGATCTGTTGGAACGCAGAAGTGCTTCCCATTTATCAGCTACCTGGCCCATCCCACAGCTGTAGAATTCTTGTGCTTTTGAAGCCAAGAATCCTTGGAGGTGCATTTTGACATGGTCCACATTAATAAATCGTCCTCCAACCAAGAAGTGCTGCAGCGTGCTATGAAGGTGCTAGTCATTTGGCGCACAGCCTGTGCTGTAAGGTGGGGAAGTTAGACGCTCCCAGCTAAGGTCTTCGATTTTTTGGAGCTCTCGATTCGTGACGTGTGATCTGGCGTTATCTTGCTGATAGATAATTCCGCTCCTAAAAATCTGTCTGAACCGATTCCAGCGGAGTTCAGCCTGCTCGCGGCCAGGTTGAGAAGAGTAGATTACAGCATTAATGCTGGAACCGTTCTTGACGAGTTCCCAGAAGTTAATACCTTCTTGACACCACCAAACGGAGGGAACGTAGCGAACCGGACGCCTCAAAAAATAGAAGACCTTGACTGGAAGCGTCAAACTCATCCACTTTACAGCACAGGCCTTGCGCCGAGTGACTACCACATTTTTAGTTCGGTGCAGTGCTTCTTGGTTGGAAGACGATTTAATAATGTGGACCGGGTCAAAATGCACCTCCGAAGATTCTTGGCCTTAAAAGCACAATAATTCTATGGCCGTGGGATAGACCAGCTTCCTGATATATGGGAAGCACTTCTGCGTTCCGAGGGATCTTATTTTAATTAAAGATTGTCATTAGTTATTTGTTAATAAAGAGTTTTGCTGAAGATTCTTGAGAGTCCACGAAATTAGTTGCCAACCTAATAATTAAATATTTCATCTTTAAGTTTTGCTCTTCCCGAGAGCTAGTTTTTACTTCCTGTTTTCCTTACTCACAGTAAAGTTCTGCATGACTTTTTCACCTAAAATTATGTTTGGGGAAGGCCAGGCTTACGGTTCCATACTGCAGCGCAATTTTGGCGTAGTATTTTTCTCTATATCGTCTGCCGTTCATTTGGGGCGCGTGGAGCGCAGTCGGAGAAGGCGCCGGCTGTCATCTGCACCCGATACCAGGTTCCTGGTTCGGATTCCCCGCCCAGGCCAACCAAGTCTTCCATCCCTTCGGGGTCGGCGAATTGGTGCCAGACTTGTCTGGGAAGGATAAAGCACTGACTTGTACATCGGCTGGCCACCGCAAGTCATTGTATGGCCAAATACGCACTCAACTCGCCTCCACCACATCCTGTAGAGGTAGAATGCGTGGGGCATCCCAAAGGGGATTGAATAACGCTGTCCTTTATCCGTTATCCTTTATCGTCTGCCGTCCATTTACAATTCATCGACAACCCGCTTTATCTGCATGAGCTCCTTCTTGTCTTGTGACCATTTGTCTTTATATTTCCATATTTATTTCGCGTTGTTTTCTCCTCTATCGTTGAAATTTCAACGTAGTGCGTTTCAACGTAATCTTTTCCTTACCCTCGGCTCTTACGACTGTGTGTTCTCAGTTGAGGGCAGTATGTGCCTCTAGAAATGCAGTTTATACAGTGGAAAAGCAGTAACAGTTCCTCTTTCCCCCTTTGAGCCGTTTTGAATACTTCCTTGTTTATAGTATTGGCGCAGGTATTCCGGGTTAGTCAACCGACATGCACTGTTAGAAGGATGTTTAGATTCGATTAAAACTCTTGCGCTAGACGGTACCTAATCTGCACCCTCTGATTTCAGGACAGGACTGTAGCTCATTGCACCATTAGCGCTATTTTATCGAACGAAAAGAACCATTAACGCTATTTTATCGAATCTACAAAATCCTCGTAGCAATGCCTTGTTGGCATCCACAAGTGATGTCAAGGGAACCGGCTGCTGATAGCAGCATGGAACCGGGTAAACCGGAAGCCTATCTAAAATTTAGTGGCCTTTCTTGTAGAGCCTGTAACATAACCAACACCATACTGATATCACTGGCCGTTCCATCTCGATATTTATCTATTAATACACAACGCACAATAGTGCGCTATTATAATAAATGTGAATCAAAAAGTAGCGGCTCAATAAGACATAGCACATCCCTAGTTGTTTAAGGACGTCCTGGGAACTCTGTAACAGTCGGATGCTAATAAAAATGATTATCGATAAACAATCGGGAAAGACCTAACCTCATTATCTTCATTTTAAAGTACTTTGAGGCTCTTGCTTCGAAAACTTCAGCTGGTAATTTACTAATCCATCTCGCGGCGAAGAGGCGCGAGATGGATTAGTAAATTACCAGCTGAAGTTAGTAAATTACCAGCTTCCTTCTAACCCTATTGTTCTGTATTCTTATACTGTTTAATCTGGCATTAATGCGCCTAAAAACCGAGTTTTTGCTAACCGGTAGCCTTTTGCAAGGCAGTAGCAGAACACTGAGCCGGGAAGCCTTCCGAATTCCAGGCAGCGCAGGCCAAGAATATAGGCGCGCTTTGAGGGCTGGGAAAGCAAGCCGATTGCAGGAACCACTAGTTCCATACAACAATGATGACGTAAATAGACGAGTTCCGTCTGCCACAAGTGATAGGTGCAGATGAGCACATAACCTCTTCAAAGGCTGTGCTAGGCTTAAGCAAAGATTTAAAATGAATTATGGTGTTTAGCGAAAGGCGCCAATGCGTGTGCCAGGTCGGACGACGGCCTTACGCCGTTGCACGTGGCGTGTGCATATGACTGCCTAGCAATGGTCCAGTTATTGATGCATTACGGAGCTGATCCGCTGGCAGAGGATAATCACGGGCGTACCCCTCAGAGCATGGCGACCGGAAATACACAACGGTAGAGTGACTCTGTCGATCTTTTATTGCGTACGACTTTCAAATATCATGTGTGAAATAGCTTTCTACAACGAATGCTCGCAAAAAGCACCAAGGAGCAGCGAGGCATTATTCGGCGATTGTTTTCGTGCCACACCGCTGCTGCCAGTACTAACAACAGCAGCTTAATGCACACCATTCGAAAGAAGGTGCGGAGATCGCTCAATATTGTACGCAGGAGGTCGCGGCACGTACGTTTCTTATCTATAATTTGTGATGGTGATTGCTATTGATAAAACGGGCGGGGCGGAAATGTCGTTCACTGCATGGGAGCTGACCACATTTGGGTTAGAGCATTTCAACACTTGTTTTGCAGGTGGCCGCTCCAGTGGACGGCATTGCAACAAACGCTTTCACGAACGTTGTTCCAACGTTTCCAACACGATCCAGTGTTCAAGAACATTCCGTTTGGACGTTTTCGAAGGATCGCGGTGTTCGTCCCGGTTACCCAACTGTGGATCTAATGCCTCAGCCGTCAACATCGAGGCCGATCTGGTCAACTGGTACGTTCTTTAACGACATCATTCGGCTGTTTGGGGACTACGATATCACCGCAGCAGACAATCTGTCAGCTATTCATTCTCATAGCGATGCAGTTTCCGCATTTTTGTTGTTCCGGTCGGTTCGGAAATCGACAAGCGCGACTGCAAAGATCGAAAAAAGCTTTTAACGACTTCGCCTGAGGGTGGGGTCCGTTTTGGTCTTGTAAACTGACTAGCCTAATTTTTAAATTGGACCGAGGATTCGTCACCAAAACTGCAAAAATCTCTCTTAAACTTCGACGTTTTCTTTTTTTTTTACCTCTCGGGTCGTGAAAATGCAGTAGTACCAAATATCTCATGTGCATAACTCCTACTGTAGAAGCATCCAGCCAGAGCGGGGACTCTTAGCGATTCGTCAGCTATGTATTAGAGCGATATTAAAGCAAGTATCGGAAAAATGTTTTGCGGTAAACTGATTTCATTCAGTCGTAAGATTAAACGCAGAGGAGAATACCAGTCACGAATGATTTATTACAGCATTGAAAACACCACAAGGATTGGCTGCGAAGACGAGCTGTGCTAAGACCCCAGATGCCAGCGGAGCTGCAAATTCAAGACAACGGAGATCTCACAGCAATCCAGAGGTGCAAGGTGGCGGTATAGACTATGCGTCCGTCGGCCCAGTTCCTGCTCAAGCCAGTAATGTCCGAACTCCGCCGACATATCGCTCAACTGCACCTGCTAGGTCTACTAAACGCGCCGTAGCTGTTTTGGCTTATCCAAGGTCTGTGGTCATTCTACTGTCAAGCTATTTTCCTATGAAATATGAAAGGCTTTCAGGCGAACACCTGCGAGAAGTCCTAATGTTGTAAAGGCTAGGTGTGAGCCGTCTGCGCCACCTATTGAAGAGATGCCAGCTGACGATTTGTCTAGATGGCTCAGCGAGAAGGATAGCAGTCAAGGTGGGTTCCCACTGGAGAACTGGTTGTGTACTTGTACCTTGTGATGGTTCCTCTTTAGACACACAGAGTCCGTATCTAACAGCAGATGAAAGCTTTGACATGACTGAACTGCAGAGACGAGTGGAGCAGGTAGCATTGGATCTGACGTTTTTTAGAACGTAAAGCCATCATTAGAGGCTTTCTTTCAGATGAAGATAGGTGGCAATATACTCTCACCGCATGTGGACGATGGTCAGATGAGGAAGATTCGTCGTCTAACTGACACCCAGTTGAAAGCAGAGCTTCGGAAAGTCGGAATTGTGGCGGGACCTATGTGTGCAAGGTAGGTGGTCTTCCAACTACCATAACGGGATTTATTTTCGTTCAGAGACGACTCGAAATAGTTGCGTCGTCTGACTGTAGTTCAAGTGTAATAGGGAGTATTAGCGTATTGAATGATAGTCAGTCCTATCACTGTAGCGATAGCGTGTTCACTCATTTTAACCCGTACTAATTCCAACTCGGTTTTCCTTATGGTCGTCATTCGGACACAAGTTTTTTCTTCCTTAACGCGCACCCTGTTTCGAATTCCGTATGCATAGACTCCTATTCATTTTCAGTTCCTTATGTCTTATCCGTGCCTGTAGATTTAAGCGTTTTTCGGATCTACCCTAGTGGAGGTAGGAGGTATTTCCTCCTGCCTGTTACGGAAAAAGTGAACGTAAACCATTTCATAAGGATGGCACATTGAGCCTAGCTATCAGAAGGCCTTTCTTGACAATATCATTAACCAAGAAACGCCACATTGGGTGCAGTCCTAGTTGGAGTGGATGCATGTTCACGACGTTATAACGAAAGAAAATGCAGTAAATAAGCAACAGCACATCGAAATAAGTAAACTCCCCAACCTTTTCGCCCAGATGCTGGCAGTGTCCGAATTTCTGGTAGGGGAAACATCCTAACATTCGCTCTTTATCCAAGCAAACTTGCTATGTAACAGCGTAGTATACTGGGTGATGTGCAAGCAGCATTTAAAAAAGCATGAAAGTGGTTTCTTTAGCAGGTAATGAAGTGTAAATCAGTCAATTACAACTGAAATTTAGGCAAAAATGCCTGAAATCAATTAGTTTTTTAGAGGATATTTAAGATTCGTACTACGGGCAAAACACTTCTTTTGGGCTCGAGCCTCCAACCCTTGCGTTCTCAACCATTTTCACATAATTTATTTAGATTTCGCTGGTGTAGTATTTTTTTCTATGGCATGATAGTGTTTGATATTTGGCTGTTCTGAAAACGTTCACCTTCGTTGACATTGCTAAAAGGCGGTCTTTTCAAAGTAGGATTCCACCTCACCCTGTTTGTGTTCGTTTCGCTATTCTAGCGGTACCTCTCTCCGACCAAGATAGGTACCCGTTTTTCTAGTTGAAGAGACGACCAGAATAGATACCCGAAGCTACAATGACTTAGAGGTTGTTAGCTCCCATAGGAGATTAACCTCACAATGTAGACGTCGCTTCCCCTCGCCTAGACATCTCCAGTTTATCTCTCTGATTGCTTGCTTAATTAGGACACGAGTAATGTATGAGAAGAAGTTGGTGGCGATGAGACGTGAAGCTGCAGATGTGAAAGGAATTCGGTATTCACACCAGCTAGAGAGAGCCATGTTGGACGAGTCCACGGCAGAACGTGGCAAGCCATTGGATGAGCAGGTGCGTGACATGTGTGTCTATGAATCTAGGGATCAGGCACCACTAAATATGGAGAACCACCAAAGTAACCAAACTACTGAACGAGTATCGTAGCATGACGGATCAGTCGTAGCCGGGTAATAATAGTGTGTTTTGCGTCACCACCCTATCTTAATGATTTGTCCATGAGCTACACTTGACGGCTATGGTATCAGGCGCGCGTCTTCAGTAAAGAGTTTGGATGCTGTGGTAAGAGCGACACAAATCTTACTTTGGGGCGTCCCTAACCACTAGCATTGGGTTAAGTTCGTTTAGACATCTCGTTCGCCTGGGCCAGTGAATGCTGATGAATGTCATGTCAGGTGGTTTGGCGGTATTTTCACCGTTAGAGGGCGGTAAGCGGTTGAAGAGTCTGGCCCCTGGGGCCGGATTCATCAACGACTAACCCGTGGGTATAGGTGGTAGAGAAACCCACGATGAAGCCTGCGTCTCTGACTCTTGCCTTATCTCTACCTGACTCTTATCTTTTTTCTACCTCTTATACCCCGCATACCCACGGGTTTAATTGTTGATGAATCCGGCCCCTGGTCTCTTTTCTGGCATGTTGTATCCACGTCCATCACACTTCTTTACGCGCGAACTTCATGATGCCAGTGATCCACTTGGCTGTAATGCATGGCCATACACGTGTCCTTACAAGTATTCTCGCTCAGGTCATGTCCTCACACGTAAACTCCAAGTCCACAGTTATGGTTTTGTCGGTGCAATGTGGATTCCATCATGTCCTGACGTTCAACCTTGGGGACGTCGTATCGACCAGAGCTGCACACGAAGTTCTGAGCGTTAGATTATTTTAGCGAAATTTTTCAACGGAATTTTTTCGTTAAGTTTCCGGTAAATCGTTAAATTTCGTTAAAAAATACAATTAGCTGCAAACTATTATTTCAAATGAAAATATCAGGGAATGGAGTGTAACACTGCAATGGAACTTATGCAATTCATTATCAGCAAGGTGTGGGCAGTAAAATAAACAAACCTTCGGCAACAAATTATCTTCATGGTGTAGAATAACACCAGGTATGGGATTATCAATCAAGAGAACTGTATTTAGTGGGCTGGTGCTGGCATCGACAAGGCACTTTAAAATATAAGATCAGGCATAACACGAAATTTATCCGCTTTCCGGGTTCTTTGCGAAACCGTTTTGTGTGACTGTCATACAAGCGTGTACAATCTCGATGTGGGAACCAGCTCGGTAAGTACCGAAAGAACTAATAAAAATACAATTAAAAGCCTATCAATGGAATGTTAACACGTTAACGAACACACGATTTTCGCGTGCCCTGTGCGTGAGACCATTCAATTTTTCACCGTCAGAACTCTGACACGACATGGTGTCACACGGTCCCAGAGGACCCAAAGGGTGTGACAAGACCGTTGACATGTTAACGTTCAGGAAAGTAGCTTTCCAAATTTTGTTATTAGGGCCCAGGTAGCGCAGTCGGAGAGGGTGCTGGCTTTTTGCATACATATGCCATACCAGGTTTCTGGTTCGGATTTCCCGCCCAGGCCAACCAAGCCTTCCACCTCTGGGTGAATTTTCGGTCGACGAATTGGTACCAGACTTGTCTAGGAGGGATAAAGCGCTAACTTCTTTATCGGCTGACCACCACAGGTGATTTACTGCATGGCCAATTACGCATTCGAATCGTCTCCAGGAAATCTCGTAGAAATAGAATGCGTGGCACATCCCAAGAGGGATTGAGTGACGACGTTCTTCATCCTTCACTAGCATTTTTCTCAAATCATTTAAAATACGTCCACCGACTGAAAGCACTCTCTCCTTTTCGACTGCTTTAGGTGGCGAGCAAAGTATTTTGGGATAAGCAGTGCCAAGTGAGGATAAGCATATCTTACGAGGTCAGACCACTAACTTTGTGGATTTGTTGAAGTGCTTAGCGGCTCGACGAAGACCTTTCCTAGCTCCAACTGCATTATTTCCAAGAATTCAAAGGCGCCATAGAAAGCATGAGAATAGCATAAAAACATGAAAATATTCTTGCTGATTCCAATAGTTTCTCAGGAATAGTCCTAATTGGGAGGATGAGGCCTGCAATATTAGTGAAGACTGAGGGGAACTGATGAACCTACTGAGAAAATTTCCGTTGAGACGATAAGCCGGGTTTTAACGGAAAATGTCCTCAACTCGTTAAATCGTTAACCGTTAAATGTGCATCCCGGTGTCGACCACTGACGACCTGAAGTTTCCACGTCAAGACGTGATCAGAAAGTGAGTCAATGTGATGAGGTGACGTGTCTTTTGAATTCTACCGTTTTCGTTGACATGGCAGAGAGTATACCTGCGTGAAGATGGTGTCCAAAAGGATTTAGGCGGCCCCGGAAGTCAAGAAGGGTGTCACCTGTACATATCCTAGGTACAGAAGAGTTCGTGGAACCATCTCCAGCGCAACACGTGTTGTCGGCCTCGACTTTTTCGTTCCTCGAGGTTTAACCAGTATTTGCTGTTCTGGCATGATTAGGGTCGGAGTGGGTGCTAACTTGTAAGTGGCCATACACCGTTGTTAGAAGAGAAATGAATACCCATCGACGTAGGAAATGGTTCAGTCCAGCGCATGTTTAGAACACGCCAGTTGTGCATAAAGATTTCAATTTCGTGCGGCACAACGTACCATTTTGGGCTGCCTTACATTTTCACCCCTACCAGCGGAGCCTCTTATGACCTCGGCGTGGGCCACCACTGGAAAAGTGCTAATGCCATCGTGCCGTAAGTTATCAAAGATGCCCTCGACTACGGGTGAGTGCCCTTCCCCTCAAACTGTACTGAGCCCAACCCAATTAGGGGCAGTTGTTTCCCTTTCTGCCCCAGCACCTTTTCACTTGAAGTTGTCTGGAAATCCTCACAACATGTGACAGCTATTGGATTTCGAGAACATTCAGAAGAAGGTGTGATGAGGCAAGACTGCGACGTCCAAACATTGTTTTATCATTGACTAGATCATCAAACTATGTCGCTTAGGCGGGTACGGTAGTCGCTTTGTCTATTCAACGTCATCAACAAGCATTGTAACAAGGTGACCTCTAGGACTCACTTAGCGCTTGACTTTCTTATTTCTTATCACTTTGATCACTGGAGAATGGCTGCACAACAGCGAAGTTTGATTCCAGCTTATACGTTTGCTTTTTGTGGATAATTGCTGCTATTTGGAACACCCTGCTAGTAGTTATGTCCTGAGTAAACCTTTCCATTTGGTTTCTGATTAGTTTTTGCAAGACGCCAAGGAAATTCGTACTACTTGCTGCTGTATTAGGTACGCGAGGAATTCAAACTCGACGGCGTGAGCGCTTTCTGCTACTTACTCCTCGACCCGAGGAGGATCTGCGACGATGTGGAATCACTAGACTTGAAGAGCTTTGTTCCAGCGATTTTTTATGTCGGCAAAGGAACAAAGGCGAGTGTTCTTTTCAGTTCTATTTGGTTTGGTATGTTTTGAATTTTTAGAAGATCATTCATGTCTTGATTGTTCATCTGAATTGTTCAGGCACGTCCGCTAGCCCACCTTATAGAAGCGAAGAGAGAAAAAGCAATTAAATCGCCAAAAACGGTAAGAGCATTCCTGAGTTATAAGCCCTTCTTACCATTTTGCTACTATCGCCAGTACCCTAAACTTTTTCCAATAGAAATGCGTAACCGATTGATGCAAAACTCTCCTAATAGTTGGTAAAAGGATTTTGTTGTTGAGAACTCAGAGGCTAGTAAATCTAGTGCGAAGTTTTAAGCAGTAGTGAAGCACTTTTTCTTATTTGGGTGGCTGGTCCTAGGGATGAATAAAATTTTGGATGTGTAATATTAAGGTATGGAGGGCTGGTGATGGTGTTTTCTGTTGGTTTTAACACAAAGAAGTTCTTTGCGATGTGGTCACATTATACGAAAAGTTGGCTTCTCGCTTTATTCGTTCTTGTTGCGATCTGTTCCACATTTCAGGTGTCAAATCGAAAGCTGCAACGCATAGATTCCATTTGGGAACATGGTAGAGGTGTGCTTTGTCTTCAAATCAATCATAATGTATCCGACGACGAAGCGTTTGTGAGGGAGGCCGCACTTATAGAAGCGATCAAGCTGGAAAACCTGACTAACGTGAAGGTGATTGCGGTTCATTTTTTATTTTATGAATTTCCGTATCCTTTTTTGAAACAAGCGAGGCAGTCGAAAAAATTAATACATTAATTAGTATGTGCGTAACGACACGAGGGTTAGAGAAACCTCAGGAAACACGGATTACAAAATTGGTAATTAAGGAAACGGTATGATATTCACTGATACCTGGCGACGAGCCACCTATTTTGTATTACAATTTAGTGCAGCTTGTTTTTTTTTTTTGTTGATAAGGAATAAAAATATAGCATTAGGGGTGCGGCGCGCATCCTACTTCCTCGGGATATCGTATTGACGACTGGAGCGCTTATTTGGCGTGTGCATCGTCTTACGATGTCCAGGAAATCAATAAGTTAGTGTTTGCACCTTACAGACGAGCTTGGTGCCAGTTCACCGACCCCGAAGGGTGTAAGGCTTAATAGATTTGTGCGGAGTCCAAACTAAGAGCGTCGAGTCAGGGTGCACACTACGGCCTGAGCCACCTCCAACTGATCTACCGCGCGAAACTATAGTAATTCATTCAGCTACAGTCCAGTATTTTGTGCTTCTTTTTCAATGTGCTCGTGTGTCGTTACAGCTGAACGTGTGTCTACTAAGAAAGCGGATCTATTTTATGAGTGAGCCAATCAAACACCTTAGAGAGTAATGGTGTTGGCTTTCTCAAATCTCGCATCGCCGGCCTACTACTTAACCGAACCTTTCTGAGATAGTAATGAACTGTTGCAGGGTGGAGAATGGCGCGGCAAGAGCAAAGCGTGGACGCTTCCTATGAAGGCTGAGTTCGGCACGTACCAGCTGCTTCGAGCGATGGGCGTTCTCAAAATAGAAGGCATCCGTCCGATTTTCCCTCAGGCTCTACCGGATTCGCTGTATCCGTTCGCACAGAAGAAAAATGCCAAAACCTGAGCATAGCCATATATGTGTGCGGCTCGTCTCAACTTCACTGCATTTCAGTACTCTTTCTTTGTGATGTTGATCAAACCAATGGATTCACTTCTCTAGATTTAGCTCGTAACGGGTTCGAGAGCGTTGTGAGTGTTCGTCTTGATCTATTTATTCAGGTTTCTGTCACTTTCATACTTCCCCTTCTACAGAATTTGTTGAGGCATTCTATGTTGCTTTTAATGGAATTATGTCTGCCATAATTACTAAATTCACTGTATTTGAGCGCAACTTCGCTCTTTATTGACTAATCTCATTTGTGAGATGTTAATCATTTACGTTGTACTACAAACATAGATTTTTTCAAGAGTGTTGTTTTTTCATTAAGTGGATGGCATTAAATGCTTACTCGTACTTCTTCACTACCTGCACCTTGCGGGTCGAAATGTGCATTTGAGTAGGGTTGTTTAGAAATTCGGCGCTACCCTTTCCCCTTTTTTATATAGGTATACATGGTCCCTTTACATTTAATCACATTTATTTACCACGCTTTGTTTCTCTTAGTCTTTCTGTGCTCTCTTTAACGCTAGTCTCATGTGTTTGCCCAAGGGTACCTGGCCCATTTTTTCTAGCCCAACATAGTTGAGTTGCATATATCGGTTGTCTTGCTTGTAAAGTTTTAATGAAATTGGCATAAAGGTACAAACTACGTATGCTAGTTACTGATGATATTAAAGGATGTTCCTTTGAATATTTGGATCAATCGATGTGCCATGTGTTCTGTGAGGTTCTGTCAAGTCTAAAAGGAGGGTAAGACTCAGGTAGCGTTTTAGTTCACAAGGGACCAACTCAATTTTATTGTGACCTGATTTTCCTTTTTTGAGCTATTTGTTCCGAGGACTAGGCTGTGTTTGCTATCCTAGTGAGGGTGGGGGTGGAGGTCAGCATACGAGAGAAAAGGTGCGTATACAAGGTCACGTCTTTCGAGTAGAATTGCAAAACACGTCTTCCACATGCTTAGCCTAAAATCGTTGTAGATTACTCCTTTTTACGATTTGGGGAATTTGGAGGTAAATTAAGCTGTGCTGATGATGCGATAGTTCAAAACTCCTTGTTTAAAGCTATTGGTCTTGGTCAGCACTAATCGAGTCCCAGATTAGAGCTTGTAAATTTCCATAATCGGCTTGTTCAAGGATAATTTCCAGTTTTATTCCTATGAGCAGCAGCAGAGAGAAGAGGCGAAGCATACGCAATGCCGCACGCCAAATCGTTAGTGGAATGCCGAACTCTGGAGATGAGCAGTTACTCGACTTGCCGTCTGTTTCGTCGGTGCCTGCGTACGAGTGTTTTGCTGAGAGAATTTCGGAGTCGAGGTAAATACTCATATACGCTATGCAAGATTCCATGGATAGCCATCAGCAATTATCTTAATTTGAACGGTTATTTGTCTTTTTAACTCTTACATCATGAACGACTTAGTCATTTGATGGCTTGCAAGGTTTGTGGGTTGTCCTTAGAAGGTGGTTGTTGAACTTATTTCGCAATTATTCGGCTTAAATCGCCACTATTTGCTTCAAGAGATGTCTGCTCTGATCTTCCCTAAATTCACGTGATTATAATCTAGGAAATGACATAAGAAAGATATGCTACTGTGGAGGGGCCAGCCCACATTTGAACGAGTTTTTACCCGTTTGACCTAGGCCCCTCTTGCTGCAACTTGCATTACACGTATGTACGCGTCAGTTTGCGTACAATGTGAGAAATTCCACGTCACCATATCCTACGCTACGCTTAAGTCAGTCGAAGCTCATGGGCTGCCCTCCATGGTATCGCTGCGCCGAAAGAAATAATGAAATCTGCGTGAGAAGAGCTTTCCTTGGTCCTGTTCATAGCGCTCGTTGAAGGCTCAAACAAAAGTCACGTATAAGCCATGATGATCTAGGGGTAGACACTGTTTCGAGTTAGATCTACGAGCCATGATGATCTAGGAGTAGCCACCGTTTCGAGTTTGATCTACGATCATTCGGTTATCTTATGTGGGCTCTTGATGTGTTTCTCTACGTGAAAGCCATTGATGGGAACCGCTCGGTGGGATACCCCAACAATTTATTGCCATACTTTACTACCTAATAAACAATCTTCGCTTTTTAAACTATTAACGCAATCGTTCTTGAACGAATTCTGGCCTAAAATACATACTTCTCCAACTGATATCTTGTAGAGTTGATCCATATGTATTCTACAGTTTTTTCTTTTTGTTTCACAAAACTGGATTTTCAAGGTTCTCCTTTGCGTTTGCAGTCAAATTTTAATTGGCTCGTCTAAATATCTGCTTGTAAATGCATATTTTGGGATAGCATTTTTGGTTTTGGAAGCGCAATCGGAGGTGCCGGAGTGTGCTACCGATACCACGTTTATGGTTCGGATTTCCTTCCTGGGTCGCCCAAGCCTTACATCCCTCCGGGGTCGATAATTTGTAAACTCGTCTGGAAAGGATAAAACACTGAATTGTCCACCGGATGGCCATCGCAGGTTTTAAAATAAGCCAAATACGCATTCAGATTCCCTCTGCTGTGTAGAAGTACAAGGGCCTGTTCATATTTCGCGACAAGAGTGACTCGTCGCCCGTGCAAAAATGCATATCGATCAAAACCGAGCGCGCGCCGCCGAAAAGTCTTCATACTCGGACACCCGCGCTGTCGCTGTTATTGCTCTAGTCGCTCCAGTCGCTGCTGTGGCCTGTTCATACTTCAGCGCACTGCGCTCTCGTCGATCCCGTCGCCCGTGCAAAACATGCAAATCGATCGCGCGCCACCGAACAGTGTTCATACTTACGCGCTGTGCAAGCTGCGAGAGCCGCTGTCGCTGCTGTCGCGAACTATGAACAATGTCGAATGCGTAGCGCATTACTTAATTTTATGCCAAGGGCACTGACTAACGCCGTCCTTTGTTGTTTTATCCTCATTTTGGCTTCATAGTCGCTTTAGTGGTCTTTAGCCGTATGGCACCGCGAAAAGTGCATTTGCTTTGGTATCCGTTTTTCGCGGCTTTATCTCTGAAGTAAAATTCCCACTCGCAAAGAACCAGCATCAAATTGGAAGTCGCTACTCCCATCTCGGCACCGGTCGCGAAGCTTCACAGAAGGGAATTCGACTGATATCGTTTTTCATACGGTCTACTGTGTGCGAATAACAAGAAGGCAGACAACGGGAATGAGAGCTAGCGCTCTGACTAAAGTGAATGGAATAGTCTCTGGTCCTAATAAAGTTGAAGGGAAAAATTTCAATGCGTATTGCACCTCTTCAATGTCTTGCCGTGGCCAGTCTATGGTGAGGCTCTCCTATTTTTGCTCGTTTCTTCCCACGCACGTCTAGTAACAACTGGCCGACCTTGGACACGGAAACTTTGGTTCACCTTTCTGGGAAGTGAGTCATGAATCGAGTTGTTCTGCGCACAATTCTTCATAGTGTTCTTAAAAACACTGCATCCAGCAATGAAGTTTCAACTACGGCTCAGCGGAAAATAGCCTTCCCAATAAATCTGAAGAGAAGTTCAAATTTCCTTTACGCTAGTGATTTATCAGTTCTAGGACCTCTCAGCGCGGTCGTAGCAATAATACGTTTTCATTACAGGGCTCTATTTCACTTCTTGTTGACTTTTTTCCTCTTCCTTCCTGTCATAAGACGATTAACTGGTGCCTCTTATGGGACAGGTGTGCCTGCCTATCGCACCTTGTGTAAACATATTCAAATGAGATAGCCACCAGCGTCCATGCTGCGTGCTGAGGTCACCGAGCTAGCCTTATAATTACGTGATGACGACCTCGGCAGAAGATTCCATTGTCTGAGCCGTCAAGTGATGTCAATAGGATTCTCAGCCCAGTTGTTTCCTTGTTTTGGTTGTGGCTCGGTTTTCTCTTCTTTTTCAGATCTGCGTTTTCCACTGTCTTCCGCTTCCGTTCTCATCCTGCCATTATGCGTACAGTGCCTGGGACATAAATGGGGCTTAAAACCATTCAAGATGGTAATTTCGACGCCCAAACTGGCTTTCTATGCTGTAATTAATAGATGAAGATCAGGCATGTCAATTGAACAGCTAAACCCCAATGCAGTGAGGGCAACACTCCATTTCTGAGTGTCGCTATTGGCGGTATAAGGTCTAGAAAACTAAATGTCGATGGTAGTTAATCGCTTTTTAATGTGCCACGCATTCTAATTTCATACCAGACAAGCACTATCAGCATTCGTTTGTCAATATTGTGCAGCGTGCGTTACAATTGTGGGTCAAAAAATATAAACAGTACTAAACTTCTTTCAAACTTTTTAGTCCTTTTATTTAAATCTTCATACCTTCGTGCAGAAGAACCTCAGTACACATTTTGTTGATAAAATGTAGAATTCTAGTGTTTGTAACCTCTTGTGACTTTTTTGTGGTATTGTAATTGTAAGTCCCATTAAAGAATCCTTAAAGTGGTGAACTTTGAAGTAGGTTTTTTCTAAATGAACACCTTTAAATATGCTTCTGGAGAGTTCGTATGATATCAGGGGTTTTGCCCTTTTTAAAGAAAAAGTGGCTCAAGGTGCCCATATTGCAAGGCTTAATAACGGAACGTGCTCACTCCGAGAGTCCACATGGTCGTAGAACATTCACATAACACGGTTTCTGTGCTCTCCTCCGCTGACGTGGGAAGAGCAAAGAACTTAGAAAAGGGAGGGAGACTACGGGGTCTGGCTAATCCAATTTACCCGTTTTAAGATGCCTCGCCGGTGTGCAACGGGTACCAGTCCGCTTAGTACCGAAAAAAAAACTATAGAAGCTCGTTGTCCTGGTGGTTGCTAACATCGCAGGCTGTAAGAAAAAGTGTTATCGAATGATATCGAGTGTCAATTTAGATACCACTTGGGTACCAGTTGGCCATGGTACCCAAGTGGTATCTTAATTGACACTGGATATTCCACCCCGCACTGGGGTACGCGACAGCCGGAACCTCTTCCGACTGCGCTACCAGGTGCTCTTATGAGCTAAGGGCGTATTCAAATTGCTTTCACGATATCGAATAAAACATAAGTGCGTGGCACATCCCAATCAAAATTATCCTGGCCTTTTTCGTTTTTTTTTCCTTTTGATTGGAGCTTCACTTAACAGATCCTGTAGAGATGGACGTTTTTTCGCCTTATTGGATCTACTCGTAGGTGAAGAAACACATTCGATTTTAGTGGTCACTCAGTTGGGCGGTTTTAATCAGCGGTATTCTCCATCTTCGTTCTTATGTCTCGTGTATTTTCGAAGACCATCGAAAACCAAAATTGCGCAGTCGGTAGGAGATCAGACTTCATCATTAGTTTATTCAATAAATAAACCAATATGTAAATTATTCAAGTTTCGTCTCATGATTGTGCTAAGAAGGTAGCAGTTATAAAGTCGGTATAAACACTGAATTATCTATCAACTGACCAGGTTTAATTATTATTATAAACCAAACACATTCAGCAGTACCTCCACGATATCAAGGAGTGGTGGAATGTGTGGCGCGTTTTAGAGAGGGAGATGAGACTATCTACTGCTTAATAAATTGTAAAAACGGATCAACGATAAAGGATAAGGGACGATGTTAATCAATCCTTCTTGGGATGCGCTACGTGTTTTACCTCTACAACATGTCGTGGAAGCGATTTGAATTGGCCTATACAACTTGCAGTGGCCAAACCGATGAATAAGTCTGGTACCAATTCACCGACCTGGAAGTGATGGGAGGCTTGGTTGGCCTGGACGGGAAATCTGAACCAGGCACCTGGTATCGGATGCAAGCGATAGCCAGCACCTCTGACTGCGCTCCATGCGCCAAAATTATAAAAAGGATTGCTATTAAATATAGGAAGGAAAGAAAATTGTGGAGTTATCTTACGATAGTACAAGCTTATCTGTTTTACGGAAAATTGCATTTGAAATTGTTTGTTTCGTTCTTCCTGAGGCTGTTTGTGTGCTTATTCTCTACATCCTTCAGTGCTACGGAGAAGTTTGAAAGCGACGCCCGAGTTGGTGACATTCTTATCGTAAAGGTAAAAAGATGTGACATCGTTGGCGCATGCGTGAAGCCGTTATGCTTCGCTACGCGCCTGAAACGAGACCTGGAGTGGTTGGATTTGCAAGTGAGTGTGAAATTTTTTAGAAAATGAATAACAAGCAGTTGTCGGTTATGCTTTCCTTGCTTCTATGTAGCTCTAGTTCTCCTATTTCGCTCTTTATCGCTCACATAAGTTTACTTTAGGCCTTGTTTAGTGTGCACGCGACGCGCGACGCGATGCATGTGTAGCGGCCAAATTGATCGAGCGACGCGATTGATCAATTCAGCCACTACGCATGGCATCGCGTCGCGCGTGGCGCCCACACTAAACAAGGCCTTGTTCACGTACTGCGTTTCATGAGGCTAAATTTCGTTTATTTATTTATCATATCTCTTTCATCTTTCATTGCAGCTACATAAATAAGTATCCAGTACCTCACTTATGAAGAGTTCAACGTTTTGCTCCGACCCCCATCCATTTCACACAATCCAATTTCTCATGTCTTCGTTTGCCCTTGTCACTTTGCATCTTCTGATGCCATCTAAACGTTTTGCACCTGATGTAGCACTGGCTATTAGATGTCATCATCTACGCAGGTCAGTTAGGTTGCTATGATCGTCCACAAATTTTCCACATCTTCACCTTCGTAACTCGGATGAGGTGTGTGCCCTTGAACGATGCTCTTGAATGATGCAAAGTTCTGTTGGCTTTCATTCTTTTTATCATTTGGATGATGAGATCATTACGAAGCATTTGCGATGTCGTACGATGCGATTCGGACTTAGGTATTCATAGTTTGTTCTGCACAGAGACTTCGTAAGTGGAACGTGATGTATCCTGTCCGGTGCCCTGGGTCACCTCTAATGGGTAAAAGGATAAAGGTCGGCTAATCTCTTTTATAATGCCCCATTCTACTTCTGCGGGATGTCGTGGAGACTTTAAGTGCGTATTTGCCCTGTTCAATGATTTCTTATATAGGACAATTACGCATTCAAGGTAGATGGTACTCGATCAAGATGTCGGTGTTTTAACCTTCCTAGATAAGTCCACTAGCAATTCACCGACCCTGGAGGATGAAAAGCTCTGTTGGTCTGGAGAGCTTGGAGTCAGGTGCACGCGACAAAAGGCACCTCCTCCGTTAGCGTCCAGCGCGCCGTAGCTCACCTGGACCGGTTGTTTTCGTTTCTGGCATGTGGACAACGTCAGAACTTTCTCCACCTCGATCTCAATGTCAACCAATCACTCCGCACTTGCTGTCACCCAAGGGGAAGGTGTACATGTATAAGTCGCGCTCTTACATTTTGGCGTTCAACCCACGATAGTCACTGCTAGGTGCGTCGAAGCCTTTGCCGTATGATCTCATGAGAGCAACTCACTACTAAGGAAGCGGAGTCTGAGAAAGGACAACCGCCCAAGGTAAGCGCCGAGCGCAAGACTGTGGGGCTAAATTAATATTTTTGAATTGTTGTTAGGATTTTTCTGATTTATTTAGCTTTTCGAGAAACTTTTTTTTGACTTCGCAATTTAAAGTAGATTCCTCGCATGACTTCATTTTTTGTTGCGGATCATTTTTAACTCAATGTAGTGGTGGTTATATTGAATAAAGGCAAGGCTAAGAAGGGACGTCTGCGGAATTGCTCCAATGATTCTCAACAAGGCCTAAATGGTCTTCTAGGGCATCTAAGGAGGAAGACAGCGATGAAGTTCTCGCTAGGGGCTACTGGATGGTTCCAAATTGGCAAAGATTTGTCGCCTAGTAACTCATGGACGGAAAGTTGGGGGTGAATTTCCTCCACATGGCTTGTACTGGTCATTTTGCAGCACTCACTTTAAACCAAATTCGTGTAAGTTTTTCAAATTTAACTCAAATGTGGGCAAGAATTTCTTTAGCACATGGGTTAATTCGGTGGTCTCTGTTTGTATCGAGCTCGCTGCAAGTGAAGTTGGTTTATTAGGCGGCAGTTCTTTGCCATTTCTGAACCGCAGCAAAAACGAACTCCATCCCTGTGCTCCTTATTCCTTATATCTAATAGATGTCTAACAAAACCATGAGGTGTTGTTGAGAATTGTTGGGTTAACATCACAGACTTCCTTCGTAAGTGTCAATCAAAATTGGGTTTTTCAGCAGGGCGGTAAGTTATGCGTACCTGTGGAAGGAGACGCGGATTGAATAGTTGTGCGAAGAGCATGATCAGCTCAGAATAGCTTTGCGCTTCGCTTCCGTGGAAGGAGCATGTGAAGTCAGCATTGTTCATGTTTCCAGCTCCTTGCTCCCGTGTCAGCGCTTTCGCGACGAGTTGCCGTGGGAGAGTATCTTGAAGCGCGGATATCAAGCGTCAGTCCAGTAAAAGTTGAGCTCCTTGAAGTAAGTCCGATTGATTAAAGATTCTAGTTATCAACATTTCTTATTCAGAGAGCAGGATACAGTTTGGCTTTCTTATTTATTAAGGAGTTTTTTATTGGACTTTTTTGCCTTTGATTATCGCTTTTTACACTTATGACTATTGAGGCTCCGCCGTTGTCGTCTAGTGAACTCCCCGAGTATTTCAGGTTAGTTGTCTATTTCTTATCGCAATAGATCATTGTTACCGTTGTTTCTAGTTCGCTGACTTTACCGCTCATTACCTTAGTGTCTGTCTATTGCACTAGATATGCTCGTAGTTTCGTTTTCTAGATGTAGACTTTTACGTAAGTGTAAAATTAAACGGGACTCAGTGACTTAGGAGGTACTCCCACGAATAGAGAATGTTTCAGAAATGGCCGTGAAATGCCACGCCATTCACAGTTTCGGAACTATGTCGAGGAGAGTGGGATGTTGCGGAATCCATACTTAGCGGAGACTCTCCATCTTCCCACCATATCGGAGTACTCTTTTCTAGACTTGGATGGGATAGAGAAGGTCGGTGGTCTTCTGTTCAAGCATAATTTTAGTTTTGTTGAAGTGCAATGTGTTGGCTTGGCACTGCTGTCATGTCATTTACTGATCTCAGCAACGATACCACGTGTTCATTTGTGGCACACGACATTGCGCTCCTTTTTCTTTTCGACGCTTCTGCTGATACGTGCACTACAGAAGGACCAGGACACATGATTTCTGCTTGCCTGAAATGGTCTAAAGATCTTTGAAAGTCTGACTCTCAAGTCTTCGTCTTTTGTTCCCAAAAGTCGTGTCCCTAATGCGTTTTTGAAGAGGCATCCAGTCTTCTACACTCCTCACTAGATATCCTTGACTTATGGCCTGATCAGCTTCAAGCCATGTGAAAATTTGCATTTGCAGGATCGATCAGAGCCGGCATGGGTGCTTCGCAAGAAACAGAATGAAATGCTTGCCGATGAATACGTGGTGCGAGGAGTGGAACACATGCGATCTGGCAATCGAGAAGCGGCCATCGTTGTGTTGAACCAAGCCCTCGACATCAATTCGAAATGTGTTGAAGCCCTCGTTGCGAGAGGAGCCGCGTGAGTAAAATACTCCTAACAGTAGCGTTAACACCGTCTTGCTCAATGTCTGGTATCGCATAGGATTCTGCGTCGTGCTGTTTTGGTAGTCATACTGAAGATGAAATCTAATAGGTAAGGGTTAGCGAGGACCCCTTTGGGAGAACTGCGGAGCTTAGTGTTGGCGAAGCTTTCATTGAGCTTCTAAATCATTCCAAGGAGACATAACGCGTGCGACCCTCTATAAATCATAGTACATCTATTATAACAATGCGCTGAATAATTTATGAATTCCTATTTATTTGCACTCATGGGGCAACTGGAGGAGGTGCCGGCTGTCGCATGCATCTGATGCAAGATTCTTGATTCGGATTTCTCGACCAGTCCAACCAAGCCTTTAGGGTCGTCGAGTTGGTCCCGGACTTGTCTGATAGGGATAAAGCACTGACTTGGTCATCGGTTAGCCGCCACAAGTCATTGTGTAGTCCAAATATGCATTAAGATCGCCTCTACGGTATGGCGTTACACGCCTACTATTAATTCTTTCTGGCAATGTGGTTCAAAGCAGAACTGATGTTCACTTCAGCTTTCGGCATTTTAATAGTTTATTTTACCCTGGGTCTAGGTTTTCTCAGTAGGCCTTGATTAATGGAGCAGCAAGCGGCTTATAATCTGCGGGTGGAATTGAAGTCATGATGGTAGCATTTTTTGGACTTTGAAATCACTTCACGTTGTATTACGCAGATATTCAACAAACGGGCACTATGTTCTCGCTGAGGCCGACTTTGATCGAGCACTATTGCTGGAGCCGACGCATACGAATGCTCGCAACTACATGGTGGAAACGCTTGTGAAATACGCCTCCTTGTGAGTTTTTGAGTTTGTCTCTCCACAGTGCTCTCCAACTATATTTTTCTCTACACCGAAAATCTGGCCATCGAATTCTATTGCTTAACGGTTGAGGCTGGAAGTGCAAGGAGACGTGGAGAATGCGAGGATAAAGTTCGAGAAGGTTCTACAATTGAAAGAGGACCGGCGGGCAAGAGCTGCTCTAGCGAAGCTGGACAAGAAGAAGCGGAGTCCTTCCGTTGAAATATGTAGGTTTTGATTACTTTGAGTGCATGTATAGTACCATTTGGGTTAAGAGAGCCGTTGGCCTTCAGATATCGCTTAAATTTCTGTGATTTAATTGATCACTAAAACGATAGCTGACTATCACAGTGAAAATTGTGTGGTGGAGGGTGCACGTCATCGAGACCGAAGGCAAATGTAATAACGCATCGCTCATACTGAAGAGGTCCGCGTGAAGCACGGACGTTTAACATCATCTGTCTCCCTTTCTCCGCACACATTCCCTATCTCTTGTTTCTCTCACTCAATTACGGTATAGTAGTCCTGTGGAGGAAAGAGCGTCTGTTGCGCGCCTGAAAACGATTGTTTTTGATCGAAAATCCTGCATCAGACGTAGCTCGAACCTGGACTTCTTGATTTTCGTGCCAGGGCTCTTCCGCACTCATTTCACTAGCTCCCAACGCTATGTGAAGCTCAAGACGGTGTTTTTGAAACGACGAAATCGGTAAATGCAGTGGTGTTGCGCTTGGGAAACGAGGTCTATGCCGTAGAGATGGAAGCATCCAAGCTCGGAGACCACGACTGCTTGTTCTAGTGCCTCTTGGTGCAAGAGTTCTATTCTGCTTTTAACGCATTTTGTGGTTTTTGTTAAATTGTGTAACAACCGTAGTAAGCTACAAAAGGTGAAAAGAATTTTCCGAGCAGCTTATGATTTTTCTGGAGAGGCGGTTTGCATCTTTTGCGAGAGTTACCCCTGTTTGTTATCCATGCAAATTGAAAAGCACTGTAAAGGAGGGATTGGTGAGCATGAGATAGCTCATCTCGGTCCCGTTTTCTAAGTTTCATTAATAGTTCTCTTAAATTTATGAAAGTAGTGTTCTTTCTTGTTGTTTGTGTAAAGCAAACAATGTGAGATTCTGCCTAAAATTTATGCCAGAAGAAACATTTTAGAAGAAATCGAACATATGACAGGTCACAGCAGCACATTCAAAAAATGTACAGCAAAAACGATTCGATTAGAGGTGACCATTATTTACTATAGAGGTAAAAGCTTAGCCGTGTTGCAATTAGATGTGTTCCAACCCGTTTCCTCGCATACATCTGATCCAATTGAGTGTTTCAGTGGAAGATCAGCGGGATAAATCAAGAACGAGAAAGAACACGCATCGGGATGAGATCGAAGAAGAGAAGAAGAAGCGACGACGTATGCAGGAAGAGGAAAGGGAGCGGAAGCGCGAGCTGCACGATAACCGAGCAAAGCTGCGGGAGATGGAGGAGTTCATAAAGGCTCTGCGGGACAAGAAATGACGTAAAAGATTCTATGGTTGCTCATCTATGTGTCCTGTAAATGACGTTGGCGGCACTGCCGTTGTTTAGTTATGCCGTTTGGGCTTAAGTCCCATCCAACGAGTGTTGTTGGTTTGATTGTTTGTGCTCTGTTGTGCCGTCTTGAAATGGGTCTTACTCAAATAAAGTCTTCTTTCAAGCTTTGCGGACGTTAGTTGGTGCACTTGGACTCGTCTAGTCGATGTATATCGTTGATTGGGTTGCGTCGTGAAGTTGTGTGACTTCCGTTTAATCTGTGTTCCAGAATGTCCTGTGCGAATCATCGGCTGCACACCGGGCGGTGTTTGTGCATCCACTCGTCCTTACAGTTCCTCGACCTTGCGATGCAGTCACTTCTGCTGAACCACGGACTCTTGCCATGTCCGCTGTCCCTAATGCCGGAATCACCTCCACCTGGTCTCGTCAAGACATTAAGCGGCATCGAAAAGGTGAGCCTGCTCAGTGTATTTCACCCGTTCGCGTTAGCTACTACTTCTGAGGGGAAATTCGAGGGAGCTGCCTAATAAGTGAAATGATGTCGTGGCAGCTAGAACACTGAAGAGCTTGAGAAGTGACTCCGTGGGTGAGGTGCTGCTCTGAACTGCCGAAGGTGGGCATTTGGACCACATAGGCTACCACTTCAAGCGGCGCAAGTAAACTATTGCTCCGTTAATTAAGGAGCTGTCCGTTTATATATAGTGCGTGGACGTAGTAAGGTGGAACATGGCTGGTAGTACGAACACGATTTTTCGCCCCGTGAAGAACCGCCACCGATTCAGCGCTTTTAAGAGTGCTGTTATATGAAAATTGAGCTTTAAGAAATTCCCGAGTTATGCTAGCAAAGGAGGTTTATGCGGACACCCACTATGCAGACGTCGCGCTTTTCGCAGCAGTCGCATGCGCCGCATGCTTTCGTATTTTCGGCTTTTTCTCCGGTGGGACATCGCTCATATGGTGATACCGATCCCAAGCTTGAAGTCGGAAAACGATATCCAGCTGAGCGCATAGGAATCCGCAGGCTTTGATTGGGCAACCGCTTTAGTTAAAGTGGTCCTCTCGGAAACAACGCGCGCATGCGCATTAAGTCTTCTCGCCTATTTATTTATTGTCACCTTCGAGGCTGCTAGGCTGATGTTGAACTTGCTTTGAGTACTTTTCCGAATGCGGCTAGGCGGTGGTGCATCTTGTGGCGCCAGGACGAGATGGACCACCATAAAGGATAAAGGATGAGGGACAGCGGTTATCAGTCACTTTTGAGATGCGCCACGCATTCTGCTTCTACGGAGTGTCGTGGAGGCAATCTAAATGTGTATTTGGCCCGTTTGTATAATATTTGGCCTGGCCACTTGTGGTGGTCAGCTGGTGGACAATTCAGTGTTTCATCCTTTCCGGACAAGTCGTGTACCAATTCAGCGATCCCGTTGGGGTGTAAGGCTTGGTTGGCCGGGTGGGAAATACGAAGCAGGAACTTGGTATCGTGTGCATGCGATCGCTAACATCTCCGAATGCTCTCCACGCGCCCATGCCCGCCATACGACCATTCTCTGTGACTCCTCTTCTTTTCATTGGATGAATGAACTGTTCGGCGTATTGTCGCTTAAATGACGATCGGCGGTGAAATGCTAGCAGCCTATCTTACGCTCAAATCCTGAATTAGCTTTGTGATGGGAAGCTGGGCGCGTGGTGGTGAAGATGAGGCGTCCATTTCGCGTGACCCTGTTCATGGTTCATGGTTCGGGTGTGGACCAGGCCAACCAAGCTTTCTATCCCTCCGGCTCGGCGAATTGGAGCCAGACTCGTCTCGGAAGGATAAAACGTTGGCCCTGGCCACTGCGTGTCTTTGTATAGACCAAATACGCGATCGAACTGCATGCACGACATCCAGTAGAAGTAGACAGTGTAGCGCATTGTTTAACGTCGTCCGTTTAATTTTGTCCTGGAAATAGATAAAAAATTTTACCTACATACTGCTGCGAAAACGGTAGCTTATGAAGACATTGAGTAGGTTGAGTATCAAAACCATGTATCGAACATGGCGTTGCCTGGATTGACAAAGTCCCTCAGCGTTTTGCTTTAAGCATATGGGAGAAATGCAGGATGAAAGCGTACTTTCGGTAGTTCTAGCTTACTGTGTGGTATTGTCAGATCTGCCAGTCATTGCCATGAAGGTCATAGAAAGCTGTGTTAGAAATGGAATGCCTGGAGCTGGTTACTTCACCGGTCATGGAGATTTCTTCGCTCGAGTCTCCAACCAATCCAGCCCTTTCAAAATGCTTAGAACTCGACTTTTGAAGGAATGTATTCGCGTGTGTCTGTACGCTAGTAGGAATATACTTCTCCATGTATTGCTTTTCTGTTTTCATATGAGAATCTCAAAATACCGATTCAAATCTGAGGCTTTACTTTGCAGGTTCGAGAGGTTTTGCGAGGCGTTTTCCGTTCCAAGTACAGGCGATCAATACGAGAGGTGGCCATATGCGTCGGACCGAACCCTCTTCGCATCAATCACACTTATAGTACGTCGCACTTTATTGCTTCTGAGACTGGCGGTAAAGGTCGTCCGAAGGGACACCGTTTGACTGGCCCGAGGCGAGCTCCATTGTGTTGTGGTGGCCAGTGCAAACAGCGCAGACAGTGTAACGGTGAAGCCCGTAAAGAAGGGCTGCTGGTTCGTGTTCTTCCTGTCGCAGGAATTTCGATCAGAAAGCACCAATTGATTGAAACACCCGTTCTTTACTGCGTAGTTCATTTATCTGGAGGATCGTCGTGCAGAATTGAATATTCGGAAGGAGGAAATCCATCACAGTGACCATGTTTTTCCACCGAGAACCGGTTCCTAAGTGCATAAGTGCACTTCTCTCAGAAGTAAAGCGCTTACAATTTAGGAGTCAGTAAGGCAACGGTTTTGTTCTTTTTGAGATAGATGTCGTTGTTGTAGAAATGCCGGTGTCCATATGTGACGCGGAAGACTCGCATGACGAAAACTGCGGTTCGCCATGTTCTGTGTTGTCGGACGTGGAGAAGCGACGCATCAATCGGCAGTTGTTCATGGTGGGTTTCATTCTCGTCTCTTTGGCGGAGACACTCGCAGACAACATTAGGTATGGGTGCTTCAGACCTTCCCACCCAAGGAGGCTCGCCATTCCGGTCAACGGATGTTTATTTTCATTCGAGGCTACGACGAGCTAGTGCGAGAAGATATCGAGGAGAGGTAGTTTGATGTAGATCCAGCACAACCGACGGCCGCCTCGCCAACTGTTCTGTTCAGCGATGTGCTGTTCCACGACGACAAGTGCAGTTTGGTAGAATTCGACCACGAGGGATGCTCCATGCACGTGAACGACTCGAGCGACGACGTCTTCAAGTGGATGCGCGTGGTGCCTTTCATTGTGCATGGCAAAGTATAGCTGATTCGTGTGGTCGTTCTAGGTGCAGACTGATTGTGTTGTGAAATTATTGGGTTGGCTATTGTTAGCGATATTTTGCTATTACTAGGATCTCTTGAGTTATTTGGAACCAAGTTTTCTCTGTAGCTGCTCAGCGTTCGGAAGTGATGGCTATTGATGTACCAGATATATGGATAACATGTCGAATATGTGAGAATTTTGTGGGACATCGGGGTGCGCGCACTTCATAGAACCTCGCAGGAAAAATTATCCCTCGTCTTCACATGGATCCTTGAAGGAGAACTTCATTGGTTGAGATATCTACCTATTGTGAAAGGTGAACACGCTCATTGGTTGTTGTGAAGTATTCCGAACGGCTATTGATTCTCGTTAATATTCCTTATTGTGGGCTTAAAATGCGGCGTTATTGCATTTGAATCACTCAGTGAATGTAAATTTATTGGTATGATCTCATCGTAATAATGCCATAATAAACATTAAAAAAGTAGCCGTCTTGGTGTTGATTGGACTGCTCTACAGAGAATTTGTCGCTATAAAAGGCTAGTTTCTGGAAATTCGGCAGAAATTAAGTACGCCGGCATCACAGGTCAGATCGATGACAATGGTGGTGTGGAGCTCCACCAGCGAACAGCCGACAGGTGCGGGGTAATGAAGCCTGCAATTGCTCACCTTTGACACCCGGCATTAATGCTAGAGTTGCTCCTATTATTGGTTGATCGAATAGTCTTGCAACACTAGCACAACAATATTACAATACAATACAATATAATACAATATACAAGAACTCAGTCCACGATATATTCTCCATCCAAGTCTAAGGTCCTGCTCCATCTTTCTGACAGCCTTTCAATTCCTTTCCGTCAGAATTCCGTGGGTTGTGAGGAAAAGGATTCAGAAACCTCCATTTCCACTTGACGTCAATCATCGAGCTCTCAACCTCGAAGGTGCTGCTTCAGAGCTTTGAACAGGTGGTAATCAGGAGTGAGGTCTGGAGAGAACGGTGGATGGGCAGAACTTCCCAGTCTAACTCCTGGATTTTCTCGCGACTCACTTTTGCGACATGAAGATGCGCGTTGTCGTGCTGCAGGTAGACGTTTTCCCGTTCTCGACGTTTTTGGCACATGGCGTCGGCCAAGCTCTGGAGCTGGGTGGCGTAAACAGATGCTGTGACTGTGGTCTCACTACCCAGCCACTCCCTGTAAAGCATGCCTTCTGAGTCCCACCAGCCACACGGAAGAACCTTCTTTTCGTGGTGTCCACGTTTCAGATGTCTTGGAGCCGGTTCTCCGCGTGGGAGCCATTGGCTATTGCGGGTGTGGTTAACATAAAGTATCCAGCTTTCATCACCAGTAACAATTCCTTCAGAAAGTCCTTCGTGTGCGGGCGAAGAAGCAGCGGGTCAGCAACACTGACTCGACATGCCTTGTAAGAGTCCCGCAGCTCATGTGGTACCCAAGACGAGAAAACTTTGCGGCACCCAAGGATCTCCAGCTGCCTCACGACGGTGCTTTGCGTACATCCAAGTGTCGACGCCAATTCGCGAGTGGTTGAATTCGGCTTCACCTTGGAGGCTTCGCGCAAGCTGTCTTCTTCCACAACAGAGGGGCGTCCGGAACGAGGTCGATCTTCGAGAGAGATATCTCCAGCCTCGAAGCGCTGATACCAACGGGCCACTGAGGAATAGTGAATGACTTCCTCCTTGAGTGCAGCGCAGATGTTGGAGGCTGCAGTCCTTGCGGAATGGCCTCACCGAAATTCGTAGTAGGCGATAGGTCGTAGGATGCTGCTGGTTATAGTTGACATTGTTTTTATATAGTATGCTTGGGAAAGCTTCGAGAATGTACTGTGACGTCACCACACAAGATCAATACTGCAAGAGCTTTAACAAATTTAACAGGCAGTAGCATAAAGTGTTGCAAGACTTCGATCAACCTAATATTATGTCAGTGGGGTTGACAGGTGGAAATTTGTTGAAGGTCTGACACTTCGACCGTATCTTCGTCTTCAGGGGCCTAAACATGGCTCAAAGCAATACAGGGTGCGTAAAAAGTATTGACGCACCTACTTTTTGCTTCAGCTCCAGCTTTCTGTTTCTACCCCTCTAGGTTTTTGTGTGTTATTTTTGTTGTCTGTATTGTGCTAAAAAAAAACACTCACGAAAAAACTGAAGAAACATGATCGTCACCGTTACGGTGGCCCTTTTTTTGTCTGTTACCCAGACAGTTGAATACTTCCTTAACAAGAGAATTTGGCGCTGTTCGAAACGGTTGGTGAGGAAAGAGGTCAGCAACCCAAACGTCAGCCACGGCTCTGTCATAACAGATGATGATCACAAGATGTCCAAGCACGATAACGTTCAAATCGAAAATTGTCAACCTCTGTCCCATAACGGCAAACAGATAACGCGCGCAGGTGTGAACAGCTTCTCAGGCGAGCACAGCTTAAACATGAATACGCTGGATTACTCTTTCTAGGTGATTTTGAAGAATGAGGTCTGTGCTACTTTCAGCAGAAGTGACCAGTCGCAGAAGGCTACCCTGTTCGAAGCACGGAACAAAATGCAAGCGAATACTTGCGGCGCGTGCTCATGAATTTTTCCGCCGTTTTCGCTCCTGTGTTCACAGTAAAGGAGCCAATGTCGACTGCGAGTTATTCTATCGTATTTGTAAGATCATTTTCCATATTTCTGAAATGAATATTTTAAAACTTACTGCGCAATACTATTTCCACAACCGCCATTTACTGCGTCAATACTTTTTACGCACCCTGCAGATTTGAGAGCTATTTCACCATATGCTTCGGCCGCACTAGCATTTTCGACTCCAAGTCGCATCAGATAGTAAATAAGGAGGATCGATAAAGGATTTTGTACTGCGGTCTACAGAGGTTTTAGTGCAATTTCAGAGTGCTGGACAATCGGCGCGCAAGGGTGTCAAGAGCGAAGAACGCTACAGTATCTGTGGAGTATACTTCGGACCGAATCGAATAATTTCGAATGAATATTCGAATAAATTCGAATATTCGAATATTCATTATTCGAATATTCGGTGAGGTCCAAAATTCGAATATATTCATTATTCGAATATTCGATAAGGCCAAAAATTCGAAAATATTCATTATTCGAATATTCGCTGAGGCCCAAAATTCGAATATATTCGTTATTCGAATATTCGACAAGGTCCAAAATTCGAATATATTCGTTATTCGAATATTCGACAAGGTCCAAAATTCGAATATATTCGTTACTCGACTATTCGACGTGCCCCAAAATTCGAATATATTCGACGCTACTGAGATAGCCACGGATCTCCCTCGATAGAGAGCCTTCGGGCTCTCTTGTTAAGAAGGATCTCGGGCCGCTTGTCGCAGGGCCACGTGGCACGTCCCCGGGTGGTGGATAAGGGAATTAAACGCGAACCAAATGCGACTGTGTGCTGCCCAGAGACGCAGGTGGGATGCAGGGGATGGACTCCTTGCTCCTGCTGTGTCGGGTCGACGCGTTCCTTGTGCGTGGGAGCGGCATGTTCGTGCACAGTGTGCGCGGATGTGTCCGTGACTGTGCGGATTGTAACTGTGTCGGCCCGGCCAAAAGCTTGCACTCGGTAGACTGGGAGTACATAATAAGGCGATTCGGGGCCGCCTCAAAAGTCTCGCCCCGTCCCTTCGGGCAGTCTGGCTGGCTGCCCGGAGTTCTTCGCCCGCACGACAGAGCCTGACTAGCTACCCGTGTTGCATGGAAGTCAAACACAGCAGCACTAAAGGGCTTCATTCCCCTGACCCCGAAAGAGCCCCCATTTCTGCAGCGGTGGGAAGGACGAGTACGGAGAGGCTGCTAAAATCTCAGGGCCTAACCAGGCTGCGCAAATTGAGAAGGACTAGGATGACGATCTGTACTTACAACGCCCGCACACTTGCATCGGAAGCATCCGTCGAGGACCTGATGATGCAAGCCAAGAAGATCAAGTACGACGTCATCGGACTGACCGAGACGAGAAGACACCACCCCCTACACGCCGCCTACGACTCCGGAGAAGAACTGTTCCTCGGAACATGCGGCAGCAGGGGAGTAGGCGGCGTTGGTGTCCTCGTCAACACGCACTTGGCCATGAACATCGATTCGTACGAGTCTCTGACAACCCGAATCGGACGTCTGCGACTGAAGCGATGTGGCTCCGTGCCAGCTTTGACCGTATTCGTCGCGTATGCCCCAACATCCGACTACGACGACGAAGAGGTCGAAGCCTTCTACGTGGAGCTGGAGAAGTTCTATAAGGAAGATCACACCTTCTACAAGGTGATCGTCGGCGACTTCAACGTCAAGATCGGACCGCGAAGGTCGCCAGAAGAACTTCACATCGGAACCCACGGTTTGGAGTGGAACGAGCAAGGTGAAAGGCTGCCTGAGTTTATCATGTCGACCAAGACCATCCATGGAAACTCGCAGTTCCAGAAGCCTCCCTCCCTACGATGGACTTGGGAATCTCCCGGTGGCCAGTTCCACAACGAGATCGACCACATCATCTTCAATCGCAAGTATTGCCTGACCGACGTCTCCGTTGTCCCCAAGTTCTACACGGGATCGGACCACTGCCTCCTTCGCGCGAGGTTTCGCTTTTCGCGTCAAGGAGAGAAGGCCGCGAAGTTCAAGAAGAGGAATCCCAGAACGACCATCAACTGGGACATTTACACCTCTCTTGCCGGCCTTTGGGAAGATGCCGTCATGGACAACGTCGATGAGGAATACGACCGCTTCGTGCACCATCTCCACGATAGTGCTAAGGGAGCCGAGAGCTTGAAGACCACCAAGAGGCGCCTGTCTCCGGAAACTCCCGAGCTTATACGCCAGCGTGGAGCAGCACGAGAGTCAGGAAACTATCAGCTGACGTCCGAGCTTGCGAAGCTATGCAGAGCGGCGATAAAGGAAGATCTCAAGGAGAGAAGGGCGGAAGTGTTGGCTGAAGCAGCAGAGGCAGGGTTGAGCATCCGCACTGCCCGCCGAAACTTCGCCAACTTCAAGACCAAGATGACCGCTCTCCGACGTCCTGACGGAACCGTCACCTCTTCCAGAAGGATCATGGAGAAGGTCATCCACGACTTCTACTCCGATCTCTTCGATAGCCACGTCCACCTGCCCCCATGCCATCTTCCGCAGGATGGATACGTCGTTCCCTCTGTTCTCCCTTCCGAGATCCGACACGCCATCTCGTCGGTGAAGAAACGTACAGCACCCGGCCCTGACAGGATTAGACCCGAACACCAGAATAACCTCCCGCCAGCGCTCATCAACACCCTGGCGCGGCTCTTCACACGTTACCTGTCGGAGTGCAAGGTTCCATCTCAGTGGAAGACCAGCAGGACCGTCTTGCTGTACAAGAAGGGAGACCTGCACGACATTGGCAACTATCGCCCGATCTGCCTGCTGTCCGTAGTCTACAAGCTGTTCACTCGAGTCATCCTGAATAGGATCAGCAGAACGCTGGACGAAGGACAGCTATGCGAGCAAGTAGAAGTTCGGAGAGGATTCAGCACGATCGACCACATACACACCATTACGAAAGTCATCGAAGTGTTTAATTACCCAAGCGAAGGCCGACCAATGGACTTGAGAAACATGAACGATGCGGCCAAGGTCGACCTCTGTCGAAAGTACTTCATCGTCGGTTTGTTTGGTCTACCGTTGGTGTGGCTTAAGATCACATCCTGCTTCTTTGGTTGAGGCTTTCTTCGACCGCAATCACCGGCCACCAATACCAATCGGAAGTATGTCACGCTGAGTGCCAAGGAGCGATCTTTTGATTAATAGTAATATGTGTTTGGGAGACCATCTTCCAGTCGTACCGTTCGAGAAGTGTCGCATGGGCAGGCTATTTGACATTCATTTTCTCAGTCGGAAGGGTATAGACTGGCTGCGATCTCACCCCAAATTGCCACAGCATCATTCATCCTTCTCAAAGTCCTTTTCTATGATTCACTTGTAGGAGACCTTATTTCTCAGCTTAACGGCGAGGTGTTTCCTCACTCAATTGTTGTTTTTTCTTGTCCGGGTTTGTAACATAAAACATCATATACATATTAACATAATGCCTTTAAATAACACGTCGTGTTTGAGATCACGTTTATTTCTGTGTTTGCTTTACGAGGGTCATCAGAAGCCATAGAATATCTACAATTTCAACCAAACTATTCTTTATTGATAAATTTTGTGGCTAGAAGCCGTAGAATGTTTACAATTTCAACCAAAGTATTCGCTATTGATAAATTTTGTGGCACTATGTCAGTTGTGCGTTACGGTCGGAATATTCGAACGAATATTCGAATAAATTCGAATATTCGAATGTTCATTATTCGAATATTCGGTGAGGCCCAAAATTCGAAAATATTCATTATTCGAATATTCGATGAGGCCCAAAATTCGAAAATATTCATTATTCGAATATTCGATGAGGCCCAAAATTCGAAAATATTCGTTATTCGAATATTCGACGAAGCCCAAAATTCGAAAATATTCGTTATTCGAATATTCGACGAGGCCCAAAATTCGAATATATTCATTATTCGAATATTCGGTTTTTCGTGAAACCGAATATATTCGATTATTCGTTTATTCGAAAAAATTTTGGAAGGACACAAGTATACTGTGGAGCAGGCCACGTTGAGCACATCAACGTTGGGGCGCTGTTGTGAGCAGAGGAGACGAGAAGAATTTTTCCATAATGGAAGCTTTGTAAGAGTGGCGGTTTTCGCCCTGAGTGCGGCAGGACCGCGCTTCAGCGGCGACTTGAAGAATTCTCTCCGTCCGAGCTCAACTACGTTTCGAACATCGATCGCGTATATTCTCATCTTGGTCTCGTCGTTAGCTGTGAACGAGATGCTGGTAACATTCGCGTGTTGAGTTCAACGATAATGACAGACTTTGGTGGACCAGATTTGACAGGTGACTCTTGGTTTTCCTAGAACTCTGACATTTCTGCCAGAGCCCAATAGTCCTTATAATGTAATGTCCTGTATTAGTGCTGCATCGACGACCACTAATTCTGAGATGCCTTCTCCAAGTTTCACGATTGAGTAGAACACGATTCTTTTTTTCGCAGAAAGCGAGGTCATCTCTTTACTCACGAGCTCCGAACGGACGTTAATGCTTCAAGAAAAAATCTTTAATCTGCAACATGGGCAGACATGGAAATCAAAAAGGGATTTGAGAAACGAAATCGCAAGACAAACGATAAAAGGATAAAAGGGTAGTATGGCGTTGTTCAATTCCTTTTGGGATGCGCCACGCATTCTGCTTCTACGGTTAGTCATGGGGGCGATTTAAATGCGCATTTCACCATACAATGGCCAGCTGATGAGCAATTCAGCACTTCATCCTTCCCAGGCAAGTCTGGTACCAATTCACAGTTCGTGGAGGGATGGAAGACTTGAGTCGGCTCTGTGGCAAATCCGAAACTTAAAATACAGAGGAAGGAAGGGAAGCTCATTGAATTCCAAATCTGAACAGTATAGCAATCAAATTAATCCAGACACTGCGAATATTAAGATTTTGAAGGGCATGAACACACAGTCGGCCATTCTCACACTCGTGATACACTCATATTCACTAACTGTAATTAACTGTAATTTGTTGAACTCCCGTAGGCTTCTATGGGTAAGGAAATTTGGAGGATTTAGCAGGAGGAATACAAAGTCTGAGCTTTCCACCCCTAGACATCGTTAGTAGCGCACCGAATAAAGCTCAACTGAAATTCTCCGTGTCAGGACCTTAAACATAATTCAACGATTACGCTGCTACTTAATGTTAGTAGCACTGGTAGCGGAGTCGTACTGTGCCGTCGTCACACATTTATAGTGTTAAGGAAGGCGACATCAGGTGCAGTAAAATGTAAATATTAGGTTGTCCCATAAGTCCCCGCCGTTTTTTCAACGATTCATTGCGGATTTCGCCGGCGATTCCTTGCATTGCGCTATACAGCTTTCGAAGGAGAATGATTTCCTCTATCAGAACTTGTATTGCATTTCTTTTTTCATCTTGAATTTTGTCAATTTTCAGGTCGTTAAATTGAAAAGTGGCCGACAGTTCCTTCTCTCCGCCTAGGCTTGGAATTTTTTGTGCAGCTTTTTATAGCATTTGGAAGACAATAATCTGCACTGTAAGAATACGGGTCGGTCCTATTTGCTCATTTGTTCTTTATTGATTTTTAGGCCATCAAATGGGACGTCCGAAGAAGGAGACTTATTTTTACCGACAGCTCCTGCCCTGTGGTGGGAATTTTTTGCTCGGTAATATATGTCGTTCGGAAGAGAATGTCTTGCTTTATAAGAATCTGTGTCGCGTTTATTGGCTCAAGCCGATTTCTGCCGAATATCTACAAAATGCCAGAAAGAGAAAAACCATCTTCTCCAACAACTCCTTCGCCTTGTTCAGTCTGTCTTGCTCAGTTTTATATGACACTCGAAAGTGCATCTCTTGGTCTACCAGTAGTCTGTCCGTGTGATGAATGATGCCAACCGACCTGCTTGCACGTCATCATTTGTCACACGGACATATTGAACGATTTCTGCACCAGAATTGCAACTGGCGTTGAAAAATGATGTTTGTATGTCAACATAAAGCGCCGTCTCTCTGGCAGACTTAGCAGCACTAGAACTCTGGTTGAAAGCAAAGAAACGAAAGAAGAAGATGCCAGAGGTGCTCATGCTTGTCGATCTGGCACTGCTCCGTTTTTATGACCTGAAAATTAGCAGAAATTTAAGAAACAAGAATAAGTTACATGTTCTAGTAGATCAAGATATGCACTTTTGAGTGTCATATCACTCGTCATATAAAACTGAGCAAGACAGACTGAACAAGGCGAATGAGTTGTTGGTGAAGATGATCTTTCTCTTTTTTTGGCATTTCGTTGATATCGGACATAACTCAGCATGAGCCAATAATCGCGACATGAATTCTTATAGAGCAAGATATTCTCTTCCGAACGACATATATTACCAAGCAAAAATTCCCACCACAGGGCAGGTGCTGTCGGTAAAAATAACCCTTCTCCTTCAGACGTCCCAGTTTGATGGAATACAAATTAATAAAGGACAAATGAACAAATAGGACCGACCCGTATTATTGTAGTACAGAACATTGTCATTTAAATGCTATGAAAAGCTGTGCAAAAAGTTCCAAACCTTAGCGAATACAAGCAACTGCCGGCGATGGCCACTTTCCACTTTAACGACCTAAAAATTTACAGAATTAAGGATGAAAAAAGAAGTGCAATTCTGATAGAGCAAATCAATTTCTTTCGAAAGCTGTATAGCGCTATGCATGGGACCGCCGGCGAAATCCGCGATGAATCGTTGAAGAAAACAGCGGGGACTTATGGGACAACCTAATACATACATACTTAAACTGGGTACTCGTTAACTATCTTCAAAATTAGGAAAGCGCTCAGGTGACAGGCACGCACTGTCTTGGAGCCTAATCCAAACTAGTTGCCGTCTGATGGGGAAGGAACAATGCCGTCCTGCAACTAAGCATGCTAGGTTCTCTTCGAATTGCATCAGAGAAATCGTGAGATATGAAAGGAAAGGAGTATCCTATTATGGTGGCATGATGTTCCCCTCACACTTGAGCTGTCATAAACCATGTGATGTGACATGGGTCTTCGTAGGCCGGCCTGTCACAAGGGCCTGTCGCCTGCAATCGAGTGTCCGTGTTCGGCTTAACTCGCAGAGCGAGTAGTTTCCAGTGGCACCACGTGGAGGAACGGGCATCGCCATGATGCTCTACTCTTGTCCAAAGAGTCGAGTTCAAGCTGCAGCTGGAACCTCGATAGAGTTCCCCATCTCTGTCGGGGTGCACCAAGGTTCTGCGCTTTCCCCACTCCTCTTTGTTGTCGTCATGGATGCCATTACGCGAGATCTTCAGAAGCCCGTCCCATGGACATTGCTCTATGCTGATGACGTGATGCTCGTTTGCGAAGATAAGGATGATCTCGAGCGGCAGGTGCAAGCTTGGTGCGACCGCCTGGCGATGTTCGGACTCAAATTGAACGTCAAGAAGACCGAGTACCTAACGACGGACGTTACCGAGTCCAGCTCCATCAAGGTTAACGGCATCGAGCTTCCACGCGCTGCGGTCTTTAAGTACCTGGGATCAGCAGTCACGTCTGAAGGCAAACTGATGATTGAAATGAATTCACGCGTGAGTGCAGCATGGTCCAAGTGGCGCTCGTTGACTGGCGTGCTCTGCGACAAGAAGATACCAGAGCGCTTTAAGTCAAAGATTTACAGAGCAGTCGTCCGGCCAGTAGCCATGTACGACACTGAGTGTTGGCCAGCGACCAAGGAAGTTGAAACGCGCCTCAGCGTCATGGAGACGAAGATGCTGCGCTGGACGGCTGGAGTCACGCGCATGGACCGCATCCAAACGATGTCATTCGGCAGAAGTTCGGTGTCGCGCCCATAGCTGACAAGATGCGCGAAGCTCGCTTGCGATGGTACGGCCACGTTCTGCGTGGAAAGGAAGACAGCGTCCGCAAGATAGGCCTTAACTTCGAGGTAATAGGAAAGCGGCCTAGAGGGCGCCCGAAACCGCGCTGGGCTGATACGTTACATACGGACTTGAAAGCGGCTGGTGTCCACCCTGATCTAGCGCTGGATCGGGAAAGGTGGCGTCATGACACCAGAATAGCGGCCCCGCTACGAAGCGGGACAGACGCTGAAGAAGAAGAAGAAGAAGATGTTCTCCTCACACCTTCTGCAGAGTTGGTGAGGTGTTGAATACCCATTTTCAGCTGCTGTTCTTTAAGCAAATTACATTGATTCTCGCTGTTCAATCAGAAATCTTACAGACGCCTCCTGCCCTTTCCTAGTTGACCATTCTCTTTTAAGAATTTCTCAAATTTTATTTAAATTAAAGGATTCATTGTGGCTAGCAACCGCCACCGTTTTCTGCATCAACACTTCAACGCATTGGTATCCTTCGGTCCTAGCTACTGTCACTAAGGCCTGGTACAGAAACGGTTAAAATGCGTCGGCACTGCCACGATGTGAAACCCCTTTTCACACATCAGAGAAGGTAAGTGAGTAATCCCGATATCACGGGAGGGTGCTGAAGGACCTCGAGGATAACGCGGATGTCACGTGTGGATAAACAGCACCGGGGGGTGTAAGGCGTAGCATCGCTGCCAGGAAAGCAGAAGGTGTGGGTTCGAGTCCCTCCTGGCGCAAGAGTTTTGATCGTAACAAAACATCCTGTAACAACATGTAGCCTCTATATCAGCCGTTCCAAGCTTAGGCAAATGTGTTTAAGTGAGCAATATTTTTCACAGCGGTCTGCTCTGTGCATAACGAGAGCGTTCAGGTCATGACAGTAAGCTCGTAGGCGTCACACCAGCTGTTTAATTTTTTCCGTTTTTGATTTCAAACCTTCTTTGCGGGGCGAACACTGCCTTTCTAACCTTATGCACAAGAAAGCCTCAAAGAGTTGTGTATTATAGCCAGCTTACACCACACGCTACAAGAGCGTTTGTATTTCCTTTTCCTTGTTTCCTTGCAGGTCCCCATTTTAAAGGTAGAATCCCTCGCTTTGTTGTCTCTCTTGTAGAGCATCGTATAGAGCTTTCCAAAGAGGTACACTTCACGTCTTTAAGAACACACCTTTCAAAACGACTTTTCGTTTATCCGCTGGATTGCTTACCATGGGAAAGCTGACAACACTCTTCAGTTGTAGCGTAACTGAATCCAATAGAATCATAACGGAATAAACCGCGTGATGTTCCCCTTGTAGAAGCCATTGGATAGGACTACAAGTTTCTATAATAGAGAATGAATAGCAAATTTCACAAATTTGTTCACTGCAGAGAAGAACATCCAGGAGAGGATAACCGGTCTTATTTGAAAGGCGGCTTACAAGTCCCAAGAAAGAAGGATTTGACTGACGTGTTCACAAGTTAAGCTTTGGCCAAAAGCAGTTATTATGTGGTTAAAACAACTACATGGTCTCGTGACAAGGACACCAAATTTGTGACTGAAGCGCTGGACATCTTGCGTTAGATATGTGGTACATAGGGGCGCAGAACGTTTGCTGCACTGGATTCTTGATAAATCACCCGCTCGAGAGACTCGTTGCACTACGTACTGTTCTGAAAGGCTTCTGTGACAGTGACATCTTTATAAAATTCATTTAATAACACGGAGGGATCACGGTTAAAGGTTTTTGTGTGTCTTCATATGTCGATGAAGGTTGCCAGACTGCGTGAACCGCATGAAGCACACATCACATCCATAAGGCTTCTGACCTAAACACGTAAAAAATTTTACGCTCTGGAAAATGATCTTTTAAAAACGATTCTGCGCATTTTTTTCAAATTTATACCACCTAAAGGGTAGAAATGAAACGCAAGAAAAGAGATGTGCGATGTTTCAAACGGGTGCACCTGTATGCGTTCGAAGGTGTTTTGTCAGAGTGGAACTGTCCGTGAACTTTTTGTCGCAGTGGCTGCATTGGTATGGCCGTTCATTTGTGTGTGTCCTGAAATAAGAGCCGAAATAACAAAACAGATTTCATAGTTTGATGCGATCAAAACTCCAGCGCTAGGCGGGACTCGAACCCGAACCTCCTGCTCACAGGGCGGGAACGGTCTACGCCACTACACCGCTGGCGCTGTTTGGTCGAACGCAACACCCACACCTCGTGAGTGACCCATTTGCACCCACCCGTATATCGAGATGAGCCAGCCGCTGACATCAGCATGGAAACAGGCTGAAGGGCTTGATAGAAAAATAAGACATCGCTTAGTGAAGGACTGCGTTTTTCGCTATATCACATGAGAAATTTGAGGAATACTTATATCTTTATTGTTTATTTATTGTTTATTTGCCAATAACAGTAATCAACTAGGTGGGAACAGAAACAAGATTGGCTATAAACAAAAATAGAGAATCCTACTATATATAAAGCAGCAAGCATGTGTGTGCGTGTGTGCGTGTGTGCGTGTGTGTGTCACACTGTCCGTCACACCTGAGTTGGGGCGCGGCAGCCGAACACGTCGGCAACCGTGCATGGCGAGCCCTAGACGTACCGAACACGTCGGCAACCGTGCATGGCGAGCCGTAGACGTGCCGAACACGTCGGTAACCGTGCATGGCGAGCCGTAGACGTGCCGAACACGTCGGCAACCGTGCATGGCGAGCCGTAGACGTGCCGAACACGTCGGCAACCGTGCATGGCGAGCCGTAGACGTGCCGAACACGACGGCGGTACAAAGCTTCAGGCCTGGGGGTAATCGAGGTCGATAAACACGAATCTGAAGTCGGATCAATCGATATCGATCGATATTATCGATTTTTTGAGGATCACGTTCAACCGGCACGAAACTTCGGCCCTGGGGGTAATCGAGGTCGCTGAACACGAATCTGAAGTCGGATCAATCGATATCGATCGATATTATCGATTTTTTGAGGATCACGTTCAACCGGCACGAAACTTCGGCCCTGGGGGTAATCGAGGTCGCTGAACACGAATTTGAAGTCGGATCAATCGATATCGATCGATATTATCGATTTTTGAGGATCACGTTGAGGAAGATCAGCCGATCCATCTCGATTTACATAATGGTCAGAAGGCCTAGGGAAGAATAGGAAACCCGTAGCGGCCATGGCGTCCTATTCTCGGGGTTTGGGGGCGAAGCCCCCAACCAGTCGTAGGCGGCCGCTAGGCCGCCGAACGACTGGTAGCTAATAAAACCGTTAAGATAAGGTAGCAAGAAACGAATGGCAAGATGCTTTCTCGCATGGGAGGACCACTCATATAGGAAGCAAATAAGTCTCAAAATCATAACCCCACTCTTCCATCGGGATGAGGTGACTTTTAACGTTTCTATCTTATTTCTAAAGTAGGAGGGTGACTTTACGTGATCCTGTAAAAGCGGTCGCACTTCTAGTGTCGTTGCGAGTATAAGTTGCCAAGCGAAGTACTGCTATAACAAAAAAAAAACGACAACCTTCCGAATTCCGAAGGGCGAATCCGAAAGGGTTATTTAGACCGATATATAACTGCCATAAATTTTGCCACAAAAACATACCAAAAGCAATAGTAAGTTAGTAAAACGATTGAAATGTATGCAGAGTTGATACAACTCAACACTTTTTACTCCTTCATTAGAGGTGCAGTTGGAGACGGATGGAAGTGTGCTCTTTATGGGATTTATTTATTTATGGGAGCTTCAGATCTTGTGAGCGGCTTTGTAGGCCTAGCCGCAGCATCTCTTACGGAATATTATTTCACATTCGTTCCAAACACATTATCAGACTCCTTTTTTCTATACTAGGGAGATCGGGGTGGTTGTATTAAATCTTTAAATAACGGAAAATTAAGAAATTGAGGTTAAAGAATTCTAGAATTGCTCTTTTGCAGATACGACATTGCGCAGATGGACAGGACACCGTTACGAAGCCTTTTTTCTTCATGCTGTTAAAATGGTCGCTTCGGAATGTCTATTTTATTCATGAATAGCTATACGAAGTTAAAAAAAGATGGTGTCATGTTTCTAAGCCTTTAGGACGAACGAGCGTTCATAGGATTCTCACTCTTTTTCTTCGAAAACCAAAGGGGGCACGTCTAGAAAATCGTGGAAGACGGACAATCACAACGCGCGATCAATCTTTCGTTCTCATGTTAGAAATAGGTCTACCCAGGGGACTATCTCGACGGTAGGTCGGATCGGCCCAAGTGTTGTATATGGGCAGGATCGCCTCTCTCTGGGAAACAACAAAATGCAGATATCTTGACCCGAAAGGGACGACAGAAGTTGGGCCGTTGGCGGCGTTAGCCTTTTGCCAGCATGCGGAGGGCGAGCTCAAGTTGGTTGGAAACAGTGATTATGTGGATTGTGCCGCCCCTTTAACCACTGCGCCACCATCGTTCGCTCGTCATCGTTTCCCAGAGAGAGGCGATTCTGCTCGCTTACAACATATGGGCCGTTCCGACCTACCGTTTGGGTAGTTTCTGGTAAGCACCCTGACACTTTGACCCTTCTAGAACGGCTCAACTATGAGAAGCTATTAAACAAAGAAAACGGTGACTGAATACGCAGCCTGCTTCAGTCGCACTATAACACTTTTCCTTCCCTCTTTCTGTTGCTCATAGCTGAGTTCTCGCCTCGCTCATATCAATGTAGAGCTCTCCCTAGGGTTTAGAAAATCTTAACACTAGTAATGATCATCACGTAGACGGCTACATAGTGGATTTCCTATAATTCATTGATTACAGCTGGTCGGTAAATTGTCGCCGTTGTTGAATCACAGCTCCGATAACCGGGTATTCGATTCGCAGGCAGAAGGCCTTAGAGTGCCCTGAACGCCACCGTGATAAGAAATTGGCGGCTATCAATTTATTTGTCGACTTCGAAACGAAGGTGCTCCAACGAGGATACCAGGAAAAAATGGTTGGTCGTGTTAACTGAGAACCCTGGAATGCTAATAAGAGGAGGTACAACCTTGGTAATTGCAGAGCACAGTACTCAAGATATTCAACATAGTGGTTTTTGTATGGTTCAATGCGATTATAATGTCTCCTTACAAGGTTGCCTGTTTCCTATACTTATTTATTAGCATGGAGTGCAGTCGAAAGAGATGCCGGCTGTCGCGATACCAGGCTCTTGGTTCGAATTTCCAGCCCCTCCCAATTAAGCCTTCCATCCCTTCGGTGGCAGTGAGTGGGCACCAGACTTGCCTGAGAAGGACAAAACACCGACTTGTTTATCTAATGGCCACGTGACGTCATGGAATAGGTCAAACACTCGCTCAGCTGCCTCGTCGACATCTCGTAGAACTAGAATGCGTGGCGCAAAAGGGATTGAGTAATGCCGCTCCTCATCCTTTTGCCCTTTATTTATTAGCGGTGCTATAGCATACTTGTGTTACTGAACCTACTTATTAACTCCATAGTTAACGCAAATGTTATGCGAAGGCAACCGATGATACAACACCGAGCAGAGCATTCAATCTGTATTGGATTGATTAAAGCATGAGAGCAATGCTAAACTCAGCACATAGCGGTCCGGGATTGAATGCTCTCGAAGGAAACAAGAATTCTCGTGCTTCCACAATTTCCAGACCTAGCGCATCCCAAGCCACACGGTGAACAGAAGGATCTGTGATAGATAGAACATTTAGTCTGTCTTAGCAGAAACGGAAGCAAACTGTTCGACAGCTTAATAGCTATACTCTAGAGTTGATCCCGTTGAGGAACCAGACGGTCATCAGAAATGTCTACTCAACCGCTATCGATGAAATGCTATAGAATAACAGGGCTATCCATTACTAGTTGTTTTCAGTTTGTTCGTGGTTATCAGCATAAGGCTTAGTGGCAGTACTTATGCGTGGAAAGCCTCTATGACCGCTTTACAATATTATGAACTTACAATTTGTTGAGAATGAAGCCTATGGTGGTTAATAGCTCATAAAACTACACAACATATTCAACTATTATCAAATAGAAATAAATAGGAATAATTTTGGCTGATATATGAAAAAATGCAAGCAGTCACAAGCATATGAATGCCACCGTAATCGTCCAGGAGAACCTAGAGACTTTTTCTCCCTTTGCGTTGTCCAGGTGGGATGTCTAGCAAAGCTGGAGCGTCGCTCACCATTTCTGGACTTCGTAAGTGGGCGTCCTTAAAGGATTAAGTGGATCTGCCTGATTTGCTGAATCTTTAAAGGATAATCCTATCCGTCTCAATACGGTAATTGTTTGTTTTAGCCGGGTGCGCCTGTTGGCCGGTCGTCATAGTTACGAGAATCGCAGGGCTACCGTATACCTGTCGACGAGAGCGCCTTGCCTCCGTTCAAGAATCGATACAGGAGCCTAATTTGGAGAATCAGTTAACTTTGGAGCCAACTGCTCAACGCATAGGACAGGAGACCACGATTTGGCGTAGAATTCGAATTTTGGAGCCTCTGATACTGTAGTTGTCTCAAGGTTAATATCTAGCAATGTTGTCTGCACATTCCCACTCCTTGTGTGGTCCTTACAGCGTTCGGCGATTTCTACAGCAAAGAGCGCTTGCAGTAGCCCTATTACCTTGCACATTTCGTGGATTTTGGAGTTCATAAAAGCTTGGTTGACAGCCCGTGAGGGTTCAACGATCAGTACCGTTATATTGGTTATAGTGATGCTGCTGTCAATGAAAGTACATTTATATGAAATTCATGCAAAATTTAAAGTTCCGTTTAAGCAGGGTTTATGTAAAGTGCAATGCTAAAAAAGTTCGTGCATTCCATCGTCGCATCAACGAACACTGTTTTTAGTTACTAAAGAGTTAGCAAATGCAAGCTTTGTCAACGAAAATGCTTAAACCGTGGAGATTCTCAAAATTCTGAAGGAGCAGGCTTTGCTTTCAGTAAGCCTAGATGATGTTCACAAGGAATGAAGACTGTCGCGTGCTCCAGGTACCCAGTTTTTGGTTGGAAATTCGAAAAACAGGTCAACCAAGCCTTCCTTCCCTACGGGTTTTGTGAATTGGTGTCAGACTTGTCTGGGAAGGATAAAACACTGACTTGTTCATCGGCTGACCACCTGACATTGCATAGGCCAACGGCGCGTTCAAATTGCTTTCGACATCCCACAGAAGTGGAATGCGTAGCGCATTCCGTGAAGGGATTGACTAACGCCGACGTTTGTCCTTTGTCCTTTATTTTCGCTGAAGTGCAAAGTGCGGATCCGCGATGCCTCTTTTTGCTCAAAGCAAGTATAGTAGGCGCATGAACCTAGTCGTGAACTCGATGATATGAAGATTTACCCGAAAGAATCCAACAAATAGGCAGTGAAATTGTTTTACTGAGCATTTCAAAGAGAATACTGCATTCACCAAGGGTAAGGGGCCGTGACATGTGCTGATGAGGACAAACCGACGATGGAAATCTGACGAATTGACTCAAGGGATGTGGCTTCATATGTATCATATGGTTTTTTTCTGAGGTCAGTTGTTAATAAAGAATAGATGCAAAAGATAAGGATAAAGGGCGGCGTTCGATCCTTTTTGGGATGCGCCACGCATTCCACTTGTACAGACATCCTGGAGGCGCATTTGGCCTACAAAATGACTTGCAGCTTCCAGTCTTAGAACAGCATAATCTACGATGTGGACAAGTTCAGTGGCACAATATGAGCAAACAATGTGTCGACTTCATTTTAAGATCCATGATTAACTTGGCCCTCCCTATCCTCTGTATGTCTAAATTTGCACACTCCATGACGAATTCTAATCTTAGTTTTCGGTTTTAAGGTAGAATAAGGAGTAATTGCGTATTCTCAGATCTTGAACAGTTAATTAATCAGCGTTCAACTCACTAACCTTCTGTGAGTGACAAGGGACGAGCTTTGGGAAAATCGTCGATTGCACACAGGACAAGTGAACGGCCTCTCACCTGAAGAGTTTTCGATCAATATTTGCGAACTACCTTTTTGTTAAAGTCTGAAGCACTTATATAAGTATGTGTGAAAAACCGTAGCTCATTTCAAGCTTATCGTTTCAACATCAGGATGTACGAAACCTTCGAAGAAAAAAAATATTTGATTCAGTTTTGATCAAAGCCTATTGGTACTCCGCCTTTCCTATATGAAGTTTGTATGTATTTTATTACATAAGTAAGCACTTATGTGAAGATAGCATTTTATATGTCGCATTTTCTTGCAATAAAGAGCAGAGCTTATGACCAAACCATCTTTTAATAACCCTCGTACTCTGCTTCCGCTAGACAACGTGGGGGAAATGCTTAGATGTCGTGGGAAAAATACTAGTTAACGTGGAGAAAACACATTTTATGGGCACGTGCAGCGCAGTCGGAGGAGGAGCTGACAGTCGCGTGCACCAGATATCAGGTTCCTGGTTCGGATTTCCCGCCTTCCATCGCTTCGGGGTCGGTGAATTGGTACCAGACCTGTCTAGGAAGGATAAACCGCTGACCTGTTCATTGTCTGGTCACCGCAAGTCAGTCGTGGCCAAATACGCATCCAAACCGCCTCCACGATATCCCGTAGAAATAGAGTTGTGTCGCAACCCAAAAGGGTTGTGTAACGCCGTCCTTTGCTCTTATTCTTTACAGTATGACTTATATAATGACGTAAGATGGCCACCCGATAAAGGAGTCAATTACTTTCCTTCAAGGAATACACGGCACCCGTTCAACGCTCATGGATGGATGGAAGCGCTTGGTTAGCGTAATCTTAGAAATTGATAAAGAGGCAAAACTCGACGTCCCCCCCCCCCCCCTTCGCACGGTGATACAGTATCAGCATTTGGACAACGAGTGTTAATATCGAAGAAGAATCTTCCTGAACGTATGTGAGAGCAAGGCAATCAGATTGTATGACAATAGTATTCCTCCTTCGAAAATATCGAAAGACTGTTTAGGTGCTATTTCACCATCTGTTCATGAAGAGCCGCTTCCTTAATATTATATAAAAAATTATGAATAGTGGTTCCTTTACCCGTGTGAACTCTCTTGTGTGCGGTGAGATTTGCCGCTTGTGAGAAAGACTTGCCGCACAGCTGAAAATAATTGCGTAAATAATCGGCCGTGAACATGTCCGAGGTCGCGGAAAAATCGCGAAAAATTGTTCCGATCGCACACCTGACATCTGAAAGGCTTGTTCGCAGGTATTTCACGCGCTAGCGGCTTCAACAACGGCGGCTTCATCTCGATGTGATTGACCATGCCCGCGTACCTAAAACTGCACAACTCCTCCCGTAAACTCTAAGCGTACAGTTGTGGCACTTCGGCTCTCACATTTCTCTGACCCGTTTTAGAGTGCGAAATCGCCGTCACGAAAAAATCTCTCCAGATTCCGCAAGCACTAACAGCTCTAGCAGAACAAATAAGTGTTGCAGTCGCAATGGCAGAGTTGTGGACAAAGATATATACCCTATTTCCTTTTAAGTGTCGCTTTGGGAACTCTTCATAACGCTGTTTGTGCTTATCGCAGACCTTAACGCTAAACATTTTTTACAGTTGACTTACTTCCGTTGATGAAATGTGAGGCGAAAAACGATGACCTTATTTGCAAAATTGACCTTATTTAATGTGAACATCGGATAATTACAGTTCCATTGCATCTTTGTGAAGCGAAGAACCACTAACAAGGAAAATACTAATGCAGTTCAGCACTTCTTCAGCAATCCTGTGACGAGAGGGACAGCTCGACCAACCTAGGAGTCCTACATTAATTCATTGTAAAACTAATGGCTCGCTCTATTATTCCACAGTTTGGGCGCTATTTTCTCCGTTGCCATGAGACAAAAAGGTTCACAAAAAGCAGTCAGGCCGCCCACTTGTCAATCTTTTCGAAGTTCACGGTTTTATGAAGGTGAGTTTCTACACGTCAGAATATGACGTGTAGAAGCTCACCTAGAACCTAGACTAGAATGCAGTTACGTTCTTGATGGGTCTTTGATCGATAAAGTTGGCTGCGTTCAAGATCTGGGCTTCTTAGAAAACCAAAATCTTACGTTTGACAAGCATTGTGAAATGATAGCTCTGAAAGCTTCTAGGTTGGTCTACAATCTCTTCAGAGCCTTGACAACAAAGGATTCCCGTATCCTAGTTCGTACTTTTAAAACCTATGTCCGGCCATTGTTTGAATATGGAACAGCTGTCTTTAACCCACACAAGAGAAAACTTATAAAGAAGATTGAATCAGTCCAGAATAGTTTTACTAGGAAAGTAATGATTCGTAGTCCTGGTTTCTCAAATGATCAAATCCTCTCTTCTAAGGATCGTAATATCATTCTGGGCTTGGAGACCATGGAATATAGAAGGAAGAAGTATGACCTTATATTGTTTCATAAAATCTTCTACGGCAAGTGTGATCTGTCTTTATCTCACCTTGGAGCGGAACGGGATTCCACTACTCGCAGTAGTTCACGTAAATTAGTGCTTTCTAAAGCCAGAACTAGATTTCGATACCATTTTTTTGCGCACCGTGAGGGTTACGACTTTGTAAAGATAAGCAGGAAATCACGTGTTACTTATGATACCAAAGGTTTCATTAAATTGTTGGGCAGTTATTTGAATCCTTGAATTGTTGTGTTTCTGTGTTAGGTCACAGTTTTTTCTGCACTGTCGAGTTGTTAGATTTCTTGATTTTTTCTTTTTTGCTTTACTGGTTCACATAGCATGTTCATGTAATAATGAAAGAAAGAAAGAATATGACCGTTTAGGTCGACCTCTAGCTGAAATTCAAGGCGAAATTTAATAGCGTGAAAAGTGCGTTTGAAGTCAGTGGTACCAGAGATCTCTTCATTGCTTGTGCCGACTTTTACCCCAATATCAATTCTGGAAATGATTCTGTCTCTGCGCGATACGTACACGTACACAGCTCAAACACTGGCGGAATGACACAGCCTAAACTAGAGCTACAAACGTGAGTTCACGGTGTTTCTTCCTCTCAACCAGGAAGATCGGGAGAAATGCACTATTTCCACGTCGAATTGGACACTTTTCAAATCAAGTTGGGCTCTCTTCTAAGCCAGCTAAGAACTTTGAAATCAAATTGAACGTCTTCCGAATCGAAACGAGCGTCTAACAGATTAAGCTACGGATTTTCCAAGAGGGTAAGAATAATTTTTTGTACAAGGAAAATTTGGCAGAACCTTTGGAATTTTTAGTCTAGCTGTGTAAGTGTAATAATTTTATAACATTTTTGTTGTTTAAGAAAATAAAGATTAAACTTGTTGCAACTTGCAACAAGGCAGCAATCGTTTAGTGCATTAAGAAACCAGATTGCACAAGGCATTCGAAAAGCTCGTCGCGATATTTCATTTGATTGATGGTGTAAATGCTGCTTACATGAAGTGCCAACGTAAGATTATGTGTGTTCTTTACAGTTGTTTTTGTTCTACCGTTTACCCGCGTGATACTCTATGCAAAAAGTAATTTTGATATCAATCGAATATGAATCGCCAAGTCCTGGGCACAATCTCTCTTTCTAGTACCAAAAAAAAATTGCCGCTTCCCTGCTCTCCAAAAAGAAGTATAAACCATTATTGTTCTACAGGAAATGAGAATTTTATAAAATTTTAAACAAAATGTTCGCTTGTTGGGTAAGTGAATTAAAAATCGAAGAAACCATACTATTATAAAATGTTCCCTGTACAAAATTTTTTTCTAACGTTTTTGGAGAGTCCCAGTTTAATGTAGAAGAAGCTCATTTCGATTTGGAAGAGTTTGCTTTGCTTTCAAAAGTCTCACGCTAGCTTAGAGGAGTGTCAAATTTGAGGTGAAAGTGTCCAATTTGATTTGAAATGTCCAATACGGTATATAAGCATTCTAATCGGTAACAATATTTGTGAATAAATTGATCTACTTTATTAGAAATCATCATGTAGCAGAAAACTAGTAAAAACGGAAGGTTTAGCAAGACAGATGTCTGCTTGCGCCTCCGTCACTCTTTCGTGCTAGTTTTTCTTTTTTAAAAGTGCGCTCGAGGTACATCGAAGCCTCCCTAAAATTTCCTTTCAACAGCCTGAACGTTTGGTATGATACACGTTTGCAACAAGGCAAACGATTTCACTCAAATGTGGTGGAATATTCGAACAGAGCCATCCATTTTATGTGAATCTAATTTAGGACTCCCCACCTGTAAATAATGAAGTGTCACCGTTTCCTAGGGTTGTTTATGAAGCGGTGTGTTGTTTTAGTACTTTTAGTAAACTATTTAGTAGCAAATGTTCTACGTTTTCGCGGTTGCTTAGTTACAATTATTTTACTTGACAGTCAACAGAGAATACAGGGAATTTTTTAAAAATATTTTATCGCATTCAACGAAAATACGTGAATGTAAAGAACCTTTAGAGCACGGCGAAATTTTGGAATGCTAAATAAAATGGATAAAGAGTCATCTACGAAAAACAAAAGAGGCGCATATTTTTGCGATGATTCAAATCTATAGCTTCCATGGAAAATGGTTGTCGGATTTGAATGGCCACTTGCGATTAGTGACGCTATCAGCTAGAGCAATGCTCTATAACACCTTTAAAATTTCGATAGATTTGAGACATTGCAACTATTTCATTCTATTATAAATGTGTGAAGTGTTGGAACTGCGCCACTCACCAGTTCGGTGTATTGCAACGTCTACGCGAACGATGGTGTGAGCACCATTGACACGCATGGAAATTTGCCGTAGATGCAGGTAAGAATTTCGAGGTTGCCTACGAAATATCAGATCCTTTGCTTTGTCCTCAGCATAAAAATTGGCCAGATAAGCTGCTGTCTTATAAAAAATGGGTTTCTTTACTAAAATAGCGTCCAAATATTTGTGGAACTACCGCTGACCAATAATTCGCGTTTCGGCCATTACCCATTACGGTCTTAGTGGCGAAGATTCGAGTGCGGAGGATACAACTGATGGAAGAAGTTGTGCCGAAAGGCAGACTGTGGCATAATTCATGAATCTCTACTCTTCTATTCAACAAATACAATTTTGAAGAGGAAATAAAGTCACTTCCAAATTTTAGGCACACCTGAAGACAATATGTAGCTTTGGTTCAAAATTTCAAAGTGACCCAGGTCAAATAGAGGATAAGCGATAGAAGGGACAGACAATTGGAAATTTGTTAGATTGCAGAATTCCGTCTACATAACACTATCGCTGTCATTCAAATAAAACTGCAATGCACAGAACGTGGGTGGCTCGATTTCAACACTCAACAACTAGAAGTTCTTCGCCTTCTCGTTCGTAAGGACAAGCTATAGAAATTCACAGCAGATGGAGGGGTATGAATGCTGTGGTCTTGTGAAAATCATCCTGAGACAACCACTTCTCCTTATTTTTGCAAAATGCTGCTGAAAGCGTTTGAATCAGGCAAACAGGCATCTAAATTCATAGAAAAGCCGCTATATGTATATCAGATATATGGCCACATCGTTTTCATACCCGTAGGTTCGGTGCTCCTGTGGAAGCGCATGCAGAATCTGCGCGGGCGGCATCCATTCGGTCGGACGAGACCAGTCTGGCCGCCATCCATACGGTATTCTGAACAAATTGAATCGATTACTGCAAGAAGCGACCGTCATTTTAAGGAGGAGAGTATTTCACAAGGAATTTACAGATCAATAGCTTTCCACATACATCGACTGAAGGGTTCTCAATTCCCAAAATTTGCAGCCTTGAAAATTTCCTAAACTGCATCGTAAATTGTTTTACGGAAATTAAAAAAAAGCTAGCTCAACGACGAGGCGTAGGCGATGAGAAACGACCAGCTCCTAAACTTAAACTCTAGCCTGTTCATGGCAGACTTCGGTTGAAAAAGAAAAAGAAACAGATACAGGAATAAGAAGGAAAAAACGTATTTATATGCAAAAACGCAATATTTCTAGTCTTTAGCTATCGTCAGAAAAAACTCTGTTTTTCAGTAGACCAGCGAGAAAATTTTTAAACGGGCGAGTATCTCCGTGAATAAAATTAAATAAATGAAGCAGAGAGGGCGAACGCGTCCTTGGAGCGATTGGCGATGTTACCACTAGATCAGAAAGAAAGTCTCCATCATCTTCGCGTTGTCTACTCTTTTAAATAAAGGAGCACTCGTTACTTTTATAGAGAAAGAAGTGAGCGAGCACAGCCAGCGAGCAAAGGAAGCAGTAGCACTCGACCGCTGAAGTCGTATCACGCAATATGAGCAGCCCTTGGATGCGTTTTCGGGGTTTCAGGCGAGGTTTGACCTCGAGAATCGCTGTCCCACAGTGATTCCCGATATTGAGGATAGGGAAGTCCGACTTGGGAGAGCCCTGATTTCGTTGCAGGACGCCTGCGAAGCCCACTGTTCTTCGCTAGAAACCGGAATTATTGTTGCAATGTAAGCAGCCTGACCCACACCACAACTTACACAGGTTCACCAGTGACGACAGGCTCGGCAATCGGTTGCGGTGGCGGATAGAAGTCGTATGTTGCCATGGGAATCGGATTCAGATAGGTCGGATCGAAGAATTCGCTCCTGTCGTAGCCAGTGTAGGAAGATGTCATAGTGGTTCGGTTTTGGCCGATTAATTGAGCGAATTGAACCATCTGGTTGTGTGCGAGGAGTCGTCTCCGCGTACCGTATACAGGTGATAGGGATGCTTAATCCAAGGCTAATCCGCTCGTGGGCTTCACATCGGCGCAAGTTCCCGATATTCTCGGCGACGCTTCATGGGTTTGTCGCATACAATGCGGCTGGAAAACCAAAGTAAACCAGGCGAAACCAAGGCAAACCATCCAACTCTTCCACTGTTTTATTCCTTACATACGTCTTGGTTTCATCAAGGTTTTACGTGCATTTCGAACCCTTGGTTCTTCTTTTCAGGTGCAGCGTCGACACCGAGGAGAACATGAAAACGCAATAAAATTCTTTGGAGTTTTGAATGCTATTTTTCGACACTTCAAAATAAGGATTTTCTGCTAGCAGTCTTACAGACATCACCGTCCAATTTGTGCAGGTTTTTTCAGGATGTCGTGGACACGACACAATTTTCTACCTGAAGGAGCGACTTCTGCATCTGAAACTGTGTTCTGAAGTAGTATTATATAAAACTTCGAGTGTTACTTTTTGACGACGACTTAAGTGCTTTCCTTATAATTTTTTTGAAGCGCTCATCAAATCGATATGGAGCAGCAAACGAATGGTGGACGATGGAATTCCCATAGAAATAATGTTCTACATCCTAAGGAAATATCATAAAAATAAAAATGAAGCCTACAAAAATCCAAGCCCGTATATCGTACAGCAAAAAAAACAACAAGTTCTCCGCAACGATGACGGAGCTGCGATGACAATATGATTAGGATGGATCGTATACAAAAATGTCGTTTTTCATGAAATTTTTTTTTATCCACCCATTACGGATAAACTTTTGCCACAAAAATTCTCAAGTCTTGGTCAATGCACAGTGAAAAAATCATAATTTGCTGGATCGATTAGGTTGAATCCACCTCTGTCGACTTTGCACCAATGACATTGGAGCATAAAATTGAACGTTCACAAAAAGGCTCATAACTCGGTAAGTTTTTCGAATTTTGAAAACTCGGCTAGCTTTTCAAAAACTAGAAAAAGCGGTTTTCCACTATTTTCTAAAAAAGAGGTTGTTTTCTAAAGAGCTATTTTGTTTTGTTTTTGTTGTTTTGATTTCTGTTTCCACTGTTTTCTAAAGAATTTATACGCGCCTGATGGTTCAATTTTGAGTGAAAAAAATTGAAGTGACTTCGCAATAATGCTCATAAATCGGTAAGTTTTTCGAAGTTTCAAAATTGCGCAAGCCAAATCACAAACTAGAAGAAAACTGCTTCCTCAGTTTGTAGGTACCGATCTCTAAAAAAGGGGTCTTCATGCGCGGCGGGAGGGGTCCAATTTCTGGTCCATTTCGCGAAAATATGTGCCGAAAATCGAACCATCCCCGCCACGCATGAAGACCCCTTTTTAGGAAATCGGTTCTGATATTTAAGAAAGAATGTTCCATTTATTTTCGGTAGACGAGCGAAATTTTTGAATTCGAAAAATTAGCTGAACACTTTTGTGCAATCACTCCGATGGCGACGGTGTTGGGTCGATCCGAGGTTCAGTTCACAAAATTGCTCATAACTCGGTTTGTTTTCCGAAAATCAAAAATTTTGCTCGCTCTTTAAAAAATAGAGCAAATAACCATATAAGAACCGATTTCCTAAAAATGGGTCTTCATGCACGGCGGGGGTGGTTCGACGGCACGTATATTTTCGCGAAATGGACCAGAAATTGGACCCTTCGCGCTGCACATGAAGATCCTTTTTTTAGAGATCACTGCCTACATTGCAAAAAATTGCATTTCATCTGCTTCCAGAAGAGCTAGAAAAATTTTGAAATTTAGAAAAGCTTACCGAGTTATGGGCATTTTTGTGAAGTAACTGCAATTTTTTTTCGCTTAAAAATTGAGCCGTCCACCGCGCAGGAACAGAAGAACTCTTTTTAGAAAATGGTTCTTACATAATGGAAAAGCGCCCTTCTTCTAGTTTTTGCGAATCTAAAAGAATTTTCGAAATTCGAAAAATTTACCGAGTCATGAACCTTTTTGTGAACGTTCAATTTTATGCCCCGATGACGTTAGTGCAAATTCGACCAGAGATTGATTTAACCTGTTCAATCCAAATATCACGATTTTTTTATGTTTGCGGCAGAATTTTATCCGCATGGGTGGTCTGCTTCGGTTAGAAAAATTTGTTTTCAGAAAAACGAGAATTTTGTACACGACCCATCTTAATCATATCGTCACCGCAGCGGAGAAGCTTAGTTTTTTTAACTGTATAATAAACACGACTTGAAATTTTATATGGTATAGTTCCACTTTCTGTCGTTATTTCCTTCAGAAGGCAGAAAATTTGTTCCGCGAGGAGTCAATCCATCCTTCAGTTGCGATCGATCATGTCAGAGAACGCAGTAGCCGCATGTAAACTGCCGTAACTCGGAGATTTTTTGGGGCTTCGGAAAAATGCGGTCCATCCTTCGGTTTCCGTCCCGTCATCGATTCGAAGAGCGCTTCAAAAATCTTGTGGGGGAAACACTTAGGTCGTCGTCAGTAATTAACAATTGAAATTTTATAGAGAGCAATTTGGGAAGTAGATGCCGCTCCTCCAGACAGAAAGCTACCGTGTCCATGACGCCCTGGGAAGATCTCAAAAATTGAAAACCTCTCATTGACTCTAAACCTGCGGACAGGAAATCTTTATTTTTCACTGTACAATAATCGACATTAAATTTTTTTATATTCAATCCTATTTTTTAACTTCAAGAAACGCAAGTGCTTGTATGTCTCCGCTTTGACGTAGCCACACCTAGAAAAAAAACTTATTAATAGATGCAAACATGATCTAAAAACCCGAAATTGAAGAGAATCCTCTGCCAAAATCTAGAGAGTACGACTTCACCCTCTTCAGACGATGCCACAGAACGACCCCCCCCCCCCTTCGATTTCCGAACCGCAAGCTTGACCATGCACCTATCTAAAGATGATAATTTCTTCCCTTTGAAAAAGCCTATGCGTCATGTTTTGTACAATTATTGATCTAAATAAAAATGTACAACTTCCTGCCAGTCAGGGCCGAACAGCCAACATTTTTGAAGCGTATAAATAAGTACAATTCCGAGGTATGCGAGAATGCGCACCTGACCTAGACGCCTAGTCCATTAATAAATAATCAGCGGGTTTTCGAAAACAATAGTTTAGCCCATTGACGACTGATGGATTTCGGCCCGCGGTTATAAAACTGTTCGCTGTGACCCATTTTTCGCTTTTTTCGTAAATAGTTTATGAGGAGCTATGAGATATGTTGGATCCTAGCAATGCTACTGCACCGTTGTTCTGCAGTTATTACCTCTAAGCACTGATAAAAACAAATAATCAGCACACATTCTATTCAAGCTGCACGAAGACCGGCGCTATCCACAAACAGCTGCTCACGTCTTGAAAGAATGGCCATGGTGAACAATAACCAGTCACATTTCCTGTAAAAATTTTAAAAACAGTCTAGAAGAAAGCATGTCAAACACCTGCTACATCATGTGGACACCTTATTTTCACGAGTCGTGGCAAACGAGTGCCTTTTTTCCTTGCAGACCTTCTTACACAGCGAATACATCTTTTATGGTTTGCTTCGAACCTGTTCCGGCCTTCTCCAATATGTGGCTAACCTTTGGAGAGGGAGCTTCGACTGGAATACCGTGAAGTAGTGTTTCGGCGAGATTCCAGCGTCCGTGCGGTTCCAGCGCGCGGTCCCATGCGCCAGACACGCGATTTGCCGCGCGGTCGTTAGTGGGTTAAAATGATTTGTTGACACAATCAATAAACAAGGAAATTTCGCAAGTAGGCGACGGCAACAATAAAGGGTAATGAAGATCGGCGACTAGGCGCAGGCTCAGCAGGAGGCTTCGCTACGCTGGCAACCACTAATGTGGTCTAAAACCCACACTCACACTAACAGCCAGCACTAAGCAGACTAAAAAGGCTGGCCACCATTCGGAAGGCATCAGAGCAATGTCCGTTTTCCCTCATTATCGCGCAATTACCCATTCAAGACTCCCCGCGTCTTTCATGTTTTCTGCCTACCTCGGACGATCCTCTTGATTTTACCGCATAAGTTGCACTCCTTATACGAGACCAAAAAACCTAATTACAACGAACCCTGCCTTTTAGCAGAGGATTTCCGTTAAGCTGGCCCTCTTCTTTTAAATACATAGCCCTTCACCACGCATAGGTTCCTACATGATGGAAGATGCCTCATTCACCCAAGCTGACTCCATCCGAGTGTGACTCACCACCCCTCGGCTGCTTCCATAAGATCGCTTGGGCCGCCTCATTCCACTTTCTTCTCATTTTCCTATGAATTCCTGAAGCTCTTGTGACTTGAAATAGTTCTTGTACGGGTAACCTCTCAAACCTTGCCTGACGTTTCCAGGCTCTGAAGAGGGAGGTTACGCCGAAACGTCAGCCGAATGAAGTGTGGATAACAATCTTGCCTTCACAGTTCCAACAGACCCATTGAGTTTTCTAGTCTGCACCAAATTTTTCTGGTGCTTTTGAATGAGTCGCCCTGCTTAAGACTTCCTCTAGTGTCTCAGGTCTTTTAAACTATGGTCGACATTTGCCGTAACTTTTCAAATCTGCCATAGTTAGAAAATTTTACGCAAAACGCTTGCGGTTTATGGGCAAATTAACTCCTTGTGCCTTCAAACCTCCAAAACAACTTACTTGCGCTTAATTTTTCGCCACTGACTAAACTGCTGTCGCGTATTCCGAGGAACAGTTCTCCGGAGTCGTAGGAGGCGTGCAGGGATGGTTTTGTTTCGTCTCGGTCGGTTCGGTGACGTTGTAGTCTTCCTGCCTTGCATCATTAGGTCCTCGACGGATGTCTCCGATGCGAGCTTGCGGGCGCTGTAAGTGCAGATCGACAGCCTAGTCCTTCTCAATTTCTGCACCCTGGTTAGGCCCTGAGACTTTAGCAGCCTCCCAGTAGTCGTTCTTTCCATCGCTGCAGAAATGGGGGCTCTTTCGGGGTCAGGGGAATGAGACCCTTTAGTGCTTCTATGTTTGACTACTGTGTTCGACTGCAATACACAGCTAGTCAGGCTCCGTCGTTCGGGCGACGAACTTCGGGCAGCCAGCCAGACTGCCCGAGGGGACGGGCGAGAATTTTCAAGTGGCCTCGAATTTCCTTCCCCCTTACGGTATACTCCCAGTCTACCGCGTGCAAGCTTTTGACTAGGTCGACACAAATACAATCCACGCTGACGTGAACACATCAATACTATGCATAAACATGTCACGCAACATATGTACAAGGAGGGAGCCGTCCTGACAGCAGAAGCATGAGGTCTATCCCATGCACCCCACAACGTCTCTGTGCAGTACGCGGTCGCATTTGGTTCACAAATTATTCCCTCATCCACCCCCAGGGGTGCGTTATGTGGCGTACCGAGATCCATCTTAACAAGAAGGTTCGAGGGCTCTCTAACGATCGCGGTTATCCTTCCTCCGCTCTCACCGCACGCGCGCACCTGCCGCAATATTTGGGCTAACGAATTGGTATCTGCACGATTGTTCTCACGCATCTTTGCGACAGAGCGCGAAATCTGCTCACAGGCAGTGCGCAGTTTGGGTTGCTCGCAAGGGGTATTTATGCCTTCGCTTGGCGCGCGGCTCCAGTGGATCCTACCACGACTCAGGTGCTTACATTTGAATCTACTACAGGGAACTACGGACAACGGCATGTATAGTATACCATAATAGCAATGAAGGGCTCGTGTCCCCGAACAGGAGGAAGAAGAGCCGCGACCCTCTCTAACGGGATAGGCCCGTCCTCAGCTATCCCAAGAGAATGCTTTACAATGGATATGAGAGGAAGGTGATACCGATATCATTCTATTCTATCGCTACAAAACATGGGGTAGGGTGGTTCACTTTCGGCTCTGAAGCGAAAACAATGGTCTACGTAAGTGTATGATAAGTCGCAGTCTTGGGCGTTAGGGGTGCAATGGTGTGATAGCGGCTTTTCTTACCCCTTTTTCTCACTATGTTTTTAAATTCCTGCGGAATCCTAGAGTTGGTGTGGACCATGGAAAGTAAAATGTAATATGCTATCCTTCCGTAAACCGATCATGGAAGAAATCATATAGGAAAGGCAGGCTGCCTCCCCTCCCCCTAACCCGCATAGCTCCCATTTCTGATGGTAAGATGAAAAACTCGAATCCGTCTCTCGAATCAATCATTAGATCAATTTTTGTCGCTGTGCTGGTCAAGGGGAGACGGAGGAGCTTCCTCCTAGACGTGGAGGTGCGAGTCCAACTGGGGGCACGGGTCCACCTGATACTCTCATTTAACAAGTTGACGTCCCTGTGACACGATGTGGGTCACACCTTTTCGTCCACGTGGGACCTTGTGACATGCGTCATATTCTATCGAGCGACTTTGTATTTTATCGATCTGGTTGGATTCAAATCTTTTAAAGGAATTTTTCCAGGTATATGTACTTCATCTGTAGATAATGTTGTAAAAGGCGTGGTCCACGAGAACAATTTTCCGCGCAATGACAGAACGGAGGTCAGCCCATGGGCTTCATCCGACTTGAGCGTTGCAGTCGGATATGGTGACGTGGAAGTCCCACATTGCACGCAGACTGATGCATACTTACGTGTAATGCAAGTTGCAGCGAGAGCGTACTGGGTCAAACGGGTAAAAACTCGTTCACACATGGGCCGCCCCCTCTTCCTTGCATTGCGCCCAATTTCCGGCTATTGATTTATTGAGCTTCTCAATAAGTAGAGGCTTCAATTATCAGAAAACTCTCGACGTTGCTAACAACCAATTGGACTCACGCACGAGAGACGCGGAGGTCGCGCGTCATTATGTTAAATCAATAAATCCGTTGACGCTTCCGCGTCAGCACATTGCTTGCTGTCTAGTCATGTCCTTAAGCCGCATGCACACTCGGTAACGGCGGCAGCGGCAGCCGTGATTAAGCATAGGAGCATCGATTTGGCGGGAATCGATGCCCTATGCTTAATCACGGCTGCCGCTGCCGCCGCTGCCGAGTGCGCATGCGGCTTTATGCGTTTCTTGATTCAACAAGTGACGCACTTGTGCTCTTCACGCGATCTTGCAGCATCACTGATCTATGGAAAGTAGTTTTTGTAAAACATAAAATTCGCTAACATCTAGGACCTGGTGCGGACTTTATCAGCATCAAGCCCTTCACCACTTCAGTACCCTCATCATAGGCATTCTCTCCGGACCGGCCATTAACATCATTGGATTGTGCTGCACAGTACTTCTGTCCCTCAGGTTGCTGCTCCGCAACCGTTCTGATGCTCAACAGCTAGCGCTCCAGAAATAGTTGACGTCTTCCGAAGCGAGGTTTCCCCTTACTCGTTTCTTCTTACTGAATCTAATTGCTGGTCCGCCTTTACTGGTCTTCCCTCCTCCTCTTTAGTGCCTAGCTTCCCGTTTCCAACTCCTGGTCCACTTCCTTGTTTCCTCCCATGCTCACGGCAGACGTCGGTGAACGTATTCAGAATCAGGACGCTTGTTGCGCGATGTAGTGGGGCGCAATGATGCCATAAGTGGCAGCCCACGGGCTTCGACTGACTTAAGCGTAGCAGTCGTATATGGTGACGTGCAATTTCCCGCATTGTACGCATACTGACGCGTGCATACGTGTAATGCAAGCTGCAGTGAGAGGTGCCTATGTCAAACAGGTAAAAACTCGTTCAAATGTGCTGGCCCCCTCATAATAGTATTGCGCCCGTAGGGTGCCCGTCTTCTGGAACCAGAAGCTCAGAAGACCCCTCTTCCGAATCCAGAAGCTTAAAAGCGCGCGCAGTCACCGCTGTGTTGAGCATGAGGAGGCTATGCAAATGGCAGATTCCTCGTTCCCCGTATGAATTCCCTTACGGCTCCCTTCTTGTTCGTTGCGCGTCCTGGTCCCGCCTCCAGGCCACTTCTTTCAGGTAGATTCTTCCCCCCCCCCTTCGGGATCATCCTTACTACTCTACCCCAATAAAGTAGCCTTCCCACGCTCACCACACATCCGGTCTCCGGTATCCGGCTCCATCCGGGTAATGGATCCCTTTGCTGAACCTCCTTACTCCTCCGATTGGTAAGTCCCTCCATACATATTGCCTAAACATTTCTTGGTGCCACCTCCTGGCCTGCTTCATTGTTCCCGTTAACGACCTCCCCCATCCCGATGCCTCCTCCTGGTCGTTCCTTCCTGATCGCTGTCGGTTCTCCACCCTCGAAGTCCCCCTTCTACTCTTACCCCTTCTGTGGTCTTCTCATGCTAATGGCACGAAGTCGGCTTCTGAATCTGGACGCTCAGTAACGCGCATAGGTGCTGTTATGCTAAGCAGTAAAGGATTACGCTTCCCCTGCTGCAGCAACATCCTATGTTGAATAGCAAATTTTGCCCGCGCTGTGGATGATGAGGCGTATCTCACTTATGTTAGAACCAGACGTTCAGTGGCCTACTGGCCGCCAAACGTCTGGTTGGGGCTTCGCCCCCAAACCCGGAGAATAGAACACCCCGACCGCCTTCCTGACCTCTTTAGGCGTTTCCTCATTCATTAGAGTAAAAATCGGTTTTGCTATATCCCGCTATACTACTCTATATGCTATAGAGTAGTATAGCGGGATACGGTAGGACAGGATCTTCAAAACTACTCCTATGGGGCTAACCCACCCACTATTGCACGTTCGTCATTCATTCTCTGAAGTACTCGTGGCGTACATGGCAAAGAACGCATAGAGAGCCTTACTCCGAAGTGCTTATTCTGCGGAAGCACATGAAATCAATTGGTACTGGTAGACCGATGCAGTTCACAGTCCGACGCGAATAACATTACTCCGATTCCTTTACTCATTCTCCCTACTTCCCCCCCCCCAACCCACTCCATCAATACCTCTTACCCATGTGCCGGCAGAAAACGGAAGTGAGAATCAACTATGAGCACCCTCCTTGTTGCACGAAGCCTTTAAAAAGTCATCTGAAAATCTCACGAATGCTGTGTAAAGTCTTGTCTGTGGCACGTCTTCTGGACTCGGATACACATTGGGTAACGTTTGTAACACATTTGCTGAGTCCGGACGCATATGTCACGACGTCTACGACACGTCTTTTGCACCCAGACACACGTCGCACGACGTCTGTCGCACGTTTTCTGACGCCACGTTGGAAGAACAGAGAAAATACTGGTCCCCTTATTGGTCCCTTTCACTGATCCCCTTCACTACTTTCCTTTACTGGTCCCCCTTTATTGGTTCCATTACTGGACTCTTTACTGAACTCCCCTAATTGGTATTCCCTTTATTAGCTCCCTTACTGGTCCTCTTTTGACTGGTAATTCACTGCTACCTCATTTATTGGTCTCCCTTCATGGACCTACCACCTTCACCGCTCCCCATTACTGGTCCCCCTTCACTACTCTCCCCTTTATTGGTCAACCCTTTACAGGTCCCCTTCAGTGGACCTCCTCCCCCTCCCTCACTGGTCCCCAATTTCTGGTCCCTCTTCACTGGTTCCCCTCCCCCTTCGTCGGTCCCCGCTACTGCTCTCACCTTCACTGGATCTAACTTTACTGGACCTCCCTTCACCCTTCACTGGTCCCCTACCCTTCATCGATCCCATTACTTGTCCCGCCCTTACTGGTTCCCCTTTTATTCATCAATCCTTTCCCGGTTCCCCTTTACTGGACCCCTCCCCCCATTTCACTGGTTCCATTACTGGTCCCTTCCTCACCGGTCCCCCTTCACCTGGTCCCCCTTCACTGGTCCCCATTACTGGTCCCTTTCTTACCGGTCCCCCTTCACCCGGTTTCCTCTTCACTGGTCAACCATCTACCGGTCCCCCTTTAATGGGCCCCTCATCCCTTCACCGGTCCCCCCTTTACAAGACCACTCCCCTCCTTCACCGGTCACCATTACTGGTCCCTTCCTCACCGATCTTTCTTCACTGGACCCCTCCCTCCCTCCTTCACCGGTCCCCCTTCACTGGACACCCTTCTCACCGGCCCCATTTCTGGTCCCATCCTCACTGGACCCCTTTTATTCATCAATTCCTTCCCGGTCCCCTTCACTGGACCCTTCCCCCACTTCACCGGTTCCCATTACTGGTCCCTTCCATACCCGTCCCCCCCTTGACCTTGTCCTCTCTTCACAGGTCAACCATCTACCGTTCCCCCCTCCCTTTACTGGACCCCACCCCTTCACCGGTCCCCATTACTGGTCCATTCCTCACCGATCCCTCTTCACTGGACCCCTCCCTCACCGGCCCCCATTTCACTGGTCCCTCCTTTATTGGTCAACCCTTTACCGGTCCCTCATTAGTGGTCCCACCTTTACCGGTAACACGTCGTGTGAATCCGGAACCCCTGCGGCGACGTCGGTGACACCTCTTCTGAACCCAGACGCTCGCTTTCACGACGTCTCTGACACATGTCCGGAACTCGGACGCCCTTTGCGTGACATCGGCGACATGTCTTCCGACCCCTATCAACACGACGTAGGTGACACCTCGCCTGTATCCGGATGGCTACTACTCGACGTTTAGGAAAGGCCAGATGGACAGACGGACGGACAGACGGACGGACAGACGGAAGGACAGATACAACCGCTTACTCTTTTATATATGTATAGTAGGACACTCGACCTCCCTCGATGTGGATGGTGTGGCGTATCTCACTTAGGCTAGATCACTCGACCGCCCTCGCTGTGGATGATGTAGCGTATCTCACTTAGGTTAGAACACTCGACCGCCCTCGTTGTGGATGGTGCGGCGTATAGATCGCTCAAACGTCATCGACCGCTAACTCAATTATATAGTTGTAGATAGATAGATAGGGAACTACTTAAAGTGTAGGTCTGAACCACCGATGCGATGCATATGTGCAAAAGCGCCTCCCTCTCTAATGTAACAGTTTGAAGTATCTCGACCCGAATACAACTTTGAGCAGAGCTACGGCCTGTGAAAGCTGCACCATTGAAGAAGAGTGTTGAAGCAAGCAAGAAGGCCTGGAGCTTATCAGTCTCGAGCTCATTATTATCTCGGAAGCGTGCGTCGGCCGGTCGGCCGAGTGGATAACGTAGCAGACTCACGAGCGGAAAGAGAGGGTTTGGATCTTGTGTGGGGCTTGTTTTTTGCATTCTTGCAGACCTCATTTCCATGCGAAGGGCGCATGCAGGCAAACATGTGTGCGAGTCATTCATTCTTCCCCTGCGCCGCCTACCGTCCATTGATCATCGAGTTGCTCCAGCGAGAGCCGGCAATTTCCTCATCCTTTCTCGTCGTCGTGTGCCAAGGTGGTTCAATGGATCATACTCGCTGTAGGAACACGAGGCCGCCTGGCGCTAGAAGATTTGATCACAACAAAACATCGTTTTAACAGCTTACATCCTCGGTACCAGCCAATTGAGGCTTAAAGAAACTGATTTGAATTGTTTCTATCAAGACCATCAGCTTCACTGGTTCCATGCTGATATCAGCGGCCAGCTCAACCCGGATACGGGTGGGTGCTGATCGGTCCCACGCGGTGTGGATGTTGCGTTCGATCAAACGGCGCCGGTGGTGTAATAGCGTAGAGCATTCCCGCCCGGTCAGAGGGAGGTGCGGGTTCGAGTCCCGCCTGGCGCTAGAAGATTTCATCGCAATAAAACATCGTTATGAAGATCTCACATTCTACAACATCGTGAAAAGAAGAGTTAGCCAGGGTGGTAGCATATCCCTGAAGCTTCTAAGCGCCACTCTCGAGACCATCATGGTCTGGAATGGGAAGACATGGGGTGAAGGCCGAAGGCCGTCAACTGCACCACCTTCGCTTCGCTGACGACGTCGGGCTCATAAAACAGACCATTAGTTAGGCGGAACGAAGGCTGGCCAACTTCGATCGTGTATGATGGAGCATGGACTCTTGCTGAATTATGCGAATACGATCTTCATGAGGAACGGACAAGTTTCTGATGCCCCATTCTCGCTCAACGGAACGAACATCTCCGAATGCTCCAGCTGCGCTTATCTGGGTCGCGAAGTCAATATGGCCAACGATCTAACGCCGTAGCTGAGCAGGAGGAAATGAACGGCTTGAGGGGCTTTCAAGAACGTCGAAGAACTAGCGAAGAAGACGAAGAACGTCCGATCCGTGCCACTTACATATTCGACTTTACTGTTCTCCCTGTGCTGTCACACTATTCTCAAAGACCTGTTCTTTACAAAAGGAGGATGAACACGCGATCAGCATTACGCAGCGGAGAATCGAGAGGACGGTGCTTTGAGCTAGACGATTCACACATGTAAAAGATGGCCGCCGGAATTCTCAGCTTCATGGACGTTCGGGCATCAGAGACTAGCAAAATCAAGTCAATCGGCCACGTAGTGCGTTTTGCACACCCGCTGGATGAGAGCCGCCACCAACTCCGCAGGATGTCGAGAGAGCACAAAGACGCCCTCCGACGCGTTGGATGGGCTTCTCCGTGAAAGTACTGAACGTGAACGTGCTGATATGACGGCCTTCGTGTCTCTGAAGTGAGAAGGAACTACTATAGAACACGGCTAAACAGGGGACGAATGGAGAGGTTTTTCTGACGCCAATTCAAGCAACTATATCCTCAACGGGACGACAGGTGTTAGGTTACATGTGACACTTGCGACGACCATTCGAAACCTTCCATATTAAACAGCAACATCAACTTTACCAGAAAGGAGGCTATTGTGTTTTTACTGTTTGGGGGGGGGGGGGGTGGACAAAAACTTCACCCAAATCATGAGGTTGTTTCTGGTCCTGAGCAGGAATATGATTCTTGTTATCATAATTTGTCCCGTTGGCAGTATGTTGCGGTAGATATATATGAATAAGGGTTGCTTGGCATGTTGACAGAACAGCTTCGATTCCTCAGCGCCAAAATTATGTTCGTGATCAACGTCTTAAATCATACATTAAGTCACGTTTTGGCTGAAGTCGATGACCCTGGCCACACTATCCCTACATTGATATCAGATCAATGAGCACCCTAAATAGTCCACTCGGGCGAAATTTGGTGACCCGTAGCTCTCCATCCTTACTATCTCACACCTGCTGGTGTCACCAACCATGATCGACTGAATTTCAAAAGCAAGTGCTTATTTGTGATCAGCCCCGCAACCCCTGCTCCCAAGCAGAGGTGATGGTTTCGTTTAGACCTCTGGATTCGTGATAGTAAAGTTGTGCCGATGACTCGACTTGTTTTGGATCTTTTCTTACGAAGTGAGAAAAATTTGTTTGGCCAGACAGTCGAGCTGCAAACACTTGCCTTCACCGCACCGCTTCCCTATCCACTACGCCACCCGCGCTCGACCGACAGCCATGACTGTGTTCCACTGCAACAGAGCTCAATCAAGGCAATGAGGAAATGGTCCGTTAGTCCGTCGATGTCCGTTGCAGATATTTCACTCATATTTAAAATCAAAGTTCGAAAGTGCGCCCCATGGTGTACATCTCATCTCAAAATGCAACTGCGATCTTCATCTGCAAGCAGACAGTCGTGCTGCAAACACGTACAAGACATGAGCTATTAGCAGGACACCTAGAACTTTCTGTAAAATTCTCCAAATGGTTCAAAATAACCAAGTCACCGGGGATGTTCGGAATTTTCTCTTGAAAAGCAAAAGAAAGACGAAAGACCTTTTCTAAAAAACCTCCACTGCAGGAAAGCCTTTCACAGATTGATGTACTTCCTCATTAAAACATGATGTAATGAATCATCAGTTTATTCATTTATTTATTTATTCAAAACACCGCAGGTGTGTTCAAACATTAGTATTGAAAGGATCAATCGCAAGTGCAAGAATTGACGCAGTTTGGCCAAAAAATCAAACGAAAACAAAATTACAAACGCAAAGAACACACAAACACTAATACACTAAGTATATCAGGACACCATAAACCCATCGTAAGCCCATTACAAATATTAGGTACCCACTGAAGGGTACCGAAGAGCTGTTTCCCGTAAGTTATAATGCCTAGAACTAGCCCGGTGGTTAATTGCACGTCAGCGACATCTTATCTCGATCCAATTACGTACAGCCATGTACACCGAAGTTATTAGTAATGTTGTTTTATCCTTCAAGCAAAGAATGGCACAGTGAAGTAGAACACATGCAAAGTCCCGCTTTACTGCAACAACGTCTAATCTCTTCGCTTTGTCCTTAACTAATTCCTAGTAAAGCCTTCTCTCCGAGTCTTCTTCTGCTGCAGTTTCTGGTGAGAAGTCTTATCCACTGAGGTTTTCGTAAAGCCTCAAGCGAAAGCTGATTGGCGCTGGTGAGGGCTAAAGATGGAGCGGCTGCTTTCGTCATTTTTCACTCAACGCACATGGTCTTGGCTTGAAAGGCCCCAAAGTTTTCAAGGAGCTGGATCATGGACAACGTCGTGGCTAAACAGTCATCTCCTTACCCTATACTTTAGCAAATATTTCAATCCCCAAAACTGGTGCTCAGATCTTATTTAAAGGTCAAATTTGTGGATGATCAATTATCCATGGTGGCTTTACTGTTTGCACTTTACACCTGCGCAAAAATACCCAGACTATACGAGGCTAGAATCGCCTTCCTGATAGAGTGAAGTTTCTGATTTCTAGGCCCGTACAGGATGGTGATAGCTGTACAAATCGTAAATGCTCCTTGAAGCATGATTTCACTCGATCAATATATCAGTCCAAGTTTGACATTTGACAAAGCCTCGTTTAAAAAACTTTTATTGTACTTGTATTGGATTGCATTTCTATGCCTGTGAAATTTGTCCAACAATCAAGAACACGAATGCGACCATCCGTACATGTCGCGAAGACGCACCACGGGTGTTCGGGAACGTGGTACTGGATGCGAGAAGCCAACGTTGCTCCCAAGTAATTGCTGCAGCTAGTCAGGTGCTCTGCCTTACGGCTGAGCCGGTGCCTGATTGGCTGCCGCTGTTATGGCGGCGGCGCGTTCCCGCACCCCCCGCTGACTGGATTGGTGTTCTTGATTCTTGGGCGACTTTAATAACCATAGAATTGCAGTCTAATAGATATGCAATAAACGTTTTTATTTGGCGCAAGAAGGCTCGGATGGGGGTCACGTTATACGCAGTGGGTTTCCGCTATAGTAAGAAGGCACATATGTTCAATTGCATCAGAAATGACCTACCTCAGTTTGCCGTAGTGGTGGAACACACGTGCTGTATAGAATTTCTAGTTTCGTAAAGCACAAGATGTTGTATGGGGCTGTCCTACATGATGACCTACCCACCTGACTGGCCGCCGCGGTTATGTTAGAAGCAGCGGCGCACGCAACTGATGCACGTTCCCGAACTCCCGCGTCGCGTATTCGCGACATGCACCTTATCGGCGACCGGAAGAGCGCATGGCGCAATCTTCACTGGACATTTTCTTTCATGGCGCTGGAGTATATCCTTGTAAAATATTTATGGCCACTAGATCAGACATTAAGCTATCTGTAGATATTAGAACGAAAACTTCATGATCATTCAAACGTTGTATGCACTTTTTAGCACTCAATGCGTACCCCAAACTGACGTATTAATTTTGCACCGACCGTGGTTTTTTGGTAATAATAATACCGTGATTGTCAAACAAAATTGTGCGTGGAAATTAATGCTAATTGGTGAGGTGACTGACGTTCGTTATGAAACCGGTGTTGAACAGTGATCATTCACGTTTACGCCTCCCGGTTCAAGACATGCAGAGCTCGAAACGGAACGGCTGGAAACCGGAGCTCGGAACACATCATCATTTTCATTAGCGTCTGTCCCGCTTGGTGGCGGGGTCCGCTCTTCTGGTGTGGTGACGCCAATTCTCCCGATCAAATGCTTGATCAGGGTGCACACCAGCCATCTCTAAGTCCAAGCGCAACGTATCTAGCCAACGTTGCTTCGGGCGTCCTCTGGACCGCTTTCCAGGGACCACAAGATTCAGGCCAATCTTACACACGGTGTCGTCGTTAGTGCGAAGGACGTGGCCGTACCATCGAAGACGAGCTTCGCGCAGCTTCTCGGATATCGGGGCGACACCGAACCTCTGTCGTATGGTGTCGTTACAAACGCGGTCCAAACGCGTAACTCCAGCCGTCCACCGTAGCATCTTCGTCTCCATTACACTGAGGCGGCTTTCAACTTCCTTCGTCACGGGCCAGCACTCAGCACCGTACGTCGCTACTGGGCGGACTACTGTTCTATAAACCTTCGATTTGAGGTGCTGAGGTATTGTCCTGTCGCAAAGCACCCCAGTCAGCGAGCGCCATTTGGACCAGGCTGCACTCACACGCGCATTCACCTCCATCTTTAAGCTGCCATCGGACGTGACTGTTGACCCAAGATACTTCAAAGATGTCACTCGTGAGAGCTCAGTACCATCGATCTTAATAGATCCGTGCTCATTCACATCCGTCGTCAAGTATTCCGTCTTTTTGACGTTTAGCTTGAGACCGAACAATGCCAAACGATCGCACCACGCCTGTGCCTGTCGCTCGAGTTCGGTTTTGTCTTCACATGCAAGCATGACGTCGTCAGCATACAGCAGCGTCCAAGGTGCCGCCATTTGGAGATCTCGTGAGATTGCATCCATCACGACCACGAAGAGCAGTGTAGATAGCGCAGACCCCTGATGCACCCATACAGAGATGGGAAACTCCATCGAGGTGCCCGCTGGCGCTCGCACTCGACTCCTTGGGCAAGAGTATAGAATGCGCACCCACTCAATAAGCTCTTCAGGGATACCATGTTGTCGCAACGCGTACCATATAACATCTCGCGGAACGCGGTCGAAGGCCTTCTCCAAGTCCAGGAAGGCAAAATGCACCGGTTTCTGTTTCTCGCGGTGCTTCTCTAGCAGAAGACGAACGGCGTGAATGGCATCAACGGTGCCACAGCCAGATACGAAACCACACTGATTCGTGGAAAGCTGTACGACATCTCGGATACGTCCGTCGACAATTCGCTCAAAGATTTTCATGGTGTGCGAAAGAAGACGAATTGGACGGTAACTGGCGCAGTCTGCAGGACTGCCCTTCTTCTTCCAAATCGGGATGGTCGTGCTTTGCTGCCAACCCTCAGGCACTTTCTTCTCAGCAACAACCTGATTGAAAAACGCAGTCAGCCAGTCAGCAGGGCACCAGCCCTTCGACTTCCACAGGTCAGCTGGCAGGTCATCGAAACCAGTGGCTTTGCCTGACTTCATCTTCCTCAGGGCTGCTTCAGTTTCGCTCACTGTGATCTTCTGAACGGGTCCGTATACATGTGATGCAAAAGGAACAGCAGGATGTTCAAATTCTACATTCGAGATTTCCTCGAAGTAGTCGTGCCATCGCTTCACAGCCCTCTTACGATCCATCAGAAGATGGCCGTTCTCATCGTTAATGCCAAAGAACTTTTCGATGTCTTCTGCTTGGCGACAGCGAGCCTTGGCGAGTCGGTAAAGATAGCGCTCACCATCGCGCGTTTCCAGTTTTTCGCTGACTTCAGCGTAGTATGCGGCTTTAGCAGCAGCCACTGCCTTCTTTGCCGCTTTCCTCGCTTTTCGATAGTTCCGCCAATTATGGACTGTTTTATCACCGATAAACACGTGATAGAGCCGTTTCTTTTCTCGGACTTTCTCTCTGACATCATCAGTCCACAGCCATGCCTGCTTGTCGACCCAGCGTCGTCCAGGCTTCGTTGTGCCGAGTTCAAGGCGTGCAGCCCGAGTTATCGCATCGGTAGCGTCTTTCCAGGTTTCGTCGACAGTTGTCACTGTCGGCAACCGAATGCGAGAAATAACTGCCGCTTCTTTCTCCTTCAGTCGCCACCATTTGATTCTAGCCGACCCACATCGCTCGACATGTTTACACCTCGAAGGTGTGATCTTCAGCGAGCAGATCAGTGGACGGTGTTGCGTGGCAACCGTCTCATACGGCACGGTCTTCGCGTCTGTGACAAGGCCTTGGTCGCGACGCCTAACAAGGACATAGTCAATCTGCGTTTTAGCATTCCCGCTATAAGACGAGATGAGGTGGGAGACACGCTTTCGAAATTTGGTGTTCACGATGGTGAGGTCATGTGAGTCTGCATGCTCAAGTATACGCTCACCATCGGCGTTGCGCGACCCATGTCCAAAACCACCATGACAGTTGTAGCCGTCTTTCGTTGCTCTGACGTGACCTTTAAGGTCACCTGCCACAACAACCATATCTTGTGACGGTACTTCCGCTGTCTTCTCATCAAGCAGGGACCAGAACTCGTCCTTGGTTTGCTCGGAACAGCCTGTCTGCGGAGCATACGCAGAAAAGAAATGGCATCGTCGCTCTCCTACGGCGACAACAATCTTCATCAAGCGGTCATCGAAACGTTCTACGCTTGCAATCGCGTCACGGAAACGCTCGGAGACGATCACACCGACACCACTGGTGGTCCTGGGACTTCCACATAGAACGGCCTTGAAGCCACGTCCTATGTCCCTTGACTTGCTGCAGGACCACCTCGTCTCCTGCACCGCACAGAAATCTATCTTTCTTCGCTCCAGTGCTTCTACCAACTCGCACTAGCGGCCCGTCAACGTACCCACATTCAACGTTGCTACGCGGGTCTTGCCTACGTTACGGGACTTTCGGACTAGCTAAGTTGCCCCCCGATGCCGTCCTCGCACCAGGGACCCTCGCACACTTTCCACACTCGCCGGGCTTTTCGAGTGCGCGTCGGCTCCCGCGGACGCCGTAGCATTATCTCGAGAAGTCTGAAACGCCATCAACCATATGATGTGACACAAAATGTTCGTAGGCCGGCCTGTCACTAGGGCCTGTCGCCTGCATTCGAATGTCCGTGTTTGGCTCGGCTTGCAAAAGCAAGCAGTTTCCAGTGGCACCACGTGGAGGAACGGACATCGCCACCGGAGCTCGGAACACGAAAACGGAAAATCCGCACAATCCTGCTAGTGACTTGTTTGAAGTGATCAAGCGCACTTAACGTCCCTTCAATTGCATTAGAACCGAACAAAAAACACTAAAAGGCAAAAACGAAAACCAAAGCAACCAACTAACGAAAAGTCGGCCACCGAGGTGGTCCTAACTCAATCCTTCTGTTGCTGTGCTCACTATGTCTGAACAGCGTGCACTATTCAGATGCTCTTCAAACTGCTGTGGACGTTCGCTACCTTGCACACCGGAGAATCTCGTAAGGTTTTTCGATAAATCTCGACTCATTAGCGTTCCAGCATAGATGGATTCATAGTTGTACTCGAATGACCTCGAACAGGTATTCGAATGACTTTCATGCGACTTTGAATATTCAAATTCGAATATTAAAAAAAATTGTGTTCTTCGGATATATTCAAGTTTGAATATTCGAAATTTTTGCGAGAACACAACTATTAGGTTGTCCCATAAGTCCTTGCAGTTTTTTTCAACAATTCACTGCAGATTTCGCAGGCGGTCTCTTGCATAGCGCTGCATAGCTTTCGAAGGAGAATGATTTGTTCTATCAGAACATGTATTGCATTTCTTTTTTCATCACGAATTTTGTCAATTTTTAGGTCGTTGAAGTGAAAAGTGAAAAAGGAGCCATTTGTGCACTTGTTCTCTCCGCTTAGTTTTGTAATTTTTCGCGCAGTTTTCTATAGCACTTGGAAGACAATGTTCTCTACTACAAAAGTCTGTGTTGATCCTCACTTGTCCTTTATTGATTTTTAGGCCATCAAATTGGGAACCCCTTCATGCACCACCTCATCGCGGTGAAGGGATGAACATCACTTAGTGATGGCTAACGGCACAAATGGTCACGCAGTACACGATGCCTTGTCGTGTATGAGCGGCTCTCATGTATCCCTGGCCAGGAACATGTGAGTAATCAGACTACCGCCATGGCTCAAACAGCTAAACCCGCGCCCCAGTCCTCCGCACGCCGGACGTGGCCTTCTACGACGTCGGTTGCATCCACCTCCGGCGAGGGGCCATCTAATCTCGGAGTTAAGCTATCAGGACGTCATTGAAATCGGAATACCGGAAACTCCCTCCCACCACGACACGGAAACTGCCTATTCGTCTGCACTTATAACTGTCGTTCGATCCCATCTTAGCAGGATCTTCGGACACATCTTTACAAAAGCCGCAACATCAAATACGACGTTATCGCCTTGCAGGAAACGAAAGGCAAAACGGAAATCATAAGAAGAACCGACCACAACGAGCTTCTCACTATCGGAGCAAAGGTGGACAGAAAGAATATTGGAGGAGTTGGATTTCTCGTCAATTCGACAGTGCACCACCTAGTAGACTCTTACAAAATCATTAGTCTGCGAGTAGCTGTTCTTCGTCTAGAAACCAAAGACCAAGGAACCATCTCCATCATAAATGGATATGCTCCAACATCTGCGGCCACAGACGAAGAAAAGGAGGAATTCTAGAAGCTATTCGAAAGGACTGTCAACTACGAGAAGAGCTACTACAAAGCTGTCGTTGGTGACTTTAACGCTATCGTCGGTACGGACGATCACGACGAATGGAGGCTAGGACCACATGGAAGTTCCTCAAGGAACGAAAACGGACAGCGCCTGATAGACTTCCTATCCGCGTGCCGTCTCTACCATGGAAATTCTGTGTTTAAGAAGCCTTCAAACCGACGACGGACCTGGGAAAGCCCAAATGGAGAAACACGCTTGGAGATCGATCATGTTCTTACAAGCAGACGCTGGAGTCTGTTCGACGTCTCAGTGCTGCCTTCATTTGACACCGGCTGGATCACCGTCGTGTCCGTGCGAAGCTGACTCTCAAAAAGAGGATGTTCAAGCGTGACACCCATAAACCGGCACCGGTGAGGATCCCCACATTCAAGTCTGAGGAGTTGGAATATGCGATAAAGTCGTATGATTGGAATCTTCTTAAAGATCCATCGGAAGACTACGACCTTCTCTGCAAAAGGACTGTTGAAATGTGCTAGCAGCTCTCGCGAAGCCACATCACCGTCTGCTTCAAGACTCAACGCACATGCGATTAAGCTCTTGGAGCAAAGAAGAGCTGTCAAACTGAATCCTAATGCTTCCCATCTGAAAAAAGTCACTATCTCGAAGGCCTGTCGAATTGCAGTGAAGGAGTCCATTCAAGCCTACAGAAGATTAAAGCTGTTAGAAGCCGCTGGGAAAGGTTCAAGCATAACGCGCTGCAAACCATATCTCTGCGACCAGAAGGCAATAATGTCAGCCCTTGTGGATAAGGATGGAACAACGCAAACGTCTCGAAGAGCGATGGAAGCCATCGTTCAAGAATTCTACACAGATCTGTTTCGTTCTTCCAGCAGTGTCCCGAAATGGTTGATGCCACCAGCTGAGGTAGTGCCTCCCATTCTGGAATCAGATTTGCTCATGCCATCAGAAGGATGAAGCCAGGCACTGCTCCCGGACCGGACGGCATTTCTGCTGATCTCCTTCGTGCGGGTGGCAGTGCCGTCTGCTCACTTCTTGCCAAGCACTTCAACCACTACCTTCGACTTGGTAGGATTCCGGACTCATGGAAGGAGTCGAAAACAGTTTTAATCTTCAAAAAAGGTCAGCAGGGGGATATCAACAACTATCGACCCATCAGTCTTCTCTCGGTTGTCTACAAGATCTTCACCAAAATACTGCTCAATCGTATGGAGCGTTGCTTGGATGAGTATCAGCCAATGGAGCAAGTAGGGTTTCGCAAGGATTCCTCCTGCATGGACCATATTCAGACTGTCTCACAGTTCATCGAGAGGAGCCGCCAATACCACCTCCCACTTGTCCTTGTCTTCGTGGACCAGTGGTGTGACATGGGACTCGTAAGGTTAAATGGAGTCGCTCTACAACAGGTCGACTCCTAGGGAGCTGGGAAGGGAGCTGAACATGGATAACGACCTCGCTCCTGAAATCGCCTACAAGAGACGCGCAGCATGGGCAGCCTTAAGTTCGATTCGCGCAGTCACTGATCAGCTCAAAGATGCTGGTCTCAGGGCCTCGATATTCAACGCATCCGTACTGCCTGCTATGTGCTACGCGACGGAAACCTAGCCCGACAACAAGACAATCGCCAGAGCGATGCAAACTACGCATCGTGCACTGGAGAGATGTCTTCTGAGGACAAGCCTTCGTCAGCAATGGCAAGAAGGCCTACGAAGCTCGGAGCTACGGGAGAAGTCGCAATTTGCAGACCCGCTGCAGTACATGAAGAAGTCCAAATATCGCTGCGTCGGACACCTGCTTCGACGAAGGGACGATAGATGGAGTCTCCGTGTCACAGAATGGCTCTCGATAGACCATAAGAGACCACTGGGACAACCGCCAACGCGATGGGCAGACTCATTCTCAAGATCTTTCAGAGAGCGGAGTCTGCCTCACTGGATGCAAGCAGCCAGAGATCGAGCGATCTGGAAGAGTTGTGGTTCCCGCTGAGAAGACCTCCAGCCGACAAAAGGACCATCAAAGTATCAAAGTGAGTAAGTAATTTGGGAATTCCGACTTTTCCGTCCGAATTTTTACCAAACCTCCGGTTCTGTGGTTGGACTTTTTTGCTTGGTGTTATATGTCGTTTGGAAGAGGATGTCTTGCTCAGTAAGAAGTTGTGTCGCGTTTATCGGCTCACGCTGATTTCTGTCGAATATCAACAACTGAAGAAGGAGAAGGAGTTGTTGGTGAAGGCGATTCTTCTCTTTTTTGGCATTTTGTCGGTATTCAATAGAAATCAATAAACGCGACACATATTCTTATAGAGCAAGACATTCTCTTTCGAATGACATATAAGACTAACCCAAAAACTCAACCATAGAGCAGGAGCTGTTGGCAAAAATAACCATCCTCCTTCGTATGTCCCAATTTGATGATCTAAAAATCAATAAAGGGCAAGTGAGGACCAACACAGATTCTTGTAGTAGAAAACATTGTCTTCCGAACGCTATAAAAAACTGCGCAAAAATTTCAAACCTAAGTGAAGAGAACAAGTGCGCAAATGGCCACTTTTCACTTTAACGACCTAAAAATTGCCAAAATTCACGACAAGAAGAAATGCAATACACGTTCTGATAGAGCAAATCATTCTCTTTCGAAAGCTATGCAGCGCTATGCAAGAGACAGTCGGCGAAATTTGCAGTGAATCGTTGAAAAATACTGCAAGGACTTATGGGACAACCTAACATAATGGGTTCTACAGTGTGAATATTTGCTTTCATCCCTAACCGATCTGTATTCTAGCTAACAAACATCCTCCCAAATTAGTTTTTTTTTTGTGTCCGGTTCTAGAAGGCGGTGTTTTAAGATGGTGGTTTTAGTATGACATCTTATTCCCGGACGTTTTAAAAAACCGGTTTGGACGTCAACCACATCATATTACAAAAAACCCTTAATTTTTGAAACCCTTTCTTTCAACAGAGTTTAACAGCTCACAATGTCTTTCTTTAAAAGGAAAATGAACCGCGAAAACAAAACGAACATTCCAAAATGTACATTTTCTACCTACAGATAACACACAGTACGGTTTCGGTACTGTGTGTATGTCTAAGTAGTGGCCTTCTTTCTTTTAATGGAGGAAAGTGTCAGAGAAAAAATTGCCTGTAAGTGGGTGGTTGATGTGATGGAAAGACTATGTTTAAGAAGTAATTCCTTTGATAACGCAATGTTGTTCGTACAGTTCTTTAGGACTGCAGAGATTGAAAACACCACAAATTATCTAAACAAGTTGTCCTCATTTTGCCTAACGTAAAGAAGTAATTTTAGTACTAACCATAAGATGAACCGCACCAGAGCATGAACTTAGTAACTATTTGACCAACGGTATCTGACAAAAAGTCTGGGAAAGGTCTGGCAGCAGCTGATACCTTTGTTCAACGAACCTAGAGCAATCAACTGTTTGATGAAAGTCGAGCGCTTGCTGTGTGATACAACGTGTAACAATTTCATTCTGTGACGCACATCGTTCGCTCTTTAGCGGATTACACTTTGAGAGAAAAAAAGTATTACGACGATTATGCAATCACTCTTCACTGGCTTGGACAAATAAGATGGGCTATAAACTGCCGTACCCGTATTGGCTCTTACTATAATGTGACGATCAACTCTGTAAGCTCCGGTTTTCCATTTTTGCAGCTGTGCTACATTTCCATGACGTAAATTCACACTTTAAGCAAGCAGATCTGTTCTTGGTACCAACTACGTGGCCGTGTGATAGAACAGCGGAACTAATAATTATTACCAAGAGGAGAAGTCTTGTCAGTAAGTTACTCAAATTGAAACGAAGATAGCGAAATCGAAGTAAAATTCCCATTTGGGACCACTTTCATCAACCGCTTACCGCCCTCTAACGGTGAAATTACTGACAGACCTGATACTGATGAATGTCATATCAGGGGGTTTGGCGGTGTTTTCACGGCTAGAGGGCGGTAAGCGGTTGGTAAATCTGGTCCCTGGTTAAAAAGGGCATAATGGAGCTCCGAAGTTGACGTTCATTCGTCTTCCATTTATTAGTTTCCGATATGAACTTTGCCACGCCTTAACATGCTTACGCAGAAGGTGCGCAATTACAGTTATACAGGGTATAAACGAATTATAAGTTCCTGCCAAGAAATAGCTGGCGGTCACCGCACTCCAAAACATACAAAACAGTGCTCTTCCAGCAGCTTATTTAACAACATATATAAAAACACGCAGTCTCAGATTTATTTTAAAATGTGTTTCTTTGGCGTTTCTGCAGGCTTTCAAACGCATGACAAAATTGTCGACGATGGTCACCAGGGTATTCATTGTATTAATTCCGTCCCAAGCTTTGAGCCGGCTTTGAGCACTCGGACGTTTTTTTCGCTCTCCAGAGTCGTACGTTTAACAAATTTTGCCCATTTGAATCTGGAAAATTTGGGGCAAAACATCTTTGGACCGATGTGTCGGAATCGTCTTATCCACAGTGCCATGGTAGGTGCACGAGCAGGTGGTCAATCTTGTTGCCGGCGGCACTCGTCGTCACCTAAGTGCTGGCGAGCTCACTGTAGAAGGTCTTCTCGAAGAATTCTCTTCTGATTGTGCTCCACTGGTTCGCTCCTTTTATGACACAAACACGTGAGGAACTTTTTAGGGGCACAGCGACTCTTCAGAGTCGAACGTTTAACAAAATTTAGTCCACTTTCGTCACACGTCAAAATACGTTCCAGAAAAGGAATGCTTTTGTTGCGCAAAAGAGGAGACGAACACACCTCGAGATGACGAGATTGCTGATGTTCGGTTAACTCAAACGGCAAGCAATTGTCGAAAATTTTTTAAGAACAATTGTTCAACGATGATTCCGATTTGGGAGAAGAAGGGAAGTCCCGCAGACTGTTCTAATTGCCGTCCGATACACTTGCTTTCGCACAGCGTGAAGCTGTTTGAGCGAATTGTCGACGGACGAATTTGTGACATCGTCCAGCATTCCTGCCATCAGTGTGGCTTCGTAGCTGGCTGTTGCACGCACCATCGATGCCATTCATGCCGCCCGTCTACTGCTAGATAAGCGTAATGAGAAGGAGATGCCAGTGCATTTCGCCTTCCTCGATTTGGAGAAGGTCTCTAACCGCGTACAGCGTGAAGTGACACGGTACGCGATGCGATGTCATGGAGTTCCTAAGAGCTTAAACAGTCGGTACGAATCCTCTATTCTCGTCCAAAGAGTCGAGTTCAAGCTGCAGAAAGAATCTCGATGGAGTTTCCCATCTCTTTTGGGGTGCACAAAGGTTCTGCGCTTTCTCCACTCTCTTTCGTTGTTGTGGATGCCATTACGAGAGATCTTCAGAAGCCCGTCCCACGGACATTGCTTTATGCTGATGACGTGATGTTCGCTTGCGATGAGGAAGGTAATCTCGAGCGGCAGGTGCAAGCTCGATGCGACCGCCTAGCGATGTTCGGACTCAATTTGAATGTCAAGAAGACCGAGTACCTAACAACTGACATAAACGAGTATGGCTCAATTAAGATTAACGGTACTGAGCTTGCACGCACTTTGGTGGTTAAATACCTGGGATCAGCAATAGCGTCTGACGACGGTCTGATGGTTGAAGTGAACTCACACGTGAGTGCAGCTTGGTCTAAGTAGCGTTCGCTGACTGGCGTGTTCTGCGATAAGAAGATACCAGAGCACCTGAAGCCGAAGATTTACAGAGCCGTCATCGGGCCGGTAGCGATGTACGGCGCTGAGTGTTGGACTGAGACCAAGGAAGTTGAAACGCGCCTCAGCGTCACGGAGAAGAAGATGCTGCGCTGGAAGGCTGGAGTTACCCGCGGGGATCGCTTCCGAAACGATGTCATTCGGCGGAAGTTCGGTGTCGCGCCGATAGCAGACAAGATGGGGGAAGCTCGCTTGGTACGGCCAGCTGAACGTTCTTAGAGCAATTTCCAAAATTTCATTCTAGAGGCCGTACCATTATTATAACTTCAAATACCACGATGCAAAATAGGTTCACCCCCGATTTGTCCATTAGTACGCGAACAACCCGCTGCCGAGTCTCAGTAATCGTTTTCCTCACTATCGAAGACTTCTATAGAAGAATTTTAAGCAGTTTATCTTATCAGTGCAGGATACCACGAACTTTAACTGAAAATTTAACAAATGGAGACCGTTGCAAAATATAAGTTCGCTTAATAGAAAACCTGATTAATCACAAAAGTACCTACAAACAAGGTAGGATTAGTACTTCGTCACATCACCTCTGTTTTAAACAATATCGAAAATTCTATTTGGTATACCACTAATTAGATTATCAATAAGAGTTTGCTTAACATTGGTCCATGCATCAAGTATGGTGTTCTTCAGACCAGAGACCGAAGTGTGACTGGTTCCATTTTTGTATACTTTGTGTACAAGAATGTCCCACAAGCTTTCTAGTTTTAGGGTTGAGATCTGAAAAACTAGGCCACTTCAAAGGTTGAATTCTGTTGGAGTTAAGCCAACCTGTAGTTGATGCGATGCGTGTATGGATGTATTATATTGTTGGAAAATAAGGTTATGCCTAGGAAATCTTCTGAAAAGAATGGCAGAAGGTAGTCTCCGAGCAATTTCTGGTAGCCTTAACTGTTCATCCTACACGAGACGAACTCCAAGGCAACAAGTTCGTAACCAGAAAATGCGGCCTAAACCGTGAGACTTGCACCGACAAAGTTGCTTAAGTAGAATACTCGCTTCTTTCCCTTCTAATCTCTCCAATAGTGTCTGTACCCGTTGGGCCGATCAAGATTCCACTTCTTTTACACTACTGTAGAGATCTGAGAAAAGAGGTCGAGTATCATCTAGGCGTAACTTTGACGGTGGAAGTCTCATGGTTGTTCTCTGGATGCGGACTTCGTCTCGGAAGTTCGTCTCGTGTAAGATGAACAGTGAAGACTACCAGGAATTGCTACAAGACCACTTTTTGCCATATTTCATAAGATTTCGTAGACTCAACCTCATTTTCCAACAAGATAATGCATCCATTTACGTATCGCAGTCAACTGCGTGTTTATTTATTTATTCAATACGTTCGCGATGAGCGCAAGCGCTAGGAAAAAGCATTAAAACAATACAACAACATGAAGACACACCTAGAGCGGGTTAAACCAATGTCAAACAACAACACGAAGACATACATAGAGCGAGATAAACCAATGTCTGATCAGTGACTAATTAAGGCATAAATAAAAAGCTGTTAGGCCGAACCGAATAAGTCGGCAAGGCTGTAATGTGTTAAACTTCATAACTCAACTGCAACCTCTTAACAGGTCGCTCAAGCTGACCCAGGGAAAAGGAGGACGGCATACATCTCGTCGCCCTGAGGTATGCGCTAGCTGCCCTATGAGGAGAAAAGACCACCTCCAGTTTACTCCTAGGCCGACTGATGAGAATCTTCTCAGACTCCCCCTTTGTCTGAGGAGCACGCAGATTAAAGAATTTGGAGCCTCCAAAGCGCGCAAAATGAATTAATTATAAACCCGACAAATATCAAAGAAATTCCTGCGAGAAGCCAATGTGTGAAGACCCAGGTATTTGTTCCTTATCGATGCTTTAGGTACCATTTTTTGAGGAACCCGCCAATGCGAATAAGAACCTTGCGAATGTAGTTATTCTGTACCTTTTCCATAAGTTTTATAAGAAGTTAGCTAAACTCCAATACAATTCAACTTTTGGTGTGGCCTAGTTGTCCTCCAGATCTCAGCCCGATAGAGAATTTGTGGGGCATTTTTATACAAAGTGTACAAAAATGGAACCGTTTACGCTTCGGTTTCTGATCTGAAGAATGCCATACTTCATGCATGAGCCAATGCTGAGCGAACTGTTATTGATAACCTAATCAATAGTATGCGAAATAGAATTTTCGATATGGTTGCAACAAAGGTAGTGTGACGAAATACTAATCTTTCCTTGTCTGTAGGTACTTTTGTGATTAATCAGGTTTTTCATGAAGCGAACTTATATTTTGCACCGGTCTCCTGTCATTAAATATTCAATTTCAATAAATGTTCGTGGTATCCTGCACTGACCCGACCACCCTCAAACGGGAAGTAACCTAATGAAATCGGCGGAATTTTCAAAAACGGATGCCGGATTCGTAATTAGCACCCCAAATAACCGCCTAGATAATTTTGGACGAAGTTTGCACGAGAAAATTTGGCCAATTTCGAAAATATCGGTTTTCGATGAGCTCACCGTCCGCGCCGGTTTGGCCAGTGGCACCCGGGGGTCGAGCGTTCTATCCCCTCGTCCCCCTGGCCCGCCCACCCCCAATCCCCTGGGCTTGCTCGAGAGTCTAGTGGCTGCCTTACGAGATAGTGGAGACGCAGACATTTGCCACGCCTCTGTTTAAAGGGCGGGGGATAGAACGCCACTCCGCCGTGGCACCCACGTCCTCGATGGGAAATTTTCAAATAATCGATTTCTTCGAAATTGGTCGAGAGTAACACCATTTGATAGAGCTTTTCGTGGTAAACAAAATGGTGCTATTGGGATTGTCGAAACCCCAAATATGGACGAGTAAGAGGGCAGGAAACTTCAATCGCAACTCCGCCGCCCTAAAATGGCAGGTGGGGCTAAGGCAGTTTAGGCAGCTAGGGGGTTGCGAGCACATCGTCTTAAACCAACTTAGGTGCTCTGCTCGCCTACGCATTTGCATGCCCTTGGCTCGCCGTGTCTTTGCGCAGTGATCGTCCGAAATCGGAAAAAAATTGGGTCGCACAAGCCACACCTGCATTTCGGAGCGATGTAATCCATTCATGACCTACACCGTTGTGCTTTAAAACACGTCAAGAACTTTGTACTGCCTACAAAGTCCTCGAGCTGCCGAAACGATTTGATCTTGGTAGAGTTACTGCGCTACGAACTCGCCCGCGCGTGCACTTGCGAGCGGTCGCCCAACTCCATTGATAGGTTCTATTCTACATGCATTGTTCACAGCGTACTCTAAAGCCTCTCCGGAACAGGTACAGCAATGCCTGAGTAGGGTGGGCTAAAATTTTTAATCTAATCTAATTTTAAAAGGATCTATCGTATATGCATTTTGCACGGCGCACTTTCTCTTCCCGCTTGTTAAAACCTCTTCATTTGTATAAGCTGCTGTCAGTGTGTGCACTAAAGCACCTAAAGAGGGTGAGCGTTGCTGTTTAGCACGACATTTGAACCGCTTCCGCTCACTCGATTTTGATAGGTTCGATCCTACATGCATTGTATACGGCAAACTCCAAAGGCTCGTCGGACTGTCTGGAGCAAATCCTAAGTACTCTACACTCTACAAGCTGTCACCCCACCCATTGATAGGTTCGTCTCCATATGCACACGGTGCACTCCAATGTCTGCCGAGACCGATTGAAGCAATTCCGGAGTAGAGCGACCGGAAATTTCTTATAAATTTCTCCAAACGTTTCAAAATATTCCTGAAGGCTTTACATTTGCCATTAAGTGAAGATAGAAACCCAGTGGGCATGCTTTCGCCCATTCGATTGATAGGTTCGATCCTATATGCATTGTGCACGGCGCACTCTCGCAACATTCCAGGCATGGCGGAGCACTAATAACGCACGCCATGCTTGAGATACTCCGAAAACACTGCACGTCACATGGACGTCCTGGAAAATAAGGTGCTGTAATCGCAAAAGCCTGCTGCAGTTACTTTTTTAGGCCACCCACGGCAAAAACGCGGTGGCCTGGTAAAGCTTTATACATGGTTTTGTAGATATCGAGGAGACGAATCGAATGGATCCAACAGTTTCTGAAACAACTCAAAATTAAAGAAGTTACGAGCATGCGAGGTTTGCGACGGATTTTTCCGTCGCAAACCGTCTTTTTGACCGCGCGACGCGGGCGGTATTGTAATTCCTAGCTACTTTGGAACTACCGTCTTTCTTATTTCTGAGAGTATATCTATTATACTATGTCGTTCGAATTCAACCCCTACAAGTCTTCAGTTTGTTCCCGGGATAGGAGTGGATGTTATTCAATGTTGATTTCCTCAGCATGGTCCAGGAATCGTGCACATGCTGTTCGACTTCGGATTTCTTGGGCGCAGAGTAGTACTGCAGCACGCGACGCGGGCGGTATTGTACCATTTCAGTCGAAATTCAACGTTTTTGAAATAAATTTCAACGTTCCTCTGGACTCTTCCCCCTGTAACAACGTTGGATTTGATTTGAAAAACTTTGAATTTCAACTGAAAATGGTATATAATCTTGTCATATGTGCGAAGTGTGAGCTTCAGTCCCAAAGTAATCAAGGTCGCTGAACACGAATCTTAAGTTAGTGTTTGCAGTAACGGTTGCCATCAAGAGATATTAATCAAATTATCGATTTTTTGTGAACAACACTCAACAAGCTCGAAACTTCAGGCCTGAGGTAATCGAGGTCACTGAACACGAATTTGAATTCTTTTCTAATTTTTTGTCGAAATTTGTGTTTATTGTGCAAACTTCGTAGAGGATTCAAGTGTATGACATTGATGACAGTCGAGTCGTAGTCGCCGAAAATGCAAATGTGAAGTCAGATTTTGAAAATATAGACGGAGACTGGTCATACAATTGATTCGCCTCAACAAATTCCCATAGAAAATCAACAGCTCGATCAACTTCAACCCATAATTTCAAAAACGAGCTTCAGATTAGTGTTCAGCGAGATCGATTACTCCAAGGCCTGAGGTTTCGGACGCAGACGGTCGCCAACTGCGGTCTCCAATACGCCATGCCCCCACGCCAGTTGTGATGGACTGATGGAAGCACGCGCACGCGCACACACACAATCCTTCTGTGTGTAGTAGGATATTGAACGCGTTTTCGTAACGGTGAGCTTCTCGACAGTGTGCTATCGAAAACAATCGTCACCGGAATGAACGTCGCTTACAAAAATCATCATTATGGCACATTCGAAACAACTACCTATTATCAAGCCACCGCTGTTTTGGACGCCCTCGTGGCCGCCTACCGGGCACATCAAGGTTAAGACCATTCTTTCGGACAGTGTCATTATTTGGGCGAAGGACGTGGCCTTATCATCGCAGACGAGCTTCGCGTATCTTCTCAAATATCGGGACGACATCGAACCTCTGCCGTATGGAGTCGTTGCGTACTCGATCCAAACGCGTAACTCCGGCTGTCCACCGCAGCATCTTCGTTTCCATTACGATGGGGCGCCTTTCAATTTCTTTGGTAACGGGCAAGCACTCAGCTACGTAAATAGCTACAGGTTGGACGACTGCTCTGTAGATCTTCGACTTTAGACGCTCTGGTATCTTCTTGTCGCAGAGCACTCCCGTCAGCGAGCGCCATTTGGACCACGCTGCATTCACGCCTGAGTTGGCTTCAATGAGTAAACCGCCATCGGACGCGATTGGTGATCCCAAGTACTTGAATACCGAAGTACGTGGCAGCTCAATGCCATTTACCTTAATGGAGCTGGACTCATCTTCGTCAGTCGTCATATACTCGGTCTTCTTGACATTAAGTTTGAGTCCAAATCTCTCCAAGCGATCGCACCAAGCTTGTACCTGCCACTGGAGTTCAATCCTCGCTAGCGAGCATTACATCATCAGCATAAAGTAGCGTCCAAGTAACTGGCTGCTGAAGATCACGCGATATGGCATCCATAACGACGACGAAGAGTAGAAGGGAGAGCGCAGACCCTTGCTGTACTCCGATAGAAATGGGAAACTCCGTCGACGTACCTGCTGCAGCTTGCACTCGACTCTTTCGACAAGAGTACAGTATTCGTACCCACTCTTCGAGTTCTTCAGGGACTCCATGTTCTCGTAAGGCATACCATATCACTTCACGCGGAACGCGATCAAAGGCCTCCAAATCCAGGAAGGCAAGATGCACCGGCTTCTGCTTCTCCCGGCGTTTTTCTATCAGAAGATGAACGGCGTGTATGGCATCGACTGTGCCACAACAAGCTACGAAGCCGCATTGTTTGGTAGAGAGCTGAACGATATCACGAATGCGCTCGTCGACAATCCGCTCGAAGATCATCAAGCTGTGCGAAAGCAAGCGAATCGGACGGTAATTGAGGCAGTCTGCAGGACTGCCCTTCTTCTTCCAAATCGGAATTGCTGTGTTTCTCTGCCAAATATTGGGCACTTACTTCTCCGCAATAACCTGGTCGAAGAACGTCGCCAGCCACTTCGTTGGGTACCAGGATTTCGACTTCCATAAGTCGGCCGCCAAATCATCGGGGCCCGTTGCCTTGCCCGGCTTCATCTTCTTCAGAGCCGCTTCCACCTTCTCTACGGTGATTTTTTGAACGGGACCGTGTACAGGAAAAGAAGTTGGAATGCTCGGATGAGCGAACTCTATTGTCGAGACTTCCTCGAAGTAGGCGCGCCATCGGTTCAAAACCATATTGCGGTCCATGAGTAGATGACCGTTCTCATCGTTGATGCCAAAAAACTTCTCAACATCCTCAGTCTGGCGATGACGGACCTTCGCGAGTCGATAAAGAAATCGCTCGCCATCGCGTGACTCAAGCCTCCCGTTGACATCATCGTAATGAGTGGATCTTGCAGCGGCTACCACCTTCTTACAAGGGAGGTCAATGAGCGTCCCGTGGCAATTTTGAAAGTGACCTATTCGTGGTTGTAGGGGACTGTATGTGAAGCACCGTGGAGGTTTACAAACTTCCTGCGGACATCTGGGTAGGTCAAAAATTGCAAAAAACTGTTGCACCTCAGTGCGGGCCGAAAAAAGCCAAACTGACGTCTGGAACTGCCATGTCGTGGTTAGAATCTATCCTGTAAAAGGTTTGGGGCTGGAACGGTAGCGGAACTACGGCGATCTCTCAGTTTGGTTGTTAGCGGTACAATAACCGACGTGGAACATTGAGGTGTGCCGCACACCACGAAGCAGTCAGGGACTGGATGGTCGAGTGGATAAGGTGGCGGCCTTCCAGGAAAAGGGTCAGGGGTTCGGGTCCAGGGGTGGGGGTCTGCATTGATAGGCTTGCTGGGTCCCTTTTCGTCGATGCAAAGTGTAACTTGGCCACGGTGCGTACCATACCGACATTATAACCTTGTTTTAACCTGGATGATACGATATCAACACAAAAATAAACGCGCAAAGCAACAGGGTTCATAATACATTGGATTGGCCATTGAGAAGAACAGGTGATTTTTGTTTGCGTACAAAATAGAAAGTATTCTATGGCTTGAACGTCTTCGTCAGGTATTGACGATGGGTCTGTCATCATTAGGCCTCGTGCGTACTTCCCGTCGCCGCGACGGAATCGCGGCGATGAGTTTTGCAGAGCGACGCGAAAGAATTTGAATTTCTCTGTGCTCGTCGCATCGCCCATGGCTCTGCAAGGAACCGCAACAGCGATCCGTCCAGGACCAACGCTTAACACCGCGCGCGACGCAAAAAGTATGCCATGCCCACGATGGGAGCGGTAAGCCATCGCGCGTGCCGACCGCCACTGTTGCGGCAGCCGCGGCGGAGTTTCCTTTGACTATACGACCACGTGCGGCGGAATGGCCATGAACTGAGCGCCGCGATGGAAGTACGCCCCTGGCCTTACTGTACTTCACGACTCCAAGGATCGAGGATAAATTGGAAAAATTGGATAAAATAGATTATTTTTATTTTTAGTTATTTAATTCCTTTAATTTAATTTATTTATATTCATATTTCTTAATTAATTAATTAATTAGTTAATGTATTCATGTATGATTTTTTCGGCCTCCATTCGAACTCTGGAGAGAAAGCATAACAGTATCGATCGGTCTTCTTCATCCTCAACCAACCATATTGTTAGTGATCTCACGGCCGTCACATACAGCAATCTCCTCACTGTACAAGAAGACGTAATACTAACCCCATCATCGTCACCCTCCGGCGACCATACGCGCCTCGTTCAAGTCAAGCTAATATCACCATTGAGAGAACAGGCGACTTTTCTTCGCAGTTCGTCGGTAGCATTCGATAAATCTTTATCTTGACCGCCTTCGTTAGGCATTGATGGTGGATTTGTCAGCACTAATGCACTTCATGCCCAAAAGTAGGGGAGAGATTGAAAAAAGGATAAAAGATTAATCTTTATTTTCACTTACTGTTGCTTATTTATTATTTTATTTATTATGAACTAATTATTTATTATTATTTATATTTATATTTAACTTAATTAATTGAGGAGATCGCAATGGCAGATTCGTTTCGGGGCATCGAAGTTTTTTGTTTGATGTTTATTCCATCGATGTTTTCTCATGTTAGCTTGACTTGAACGAAGCGCGGAGGATGACGACGATGTGGGAAGTATTACGTCTTCTAGTACAGTGAGGAGGTATATGACGGCCAGTGCTTTCTCTCCAGAGTTCGAAAAAATCAAACATGAATATATTAACTGATTAGTTAATTATGACAGTTAATTAAAAATATGAATATATATATATATATATAATAAACAATTAATAATAAAATATAATAAATAAAAACGAAATTAAAATAATAGGGAAATAAATTAATAAATAAATCTTTTTTATCCAATTTTTCCAATTTCTCCTCGATCCTTGGAGACGTGAAGTACAGTAATGCTGACAGACCCACCGTCAATACCTGACAAAGACGTTCAAGCCATAGAATACTTTCTATTTTGTACGTAAACGAAAATCACCTGTTCTTCTCAATGGCCAATCGAATGTATTATGAACACTGTTGCATTGCGCGTTTATTTTTGTGTTTATATCGCATCATCCAGGTTAAAATAAGGTTATAATGTCGGTATGGTACGCTACCGTAGCCAAAATACACACTTTACATCGACAAAATGGAATCGTGCAAGCCAGATAATGCAGTATCCCTGCCCCCAGATCCGAACCCCTGACCCTTCCCCTGGAAGGGTCCACCTTATTCACTCGGCCATTCAGTCGCTGCCTGCTTCGTGGTGTGCGGCACACCTCAATGTTCCACGTCGGTTATTGTACCGCTAACAACCAAATTGAGAGATCGCCGTAGTTCCGCTACCGTTCCAGCCCCAAACCTTTTACAGGATAGATTCTAACCACGACATGGCAGTTCCAGACGTCAGTTTGGCTTTTTTCGGCCCGCACTGAGGTGCAACAGTTTTTTGCAATTTTTGACCTACCCAGATGTCCGCAGGAAATTTGTAAACCTCCACGGTGCTTCACATACAGTCCCCTACAACCACGAATAGGTCACTTTCAAAATTGTCACGGGACGCTCATTGACCTCCCTTGTTAGCGGCTTTCTTGGTTTCCTGATACAAACGCCATTTATCGGCTGTCTTATCGTCGAGAAATGCGTGGTATAATCTCTTCTTCTCTCGGACTTTTTCCTTAACTTCGTTAGTCCACAGCCATGTCTGCCTATCAACCTTACGCCGTCCCGGTTTGGTAGTGTCGAGTTCGGAACGCGCAGCACTAAGGGTCGCGTCGGCGGCATTTTTCAAAGTCTCGTCGACGGTCGTGACCGTCGGCAACTGAAGGCGCGAAATCACAGCTGCTTCCTTTTCTTTCAGACGCCACCACTTGATCCTCAACGGACCGCTCCGTTCGACCTGCCTAAACATCGGTGGTGTGATCTTCATAGTGCAGATCAGTGGGCGGTGTTGTATGGCGACCGTTTCATACGGCACGACCTTCGCGTCCGTGACAAGCCCTTGGTCACGATTTCGCACAAGGGCAAAGTCGATCTGCGTTTTAGAATTCCCGCTGTAGAATGAGATAAGGTGGGATTCACGTTTTCGGAATCTGGTGTTCATGACGGTGAGGTCGTGCGACTTCGCATACTCGAGGATGCGCTCACCATCTGCGTTCCGCGAACGAAAAGCGAGACCACCATGACAGCCGTACCCGTCTTTCGCAGCGCTAATGTGTCCGTTCAGGTCACCTGCGACAATGATTACGTCTTGTGACGGCACTTCTGCTGTCTTCTCATCAAAATTCATCGTTGGCTCGCTCAGAGCAGCCTGTCTGTGGAGCATATGCAGAGAAACAATGATACCGCCGTCGCTCTGCAGCGATCAGACCTTCATCAAGCAGTCATTGAAACGTTCTACTCTTGCAATCTCGTCTCGGAACCGTTCGGAGACGATTATGCCAACACCGCTGGTGGTCCTGGGTCTGCCACACAGAACGGCTTTGTAGCCTCGGCCTATGTCCCTTGACTTACTTCAAAACCATCTCGTCTCCTGCACCGCACACAAATCAATCCTCCTTCACTCCAGTGCCTCTACCAACTCAAAGGAGCCGACAACGTACCCACATTCAGCGTCGTCGCGCGGGTCTTGCTTACGTTGCGGGACTTTTGGACTAGCTCAGTTCCCCCCCCCCCCCCCCTCTCCCCGATGCCGACCTCGCATCAAGGACCCTCGCATACTTTTCGCACTCGCCGAGCTTTGCGAGTGCGCGTCGGCTCCCGCGGACGCCGTAGCTTTATCTCGTGAAACATTCAGCACCATCAACCATATGATGTGACATAGGCTGTTCGTAGGCCGGCCTGTCGCTAGGGCTTGTCGCCTGCATTCGAGTGTTCGTGAATAGCTCGGCTCGCAAAAGAGAACAGTTTCCAGTGGCACCACGTGGAGGAACGGAATTATTCGACTTTTCGTACCTCGAATAATCGAATTCGAATAAGTATTCGAATTTTGGAACCTCGAATAACTGAATTCGAATAATTATTCGAATTTGCGAAACTCATATAATCAAATAATCGAAAATCGAATTCGAATAAATCATTCGAATAATTATTCGGATTCGATTATTCGAGTACAAGTATACTAATTTTTTATCATCAATTCTAGCTCTGTCATGCTTTCCGCAGGAAAAATACCTCAACTACGTCGAGTGGGGCAAGTTAGAAAGGGTAATGAAGAGAGACTGCTATTCTAGATACTACTCAGAGACGACTGAGTTCACAAGCTATAAATTCACACGCCATTGTTGCGATAATATAGTGACGCCACGCTGAAAAAAACGTTTATGGTAAAATTTTCATGTTCTTTCACAGTATTTCCTTGTGCTGGAACCAACCAAAACGTTTTAACTATATGTAGAACAGCAACAGATTCCTTGGCGAATTCGAGTTAACAAGTACCACAATCGTTTATTGACGAAGGCAGCTCTTTTACGTTTCCTTCTTCAGCTCCAGACAAGGCCAGCAGAACTCTGCTGCGGCGCGACCGCGTCGCACCCGGTGGTACCGAATAGTCCCCATCACACACACACACTTCAGCTGCGAGTTTTTCGGCCGTCGATTATGTGGTATGTGGCGTTGTGTGCAATAACACAAACGCATTACAGTGGGTTCTGCATTTCGTGAGCGCCCACGATTTACAATCGCATCGGTGAAGGATGTGGAGTGGTTGATGGAGGATGACGTCATTGTCCGCGCAGGCTCGGCCTAGGGCGCCCATGCCCTCGATGGGAAATTGTCAAAAAATCTATATTTCCAGAATTGACTGAGTCTAACACCATTCGATAGAGCATTACGGATAGAGCTGAACGGTACGGTACCATTACGAGTGTTGAAAACTCTAATGTGGTCGAGTAAGGACGGAAGATACTACCCTCCGCCTCTCTAAAATGGCGACTGGGACTAAGGAAGGTTAGGAGGCTGGAAAGTTGTGAGCACTACTTCGTAAAGTACCTTAAGTGGTCTGTTTGGCTATGCATTTGTAGGCCGTCAGCTCATCTCGTCTTCCCACTGTGGTCGACTGAATTTGAAAAACAAGTCAAACAAGGCTAGCCTGCATATTCGCACCGCCATAATTTCTCCAGTTTAGAAGCTACAATGGTGTACTTTTGCGGACTACTAAACCATTCTACTGCCTACAAAATTCACAAGCCGCAGCCGAAACGATTTAATCTCCACAGAGTTATTGTGCTCCGAACACGTCCGTTCGTGCAATTTGCGAGCTGTCTAGCCCACCCGATTGATAGGTCCGATTCTCTATGCATTGTTCACGGCGCACTCAGAATGCAAGCTGAACATTCTTAGAGCAATTTCTGATTGAGACGGCTGGGAGTTTCCGATAAAACTGCCAAACACTCGCTCTACAGGTTGTCGCGCCCACTCGATTGACTCTGTCGGGCCTATATGCATTGTTCAACTCCACTAAGATTTATATAAAAAAAGATATAGCTTGAGCTTCTTTATTTAAATATATGTTTATTTTTACTATTACTTGAATTCTAAAGAAATTATTCAAAAAGAAGCGTTCCAAAGCGGCCTATGTTGACCGGCGCGTTCTTTTCGGCCGATGACCAAAAGACATGTCCGGTACTGTGCACCAGGGGTGTGCGTTTAACGATTAACGATTTACTGTTTTACCGGATTTAGCGACACTTTTCGTTGAAAGTTTTTAACACAATTTAACGGCAAAAATTTCCGTTAAAAGGCATCAACGACATTTTAAACGCCATTTTTGAAAATTTTACTTCTTCTTGTCTATGCACTTTGGACAATTTTTTTGGACGAGCTTTCGCAGAATCGTTGCGATGCCGAGGTAGTCTTCTACTTACTTGGAGATAGGCCGTCGAAATCTTTCGCATATTTCGAGAACTGCTGGCATTTTTCTCGCTCATTTACCAATTTTTCACTTCTTAAGCCGCTTGTCGCGTTAGAGTGCTACATACTAGTTATTTATTCTTACCAAGCAGGCAGTTTTTTCACAGTTTTTTATGGTATTTATTTCATAGGTGGAATTTAAAAGGCATAGAAAATGTGAAGAAGACGTAACGAAACACAAATAAACTGTTAGGGCGCGGCTGCTGGTTACTATCACTGACTCGCTTTCGTTGAATTTCGTTCTACGCATGTCAGCGATTCTGCTTATCCTTTTCGTCCTCATGGAGAGCTCTCTTGACAGTTACTTTTAGGAGAAGACCAGTCAGTATACAAATGCGCGTGTCCTTTATGAATTTCCTTACACAGAAGAGAAAGAGATTAACAATTTAAATCTACGAAGCTTGGGTGGCAGAGGCAAAAGTACTCAATGCGGAAAAATTCGATTCGATTAAAAATTTGTCAACGGTCTGTGGCTTTTTGATTCTCTGCTTCTGACAAAAGGAATCATTCTTAGTTAACAGACGATCTGTGAACTTCGCAAATATCTTCCGAAGATGAACTGTGCCGAAGGATTGATGATCACTGCTTTACCTGAATTTTTCATTAAGAGATTGTTCACTAAGAGAGGGGTTGCAATATCCAAAACAATTACGGTACTATAAAATAATCTGGGGCTGTAAAAGTCGATTTAGCGTGCGCAAGTTTTGTAAAAAAATGTTCACCTGTATCATCTGTATCATCTGTCGTTCCGTCGATCACTTGCTCGAGCGGATGCCAGCAGCGTCTCCATTCGTCCCTCTCGTGTGCCAGAGTGCTCCAATGGATCCTCATCGCTCGAGGGACACGAAGAGCGTCATATCGATCGTTCAGGGCTTTCACTAAGGAATCCGACCAACGCGTTGGTGGGCGTATCGGTGTTTTCGTGACATCCTGCGGAATGGCTCTCGTCCAGCTGGTGTTTGCGAATCGCATTACGTGGCCGGCCCACCTAATTTTCCACGACTTGGCCCATGCGACAGCGTCTCTGATCTTCGAACGTCGGCGAGGCTCGGAACTTCAAAGGTCCCTCTAACTTGCGAGAGTCGTGTCACTCCGAGCATCGTCCTCTCGATTCCACGCTGCGCGACGCTGATGGCGTGTTCATCCTGCTTTCGTATAGCCCAAGTCTCTAAGGCGAATGTTAAGACAGGAAGAACAGTGGAGTCGAGTAGGTGTGCACGGAGTCGGACGTTCTTCGTCTTCTTCGCGACTTCTTCGACGCTCTTGAAAGCTCCCCAAACCGCTCTTTTCCTCCTGCTCAGCTCTGGTGCTAGGTCGTTATACACATAGCTGGAGCATTCGGAGATGTTCGTTCCGTTGAGCGAGGATGGGGCATCAGAAACCCATCCGTTCTTCATGAACATCGTCTTCGTAAGATTCAGCTGCAGTCCAACGTTCCCACATACACGATCAAAGTCGGCCAGCATTCGCTCCGCCTGCCTGATGCTCGGTGTTATGAGCACGATGTCGTCAGCGAAGCGAAGATGATGTAGTTGCCGGCCGTCGACCTTCACTCCCATGTCTTCCCATTCTAGTTCGCGCATGACGTTTTCGAGAGTGGCGCTGAAGAGGGGGATATGGTATTCCCTTGCCGAACCCCTCTCTTCACATCAATGACGAGTTGTTGTAGAATGGTGAGATCTTGGTCGTGAATCCACTGTACAGCTCTCGAAGGACTCTGATGTACTGAGTAGGAACGCCCTGAGTGAGCAGGGCTTCGATGACCGCTTCAGTTTCGACAGAGTCGAATGCCTTCTTCAGGTCGATGAATGTAAGGCACAGCGGCAGCTTGTACTCTTGCGACGCTTCGATGAGCTTCGTAATGGTGTGTATGTGGTCGATCGTGCTGAAACCTCTCTGAAATCCTGCTAGTTCGCATGGCTGTCCTTCGCCCAGCGTTCTGCTGATCCTATTCAGGATCACTCGAGTGAACTGCTTGTAGACTACGGACAGCAGGCAGATCGGGCGATAGTTGCCAATGTCGTGTACGTCTCCCTTCTTGTACAGCAAGACGGTCCGCTGGTCTTCCACTGAGATGGAACCCTGCATTCCGACAGGTAGCATGTGAAGAGCCGTGCCAAGGTGTTGATGAGCGCTGGCGGGAGGCTCTTCAGGTGTTCTGGTCTGATCCTTTCAGGGCCGGGTGCTGTAGGTTTCTTCACCGACGAGATGGTGTGTCGGATCTTGGAAGGGAGAACAGAGGGAACGACGTATCCATACTGCGCAAGATGGCATCGGGGCATGTGGACGTGGCTATCAAAGAGATCGGAGTAGAAGTCGTGGATGACCTTCTGTATGGTTCTTCTGGAAGAGTGACGATTCCGTCAGGACGTCGGAGAGCGTCATTTTTGTCTTGAAGTTGGTGAATTTCCGGCGGGCATTGCGGATGCTCAATCCTGCCTCTGCTGCTTCAGCCAACACTTCCGCTCTTCTCTCCTTGAGATCTTCCTTTATCGCCGCTCTGCATAGTTTCGCAAGCTCGGGCGTCAGCTGATAGTTGCCTGACGCTCGTGCTGCTCCAACCTGGCGCATAAGTTCGAGAGTTTCCGGAGACAGACGTCTCTTGGTGGTCTTCAAGCTCTTGGCTCCCTTAGCGCTATCGCTGAGATGGTGCAAGAAGCGGTCGTATTCCTCATCGACGTTGTCCATGACGGCATCTTCCCAAAGGATATAAAGAGAGCTGTAGAGGTACCGGTTGATGGTCGTTCTGGGATTCATCTCTCCTTGACGCCAAAGGCGAAACCTCGCGCGAAGGAGGCGGTGATCCGATCCCATGTAGAACTTGGGGACAACGGAGACGTCGGTCAGGCAATACTTGCGATTGAAGATGATGTGGTCGATCTCGTTGTGGAACTGGCCACCGGGGGATTCCCAGGTCCATCGTAGGGAGGGAGGCTTCTGGAACTGTGTATTCCATGGATGGTTTTGATCGACATGATAAACACGGACTGCCTTTCACTTTGCTCGTTCCACTCCAAACCGCGGGCTCCGATGTGTAGTTTTTTCCGGCGATCTTCGTGGCCCGATCTTGGCGTTGATGTCGCCGACGATCACCTTGTAGAAGGTGCGGTCTTCCTTATAGAACTTCTCCAGCTCCACGTAGAAGGCTTCGACCTCTTCGTCGTCGTAGTCGGATGTAAGCGCATACGCGACGAACACAGTCAAAGCTGGCACGGAGCCACATCGTTTCAGTCGCAGACGTCCGACTCGGCTTGTCAGAGACTCGAACGTGTTCATGGCCAAGTGCATGTTGACGAGGACACCAACGCCGTCTACTCCCCTGCTGTCGCATGTTCCGAGGAACAGTTCTTCTCCGGAGTCGTAGGCATCGTGTAGGGGTGGTGTCTTCTCGTCTCGGTCAGTCCGATGACGTCATACTTGATCTTCCTAGCTTTCATCATCAGGTCTTCGACGGATGCTTCCGATGCGAACGTGTGGACGTTGTAAGTACAGATCGTCGTCCTAGTCCTTTTCAATTTGCGCAGTCTGGTTAGGCCCTGAGATTTTGGCAGCCTCTCCATACTTGTCCTTCCCATCGCTGCAGAAATGGGGGCTCTTTCAGGGTCAAGAGAATGAGGCCCTTTAGTGCTGCTGTGTTTGACTGCAATATTCGTTCGTTACCCCCAACCGCAAAAAGCCTCCATTTAGCAACACTGGTAATTATCGACCCATCAGCATAACCTCAGTGTTTGCAAGAACCTTCGAAAAATTGTAAAAAGGCACATCTTACAGCACATCGAGGCAAATAGCATCATCTCTAAGGAGCAGTTTGGATTTATGAAAAATAGTTCAGTGGAGACTGCTGTACTTACTTCTTTAAATGATTGGACAAAGACTATCGAAAACAAAAAGAGAACCGATGTTGTCTACTTTGACTTCTCCAAGGCATTCGACAAGGCTCCGCTCGAAAAGCTGCTATTCAAGTTAAAGAAGGTTGGTATCCACCCCATGATTGTGGACTGGGCTAAAAGCTTCCTCTCAGGCAGGACGTATCAGGTCAGAATAGGATATAATTTTTCCTCGGTCTACTCAGCTTCTAGCGGAGTGCCGCAGGGAGGAGTTCTATCACCTGTCTTTTTTCTCTTGTACACATATGAGATCCCTGACGCTGTGTCCAGATTTGGAGTCTCGTGTAAAATGTAGGCAGATGACGTTAAAATTTACAAAGAGGTCGACAAACCCGAGCCATCCAGTGAAGTTCAAGAGGCTATTAACTTCATCGAAAAGTGGGCAGAAAACTGGGAGCTTCCTCTTGCTGCTAAGAAATCACGATGTCTTGTAATACAGTCTAAGTCCCAAAAGTATTCTCCAATCTATAATCTTAAAGGTATTAACTTAGAGCAGGTTACAGAAACTAAGGACCTGGGCATTCTCATATCTAGTGACTTAAAGTTTGATTCGCATTACAAAGCGCTCGTAAGGAAAGCACACTTTCGAACATATAACTTGTTCAAGACATTGAAGACAAACGATTCTCAGGCTTTGTTACGCGCCTCCAAGTGCTATGTGAGGCCCATCATGGAACTCGGCATTTCCGTATGCAACCCTTGTGAAAAGAAATACATCAACCTCCTTGAAAATGTCCAGAACAACTACACTAGAAGGTTGTTTATGAGATGTTTTAGGATGGGCTATGCCAACATTCCGAATGGAGCGGATAGGGCAAGACAACTAGGCCTACAATCCTTAAGTAATAGAAGGAAAAAGGCGGACCTGACCATGCTATTTAAAATTATAACTAGAAAGCTTTCAATAGACCGTACAGAGTTTTTTGATGTGCCACTGACCAGGAATCGCATAGAAAGACTGAGGTTGTATCCCAGACTTGCTAGGTCTAAAGTTAGGTCAAATTTCCTCACGTATCGAAATCTAAAGGAACTCAACCTACTTATTGGCGACGATGAAAATGTGATTAACATGTCTGTGTCTCGTTTTAGAAGAAGTTCTTACTTCTTACTCGTAAAAGTTTTTTGTAGATTGCATGTTGTTGTATTTCTCTGTAGTTCTCTCGTGATATTTATATTTGCTTTTTTACGCGTGTGATAACCTTGTAACCCACGCCGAATAAACAAACAAATAAATAAATAAATATAACACGGCTAGCATAGTCAGGCTGTGTCGTGCGGGCGAAGAACTCCGGGCAGCCATCCAGACTGCCCAAAGGGTCGGGCGAGACTTTTGAGGCGGCCTCGAGTCGTCTTACGATGTACTCCCAATCTACCGAGTGCAAGCTTTGGCCGGGCCGACACAGTTACAATCCGCACAGTCACGGACACATCCACGCAAACTGTGCATAAACATGCCGCTCCCACGCACAAGGAACGCGTCGACCCGACACAGCAGGAGGAAGGAGTCCATCCCCTGCATCCCACCTTCGTCCCTGGGCACTACACGGTCGCATTTGGTTCGTGATTCGTTTCCCTATCCACCACCCAGGGACGCGCCCTGTGGCCCTGCGACAAGCGGCCCGAGATCCCTGGCTCTCTAACGAGGGAGATCGGTGGGTAAAAAATCCCAGAAACTGCACGACTTTCCACAAGCTAAACGAACTACATAAGTAAGAAATTTGTTACTCTAGAAGTCTTGTTGTTACTGTTTGATTTTTCTCGTTCAGCAATTTTATTGCTGATAGATGGACTGTTATCATTTGTTGTGAAGACGAAGACATAGTCACGCGTATGCCATGGAGTCGAAAAAACGAATAAAGAAAAAGATGTGTCTTTTTGCATACTAAAATACAGCCAAACCGACTGCAGCTGAGGAAGATTTTATTTATTGAATTTACCGATTTTAATGCAATTTTTCGTTAAAAAATTGTCGTTAAAAATTTAAAAATTTAACGCACACCACTAGTGTACACCGTTAGTACAAACACAGTGAGCACGGTTTTGCAATTTGTCCATTGTTGCACTGGGATAACGTTTTATGTCCGCTTCGAGGCCTGATGTCTAGTTTTACTTGACGAACTTCAGAAAATGGGCCTGCTAATCCACGCCAACTGCAATAAGCCTCCATGTGAGCTACGTGGATTTTCTGACAAGCCTGTAGCTGTGGCCAACAATTTCGATTTTTCTGATTTTCGCACTGATTACGTTGCAATGTTTCAGGACATCTTAAAATCCGGAGACGATTCTACGCAAAAAAGGTTACGGTCGTAGATGAAGGAGATGTGCTTAGACTAGGATTGTATTATAGCCGTATTAATTTCGAAAACGATATTCCAGTATACTTCATTGTGAGGTAATGAATCACCTTCATCAGTTATCTGGACTCGGTATTCCACTATATATAAAACAGCAGGCGGTTGTGTCTGTCCTTCCGTCTGTCCTTCCGTCTGTCCGTCCGTCTGTCCGTCCGTCTGTCCATCCGTCTATCCATCTGACCTTCCATAGACGTCAAGTAACAGGGGTCATGATTCAGACGAGGTGTCACCCACGTCGTCTCGCGAGCCTCAGAAGACGTGCCGCCGATGTCACACAAAGGGCGTCCGAGTTGAGAAGACATCTCACGGACGGGTTCAACAGGCGCCTAGGTTCAGAAGACGTGTCACCGATGTCGAGCAGGGGTGTCCGCATTCAGACGACGAGTCACCGATGTCGCGAAGGGGGTGTCTGGGTTCAGAAGAGGTGTCACCGATGTCGCACACTGGGTGTCTGAGTTCGGAGGAGGTGTCACCAATGTCGCGCCATAGGTGTCCGGGTTCAGAAGACGTGTCAACGTCAAAGGTGACCAGTGAAGAGAAGACCAGTAATGAAAGACCCAGCAAAGTGGGGCCAGTGAAGATGGAAACAATGAAGGGAGGTCCACTGAGGGGGGGGGACGGTAAAGGGGACCAGTGAAGAGGGAACCAATAATGGGTAAGGGAACAAATCTACAACTATTTCTATTGAAAAAAGGATCACTACCGGGGCACCAGTAAAGGGAAGATCAGTTGAGGCGGGAGTAATAAGGGAAACCAGCAGGGAGGGGGGCAGTATAAGGGAGACCAGTAAAGTGGACCAGTAAGAGGTTCAGTAAGAGCACCAGTAAAAGGTGGGGGCAGCAAGGGGAAATAGTGAAGAGGGACCAATGAAGGGAACCAGTAAGGGTGGACCAGGGTCTTCATAAGTATCGTCCAACGTGTTTCGGGCTTCAGAAGACGTGCTACAGACTTCGTGCTGCGTGTGTCAGAGTGGAAACGTGCCATAGACGCCGGGGTAAAGTCGATACACGTGCATTGGGCTCATCAAATGTGTAACTGATGTTATGCAACATGCATACCGATTCAGAAGAAGTGACCCAGACATAGCACAACGTGCTTCCACATCCAGAACACGTTCCACTGATCATAATTAGCAAAGCGTCAGTGAGCAGACTTTTTAAAGGTTTTATTCGACGAGTTTGCGCGTACTTGATGACTGTCACTACGCCTTGGGGGGGGGGGTGTTGGCTAAGGAGAATGACTGAAGGAGTAGGAGAGATATTATTGTTCTCCGACAGTTAACGGTATAGAGCGATCTACCAATATCGATTGGTTTCATTTATGTTTCTGCAGATAAGCACTTCGGATAGAGACTCTCACTACCTGTTCCCCACCACGTAATGAAGAACATGTGCTTCGTACAATAGATCGCGTACGTGCGATAGAGTGCAGATAGGCCCCATAGGAGCAGTTTAGAAGATTTCTCCTTATCGTGTCACGCTATTCTATTCTATATACATGGTGAAACCAATTTTTTTACTGTAGTGAAAGTAAGAAAGCCTAAAGAAGATAAGAACGCGGTCTGGTATTCGATGCACGGCGAAACCCCGCTAGGCAGCTGAACGTCTGGTTCATTCATGAACGAAAACAGGATTTTATATGATGGCGATTTGACGACCTTGCACCGAGTGAAAAAATTTTGAAGACAAATCTAAATCACGGATTCGACATTCGCTAACATCTTTTCTTGTCTAACAATATTCCCCTTAGAAGGCAATTTTAAACCGACCTACCATCAAGAAATGTATTAGGTTGGTGCAAAATGCAGTTTTTGTATTATTGTTTTTCAACACTGTTTTTGAAAAAATGAACTAAGACTTATCATAAGGTATAATATGTTGTTGAAAAGCTTATTATGTGGAAAGCTTTCTAAATATGTAACGGTTTATATTTTCCAATGTTTAAATACGGTTTTCGTAAAATTTTCCGATTTTGAATGATGTCGGGGAGCTTCTTTTTGGTTCAGCCACTAGGCAAAAGTCGCCTGTTATCATAAAGTATCCATTTCTTATCGCAAGTCACAATCCGCTCAAGAAACGGAACGTCGGTATTGCGCGAAAGATTCCTCAAGACAGCGATTTTTCTGACTATCGGTCAATTTAGCTTCTTAGTCTTCCCGATTTGCACCAAAAGGCAATAACTGTCAAAGTCCTCGGCAATATCTGACGTGGTTTTGCGCGGATCAGCTTCGACCGACGCCTTCATTGCATCATTATCAACGGCTGCCATGTTGTTCGTCTTCGAGGCTGGTGTTGCCGGCATGAAAGTTTTGGAACCAACGTTTTGCTGTGCATTCGTTGGTACTTACATGGCCCCATACTTCGTTGATATTTTGAGCGGTTTGAGCAGAAATCCGGCTAAATTTCAACTCGTGGAATAAATTTGACGACACATTTAGACATCTGTAAATAAAAACCGAATTATTTTTTAAATAATCGACTTGAGTTAAATTTCATATAGATACCTAGAAAGCGCATATAATAGGCTTTTCAATAAAATATAACACCTTATGTTAAAAGCCTTAGCCTATTCGATTTATTTATTTGTTTATTTATTTATACTTGCACTAAGCTGTGCGCAATAACAAGGAGTTATTTAACATCGACACGACGTAGACAACATAATGATTGGAAAATCAAATTCCTGAACAACTCAATATTTCACATTAATAAATGGTGAGGGCAAGTTTTGAGAAAAATAGAAAAACAAAACAATAAACAGACAGTGAGGCACGCAACGCCAAAAATGCAGAAGCCAAGGGTTTGTGGAGTGAGCAACTCGATGGAAACGAGCAGTGGCCCGCCAGCATTGCAAGTCGCAAGAGAGAACGGCTCCGGTTATCATCTTACAAGGGAAGGGTCTGATGCGTATGTCTGAACGGGGGAGCGAGTCATATAGGGAGAATCCTCACCCCTCAACTTGTTTGAAAATGTTTTTATTTTTTGCCAAGTCTCTGAACCCAAGGAGTAGGGGATCACAATGGGATAGGCTCAGCACGCGTTTGGGTGTCTTGCACGCCCGCGATGCGTCTGTAGCCAGTGGCTCGGGCGCAGGTGGGAAGAGGTTGACTCGCGCGAGGGAGGTCAGTGGTTTGGTTCCTCTGCGCCGCTGCATTTTTGCATTTCAACTGAATGGTTGAGATTTGGGGGATGCTGACGTCTATACCATTTTCAGGCGTTTTCTGCGCATTTTTCCAACGGTACGTTGTGGTATTCAACATGGTGATAAATGTTCAGCACCAGTGATACACAGCTACAAAGTGCCTGTGTAATCGCGGTGTGTCTTCCTCCATGGTTATGAGCACGCAACCGAAATCCAATTGAAGACGTCCCCTTTCCTCCGAAACAAGAGTTCCACCCGAAAACCTTATCATATGCCCATTGCTTGCTTGCCTCTCCACGTCCATCAGTTCATCCTGCGGATCCCAATCTTCCTCTTCTTCCACAGGTTCCAGCAGTTCGTCTTCGTCAACTTCAGGTTGACGTGCTTGGAAGTCCTTAAGTATGCTGGCCATCCGTTCGGCCAGCTTGATTTCTTCCCTAGAAGATTCTTTGCCTAAAGGTGGGCCGCACTTCAGCGTGAGCAGGTGGATCACCACTCGACTGTTGGCGGAACATTGATGGTGTTAGGTTCTAGAAAACCTTCAGCAGACCTCTGATCTCCAGGTGACAGGCAGACATGTGGGAAAGAGTGTATCGATGCCGTTTAGCTTAATTTGCGGGATCCGCACACCTCGTTTCTCATTTGAACCCCTCCGACCTCACAACGTAGTCTCCTTTGAAAATCCGGGCAGGATGGTTTTTCCCGAGGGCTTTGTTCCATGTATTGAAACAGACTGTGAGGAACCTGTAGCCTTTATTCGCTACCCGTAAGGTGCCCAGTGGTGCTTCATGCACTTTGAACCCGTGTATCACTGGTGTTGAACATTTATACATCACCGTGTTGAATACCACAATGTACCGCTGGAAAAATGTACAGAAAACGTCTGAAAATGGTATAGACGTCAGAATCCCCCAAATCTCTACCAATCAGTTGAAATGCAAAAGAGCAGCAGCGCAGAGGAGCCGAACCCCTGACCTCCCTCGCATGAGTCAGCCCTCTACCGACCTGCGCTCCGTGCCATTGGGTACAGAAGCATCGCGGGCGTACAAGACCCCCAAACGCGTGCTGCGCCGTATCCCATTGTGACCCCCTATCCTTGGATTCAACGAATTGGCAAAAAAAATAAAGACATTTTCAAACCAATTGAGGGATGAGGATTCTCCCTATACAACTCGCTCCCCGCGTTCAGGCATACGCTTCAGACCCTTCCTTGTCAGAGAAGACTTTCTCAAAGCGACCTATATACGGTTGTAGGGCGTTGTCTGGGAAGCACCACAGTGGTTTCCAAATTTCTTACGGATTTCTGGGTAGGTCAAAAATTGCAAAAAAATTACCGCTTCAGTGCGGGCCGATAACGCAAAACTGACGCCTAGAATATCCTTGTGTTGCCCAGAAATAGTCCTGCGAAGGGTTTGGAGCATCAATCATTGGTAGAACGTGGTTTTGATAAATTCCTAGTAAAACGAGGAGGCACATTCACGCGAGGCATTCACCAGCAGCGCCCCATCGAATGAATGGCCGGGTGGGTAGCGCGGTGGGATTGCGGGAGGGTGGTCAAGTGATGTGTTCCAGTGATGGGGTTTGTGCATGCTAGTGGTGTTCTTTGCATTTTTATCAATGTAGACTGCATTTTGGCCTCAGCAAGGTTCAGTGTTCGCGTTGCAACCTCTTTTTAACGTGTAGCGGGATGTGAGCCAAGCTAGCCTTCATCGATTAGATAAGGCCACTGAACCATGCTTGTCTTGTTGGGTCCCTCGTTAGATGGAAGTCCCATGTGTGATCCCTTTCTAATGTTTTCTATGAGTTTTAGAAGTGTGTATCGTAGTTACCTTGTAGTGAGCCTGATCGACTATTACTTTGATCCATCACCAGGATATGCTGATCGCCTCTCGGATGTCCATGAAGAGCGCGTTTCTTGTGACTTTTACTAATTTTCTACGATGTGAGTAGGGAACGGGTAAAGGCCTATGTCATACATCGACGACGCCGTTGTCGGCGACATCGGTGATAATGTTGAGCGGGTGCTACGTATGTAGTACGTAGCAGCCCACGCAACACTGTCACCGACGTCGCCGACAACAGCGTCGCCGAAGTATAAGGGCCCCGCACACTTCTGCGGCAACGTCGCGGCCCTATCCTTAACCATAGCGGCGCAGAAGTGTGCGGAGGCCTTAACATATGTAGGTCTAACGAGGGAGGTCAGTGAACTCGGTCCGGAGATTCTGCACGAGACCTATATGGTCTTGTAGGACATCGGACGACAGAGCTGTTTCGTTTTTGCTAAGTGCCCCTAGGTGGTCCAAAAATTGCAAAAAATGGTATCACTTCAGGGCAGGCTGATAAGGCAAAGGTGACATCTGGAATGGTCCTACCATGCTCAGAACTTAACATACTAAAGGTCTGGGGCTCAAATTAAAATTAGATTATAGTAATACGATAATTTCCTACGTTTCCTAGACGAAGCTGCAGTGCACCAAGTGATTCATTTGTAACGTTAGTGGCAGCGACTGGATGACCGAGTGGATAGCGCTGCGGACGTATGGCAGGGGTCGAGAGTTCGATCACGAGGGTATCTGTGCGATTTGCTCTATGGAGTACTCCATTTTTTGCTAACAAAGAGTACATTTTGGCTACGGTAGGTTACCGTATTGGCTAGTGGTGAATAAGGGTGACGAAGTCGTGACTACCGATTTCGCCCAGGCTTCCCCTATGGGAATTATTTAAGCTGTTGACCACGAATATGTAACTCTTTCTCTAAATTATCACTTTTCTGGCACTACTTTCTATAGAAGGTTGAAGTCGAAGGTTGGAAAATAAGTCTGACCACACTGGAGAAGAAAGCGATCCTGCTAACGTAAATAGCTTTACACACCCTTATTTACTGTAACCTGCCGTAATATAACGAAATTTTATAAACAGGTATTATATCCGTGGTCAGCACCCCAAACAACAACCGTGGGCGATATTTGTTCGAAATTTTTTCTTTCGTCCTCACCTCAACCTCTGGAGTCGTGAAAGGCAGCAGCGCCGGTTTTTCCGCGTACACCCCTTTACTTACACATACCCAGCGTAACCTTCTGCCATTCATCGTTTCAACGAAAATGGTTGCCAGATTGTAATCTGCATCCAAGATAATCCTATAGATGAATTTGGGACGAAAAATCGATCTCCAGAGTTGAGGGAGTGAGTGCAAGTGGTCATAGCTGCAATGCCCTGACTGTATGTGTATAGGAGAATGGTCAGGAAAAAATACACAGATGAATACCATGAGGTGGATAAAATATGCCGTACTTGGTAACAGTAAGCTGAAATAGTGAAAGCTGCGTAGAATAAAAAGCAGTCTGCAAAGAAATCCAAAGAACGATGAACGTGTCTTGATGAGGGGTAAGCTGAGTACCTGTCGATCGTGTTCACAAATAAGGTGACAGCGAGCAACACTTCCAAAACTAATTGAGAACATTCCAAAGATGTCACATGGGGGCAGCATCTAGCGAGAGCTTCTTCAGCGAGACAAGCGTGGTTTAATGGACGCTCGACATCACCCCACACGAAGCGAAGAAGGTGATCTACCGAAGCCAAAATGTACTTTTTGTTAGCCAAAAGGGGAGCACTCCACAGAGCAAGTCGCAAAGACATACCGCAATCGAACCCTCGACCCCCTTCCATAAGATCGCCGCGCTATCCACTCGGTCATCCAGTCAGTGCCACCAACGTTGCAAATGAATCACTTGAACTGCGGACTGCAGCATCGTCTAGAAAACGTAGGAAATTACCATTCTCAAGATGATGACTGGAAGGGTTGCGCTGTCAGATGGTGAGCTCTACACTGTCCAACATTCTACTACAAGTGGTTGTGCAGCTAAAATTCATTATCCTGTTGCCAAACTTTGTGTTCGCGCCTCCTTCTTTACTCAAAGGGCTGGCTCTGAATTCTTGTTGTTTTCCAAAAAGCATGCTTTGCCATCTTCGTTCAACCAATATAAGCGGCTCGTTGACAGTTGTCTCAAGACTCGATAGATTGCCCTTTCTTCTATGTTTGCGTTTATTATCACTGTGTTTTGTCGTTAGTTGCTTCTTTTGTTGCGTGTTGTGGTACACGTATAAATAAATAAATAAATAAATAAATAAATAAATAAATAAATAAATAAATAAATAAATAAATAAATAAATAATACTATATCCAACTTTAATTTGAGCTTCAAACCTTTTGCATGTCAAGTTCTAGGCACGATAGGACCATTCCAGGTGTCACTTTTGCCTTATCAGCCCGCCCTAAAGTGATATAATTTGTTTCCTTTTCTGGACCACCCAGGGGCATTCAGCAAAAACAAAACACAATTCTGTGATCCTCCTCCGATGCCCTACAAGACCATATAGGTCTCGTACAGAATCTCCGGACCGAGTACACTGACATCCCTCGTAATTGAAATGGTGGAGAAAAGTTAGCAGCACTCACTCCCTCACTCCATTCGTCTAGAAATGTTATTGAGGCAACGACTACAAACGTTTTTGGGTTCAAGATATATATTTGGAAACGAAATGCGGCCAGATGAATAAACCCGCTTGAAAACCAGCTTTTCGCAGTATTCATATCTAATCTAACCTGCTGTAATTTGTTGTTGTACCGAAAACACATGCCACATTCGTGACAAGCACCCCAAATAACCCCCCCCCCTTAACGAGGATTGAACGGAGGAATTTTTTAGTGTTGAGACCACGAGTACGAGGAAGGTTGAAACGCGAGCATTGGACCCTGCCGAGGCCAAAATGCACTCCACATAGTTAAAAATGCAAAGAACGCCACTAGCAATGCACAAATCCCACCTGCGGAACACATCCCTTGACCACCCTTCCGCAATTCCACCGTGCTACCTACTCGGCCATTCCATCGATGGGCGCTGCAGGTGAATGCCTCCCGTGAATGTGCCTTCTCGTTTTACTAGGAATTTATCAAAACCCACGTTCTACCAATGACTGAAGCTCCAAACCTTTTGCAGGACTATTTTCGAGCACAACAAGGATATTCCAGGCTCCAGTTTTGCGTTATCAGCCCGCACTGAAGCGGTACAGATTTTTACAATTTTTGACCTACGCAAAGGTCCGCAAGAAATTCGGAGACCACTAGGCTGCTTCCCAGACAACGCCCTACAATCCTGTATAGGTCGCTTTGAGAAACTTCACCTCTTTGACCTTCCTCGTTAGAAATGGAAGTAAACAGAAACAAAGCGGAGAAAAATTTGAGAAGCAAGCGAACAATTAAACAGGTAAGCTCAACAATTCAGAGTAGGACAGAAAATCACAGCTGGCAAAAGAATATGGTAATACTAAAATACAAATAAATAGAAACGATCTACTATTTAAAAAAGCTGAACAAAAAAATGCTAAAAAAACTAAAAGTAAAAAAAAAACTAAGCAAAAACAAAAAAAACCAGCAGGGCAAGAAAATGTTGTCGCTAAGATATGTCATCCAAATGCAAAGTTGACAAATCGATTTTCTTCAATTTTCTAAGAAAATCAGAGGAGTTTTTAGCATCCAGCAGGCTTGGATGTAACATTTGTAACCAACGAGCACCACCGCGATAGAAAAGCGAATTGAAAATTTTCTCGCGATCTTTCCTTTTCAATTTAGGATAGGGAAAACGGCAACAGTTGCGGTGACCGAGGGTTGGTAAGAAAACTATATATTTGCTCGGCCTAAGTTTTGATTCCCCTTTTAGAACCTTAAAACAGAAAACTAGGTCACTGACTATTCGTCTGTAGAAAAGACTTTTTAGGTTGAAAAGCTTAGGTCTTTCCTTATAACTAGGAATCATACGAGCATCTCTGGGGCTACGCATACATCTATGGACCAGAATTTTTGTAAAAGTTTTCTGCACCTTTTTTAATTTTAGATCGAGACTTCTTTATATAAGGACTCCAAACCTGACAGCAATAGTCTAGTACTGGAATGAAATATGTTTTATATATACCAATTAGTATCGAGCTGTCATCACAGCTTGGTACTAATTAGCAGGTGTTTGGTGTTTCTACAAATCAAAAACAGTATGGAGAAAGCTTTCCGAACTATGGCATCAGTGTGATTCTCAAAGGTTAATCCACGGTCTAGATGAACTCCAAGATCGCAAGTCTTGGATATAGAGATGAGAGTGCAATCATTGAAACAGTTCTCGTTATTGTCTAAATTGTCAACATGAAAGACTGATGTTTTTGAAAGATTAACAGGAATTTGCCAAGAATTGGCCCCCTCTATCATATTATTGATGGACTGAAGCAAGGCTTGAGTGACCTGAGCTTTCTTGCCATCATTATAGATTCCATAGACCTTTATATCATCGGCATACACTTGCACCTTCACGCCAGAGTCTGTAACTAAACCCACAGGAAGGTCGGAAGTGTATGTGAGATTTGACACACCTTGTCAAAAGCTTTCGACAAATCGAGATATATGATATCCACTGAGTCCCCTTGCAAGATTCCAAGACAAACAACGTGATTCGAAAACACAGTCCGAGAGCTGCGTGACTGTAGAAGCGCCAGAGGTAAGACCGTGTTATGGGAAGGAATGCATCTGTTTGTGGATAGATATGGCACCAATTTATCTCGGATAATTTTTTCTATAATCTTAATTGGAGTAGGAGTTATGCCTCTCGGCCGGAAGGAAGAGAGAAGTACGGATCTCGGACACTTTGGAATTGCCGTGATAACGAACTCCTTCCAAACTTATTTAAATAGTTCGTTTTAAAAAGTGTTGAAGCCAGCGAAGCAAAAAAAACCTACATTTATTTTGCACCATCCTAATAGAACACCAGACTGCTCTCAGCAACCGTGACGGTCTGTTCGCCTATGATCTCTTGTAGCAGTAGAAGTTGGGTAACATAATGCGGAGTACTCGCCAAAACCGCTGCAGTGCAATGCATTCAGAGTGAATATTTGAAGGCTAAATTAAATTAATCTAGATTAATCAAAATAAAGAAATATAAAAAAATGTACAAAATAAATGTAAGAAGAATAAACATTATATGGCAAAGTTAAAGTCATAAAATAGGTCTAGAGCATTGAACTGAATTCTATTAAGTATGCCAGGGTTTTCTACAATGTAAAATGTTTCACTTTAGCACGACAATCATCCATAATCAACGGAATGTAACGCTACCCGATATGGAAGTTACTACCGAACCTATTGTAAGTTGCCTAATCAACTACTGCTGTGCTTCTATTTCCTCGATCACAGTTTTCAGCGAATCTTGAAAAAAATACGCCCCGGAAAATATGTATTTCAAATAAAAGCAGCTACCGATGAAGAGAATAGAGAATTCTTGGCTCCGTCAATTTCTGAGCATATCGAGAACATCGATGGCGTTGGTAGGCATTTATGTGAACTCTTCGTAACTATTATTATTATTATTATTATCACTAATTTTTTTAATAATAATTTGAACTGGGCACAACATTTAGAAGTCGCCACAGCTTGCCTTTGGGAGACCGCGTCCGAGTTTTCGTGACTGTCATGTCTCCGACGATGTGCTCATATAGTCGCGAACCACATCGACCTTCGTCCTGCTCTGCCTAACTCCAGGCGTTGCTCCTGCTGTTTGACTTGAGAGACAATTTTTCTGCTAGAAACATTGGAAAACAGAGTTACTTGGACAAGGTTTCGTCGCGATGTTCCATTTCGAATAATGTTCGAGCAATAGTTCCTATCGATGTTCAATTTCAAACGATGTGCGAGCAATGATTTGCTCTCGATGCTCGATTTCGAGCAGTGTCCGAATATGAGTGAATTATGATTATCAATTGATTGAACAAAATCGATCGAAATTGTTCGCACATTTGGTTTAACATTGTTCGAGCTCAACGTTAGTCGCGATGCCCTTTCTTGACGACGCACAGTTGGATACGTAATCTCACGAAATTATACGCAGATTCCAGCGATCGAGCGTGCAGCCTGAAACAGGGTTTAATCTACATTTTTGGATTTCCGTATCACTTCCTCGCTTTGTGCTGCTACTGTTCGTTGGGTTGATGGATCTTGTTTGATCTCAAAAGAGTGGGGTCAGTCAGGAAACGGAGGAAAGAGGGCATCACGAGATGCTGATTTTGAGGGAGTTTAGGCGTGGGAACGTGACTATCGACCAAATTCGGGTAAAGGCGGTAAACTGTTCCACTGCACTTCCGAACGAAGTTACCCGAAGGGATAGCGGTCTACTAATTGGCGATGTTTCTGCAAACGCAGTGCATGCTAAGCTCTGAGAGTGTGCGGGCCCGTTCCCACCTATTGTGCCAGCACGAGAGCTTCTAGGAAGATGCCTCTTGATGGTTTTCAACATCTTCTCGACGCTGTTGTTGATTTGCAATATAGTGTGAATAGTGTACGTCGATTATTCTGTATAGGAGTAGGTTTGGATTTGATTTTGGATACTGTTCCATACACTGAATTCTCCATTTCTCAACAAAAAAAAAACGCAGTGTTACAATTGTATAACCGCGTGCCCTTACCACAACCACATAGTAAAAGTTGGAACACTATCCAGTAATGAAGGATTTTTTTAATCAACCCCACCATTCTTCTTCTTCCTCTGCATTTGTCCTACTTTACAGCGCGGTCCGCTATTGTGCCATGCCGCCACCTTTCGCGATGCAGCGCTAGATCAGGGCGCACTCCAGCTACTTTTATGTCCGTGTGAAACCTATCGGAAAATCGCTGCCTCGAGCAATCTATAGCCCGCTGTCCGGACACTTCTAACCCAAGCCCAATCTTGCAGACACGACCTTCTTCTCCACGAAGAGCGTGACAGTACCATCATAGGCGACCTTCGCACATCTTGTCAGCTATCGGCGCGGCGCCGAACTATGGTAAGGTTATGCGATTCCGCATACCTAAGGATACGCTCACCATCTGCGTTACTCAATCCGTAACCGAATCCACCATGACAGCTGTACCAGTCTTTCGTAGCGCCCACATGCCCATTAAGGTCACCAGCGACTATGATGGCGTCTCTCGACGGTACTTCTGTTGTCTTCTCATCAATCAGACTCCAAAACTCGTCCTTGGCTTGATCGGTGCAGCAAGTCTGCGGAGTATGCGCAGGGAAGAAGTGAATAGAGTCGCTTTTTAGCGGCGACAACGAGCTTCATCAATCGAGCGCGCTTGACGCTTACAGTCGAGTCACGAAATCGCTCGGAGATAAATTATTCCGACACCACTGGCGGCCCTGGGGTTTCCACATAGAAGGGCCCTGAAGCAGCGTCCTATGTCCCTTGACTTGCTGCAGGACCACCTCGTCTCCTGCACAGCACAGAAATCAATTCTTCGCTCCAGTGCTTCCTACCAACTCGCACGAACGGCCCGTCAACGTACCCACATTCAGGGCTATCACGCGCGTCTTGCTTACGTTACAGGACTTTCGGACCAGCTTACTTGCCCCCCCCCCCCATGCTGTTTCGCACCGCGGACCCACTCATAGCTTTCGCACTCGCCGGGCTTTGCGAATACGCATCGGATTACGCGGACGCCATGACACAAAGTCGAAAACATGGACCATCATACGATGAAAGAAATCATTCGATGCAACATTGGTGATCATAGACCGGCCTGTCACTAGAGCCTCTCGCCCGCAACCGAGTGTATGTGTTGAGTTTAGCCTACAAAGTGAGCTGTTTCCAGTGGAACGACGTGGAGGATCGGACATCACAACAAACCTTCCTCATTGGCCCACCTTATTGCTATGACAACTAATAATGGCCGAACAGAATTTCGTATCTAAAAAACACTTCCGAAAATGGTTAAACTAAGGCGTCTCTGCAAAGACTCTATCTTTTCCATGAAATCTCGGAACTTCTGAGGTGACTGAAATTGTTGTTTTATAAAGATCTTGGACTGAAAGTAAAGTTTGACGATCCCACGCTACATGTTACCTGGGAAGAACATTTCTACGCGGAAAACAAGACGCTTCGGTGGCAATGTTTTGGCCGAAATGGCACAGCTGTTGAAGACAATGAATTGCAGCTGGAGGTGCAGTCCGTTATTTTGGCTCCTTATCTTGAGAAGTGACGTAAATTTTACAGGAATCTAGACGTAAGCTTTGCAGGAATCTATTCAAGAAGTGTCTCAGCTTCTATCGCCTCGCTGTTATAACGCAACGATTACCATCTTTTTGAACAGAACTGTATCTCTGACCTCTGACGATGGCATCGAATTCATCCGTGAGCAGGCATCATATGCACAGACTGGTGAACAGTTTTGATTTGTGTGTTTTGCTTTTACTCGGCGATCACCTAGCATGTCGGCTTTCAACTGCGCAGTTTTCCTAGACCTTCACCTCATATTACCAGGGAGAAGAAAATTGGGTGTGTCTTCTTCGACAAATCTGCGATGCAAAAATATTCTAGAACGTCTGTGATTGGTTTGGAAGGTTGAGAGACCAGGGTGAGAATTCAAATAGGCGAACATGTTAAGAAATTGAATGAAATCCGGTCGCTCTCTCAAGACAAATAATGAGGTTAACACCATCAGAAGTCTGGGTGAATTGTATCCTAAGAGGAATATTATGATTTGGGAAACCTGGAAACCACGATTTTATGCCATCCCATGGGTGACCGCAAACTCCAACGAATTGATATCTGCTCGTCTACGAGGATTGAACTTCTAAAGTTTAGAGATGTTGAGTTTGTTTCAAATAGCTTTGGAGGTGATGTAAACTTTTTCCTAGTTAACGATGAAGGTGATGCAGAAGAGGTACCTGGATGGAAATCGGAAGTGGAAAGTAGTGCTGTTACTTTAGCTGATTGCCAGTGTAGTTGTCCATTCGAAACCTCTTCCACATGGACGTTGTTTTCTCCAACAATTGCGCTTCTCAGCTAATGAATGTCAAGGTTCCATTGCTTTAAGGGTGCCGGACAATGGAGGATTGTTTGCTTCCTATATAGCATAACAGCACCATATGCTGCGAGGCGGACAAGCAGAAGTTTGCTAGAGGTCCTAACGAGAGATACGATTTTCACCACAGGGTCCTTTACGATCGCTCATACTCCAGACCTCACCATGCACTTCCAACCTGTCCAAAATCAGCAGCACTTTCCAGAATGGGATGATTACGGTAATAGCAACCAAGGGCTGTATGCCATCGCCTGGATGGGGGCGCCTTTTCCCATCGAGGCGAGGTATGATGGAGCTGGCAGAAATTTCTCGTCAGGAATGAGATCCCAGCCCGTGATGTCTGGAAATGTACGGTCGGGAAACCTTACAGCCGTAACGGGACGCGCTTCGCATGTGGCCACGAAGAAAGCATTGACTACCACTGAAAAATTGTCAGCTGCTTTCTTCTGCGTGTTAAGGCTTTTCCGAAGAATGACGACCGAAGTCACGACATATTTGGAATTGAAATGTGGAGCTGTGAAGAGCCTTAAAAAGCTATTGTGCCACATTACTGCATTTGTGTGCTGTTCACTCGTACAACTGTATCGAAAAAATTCGCGTCTCTGGATTAAAAATTTGAGAAGAAAACCGGTTACAACCATTAATTATTAAAGCGACCGAAAAGCCTTGATGTGGCTTTTATTTTCCTTCTTTATTCCTTTATTCAGCATACCATACAAATCCGTCAACGACATAGCAACCACTGTTGGTCACCGCAGTGGTCCACCACAGTGGGCAGGTCAGCAGTCTTTTCTCCTAGAACTGGAGACCGGGAGTCGAAGTCGGCGAAGGCCCGAACTGGGTCTTCAAATGTTGTGAAACGTTTCATCGCCAGGAAAGCAAAGGTTTCACATTCTTTCGGGGAGCGGAAGAAGCGGTAATATGAAGAGGATGCAGCAGGAGAACATTGCGGTGGGGTGCGGTCTCCCAGCCCAGTTCCTCGGTTTTTTGGTGGGCACCTTTAGCTACATGGGCTCTGGCGTTATCATAAAGGAGAAAGGATAAGGGACGGCGTTATTCAACCTCTTCGGGATGCGCCACGCATTCTACTTCTACGGGATGTCGTGGAGGCGAGTTGGCGAGTTTGGACAGTTGGCGAGTTGGCGAGTTTGGACACGATGAACAGGTCAGCGCTTTTTCCTTCCCAGACACGTCTGGTACCAATTCACCGACGCCGGAGGGATGGAGGGCCTGGTTGGCATGGGCGGGAAATCCGAGCCAGGAACCTGGTGTCGGGTGCAGGTGACAGCTGGCGCCTCCTCCGACTGCGCTCCACGCGCCCAGCGTTATCATAAGGAAGGGAAACTGAAGGTAGTCTCGACCGCTTTTCTCGAACAGCTTGCGCAAGTTTCCGGAGCTGAGTGGTGTAAAAAACAGCGGTGACAGTGTGCTCTCGCGGAAGCAGCACGTTGTACAACATTTCCTGCGAGTTCTGGAAGCAGCATTCAGAAACTCATTGTGAGGCGAGCTGAGAAGAAGGGAACGGTGGAGATGGATAGATGTGCGGGTGAACCGCATGTTATTAGTCAAGGCGCATCCATCGTGTCAGCGCTTTTCAGCAGAAAAGGGTTTGTAGCGACCGACGGATGTCGATTGAGCCCTGTCACAGACTCTGGGTAGTAACCTCCGGATGCTCCTCGACAATGTCGAGAACGGCGAGGTCTTAACCTGCTTGGGGTTTCCCGACCTAGGCTTATCTTTAAAATCCGTGTATCCTTTGCGAACCAGTGGTTGAGTGGTTGTTAGCCATTCTATAGGTCAAATCCGCAAATTGCCTCCACAGTATCCTGTAAGGGTAGAATGCGTGGCGAATCCCGCAAATAATTGACTACCTTGTTCTGTGTATCCATTATTCATTTTTATCAGTTCCAACCGTGTCATTAAGTAGAGATCGTAAGAGCTTTTCCGGCACTAGTGCACTTAATGTAAGGCACTAAGTCTTGTTCAAAATACGTCTATTAGGGGTAATCTGCCATGGAAAGAAGGAATATCACAGTCGTTTTTTTTGCGGAAATGCCTTATAAGCCCACTAAATTAAGTTTGAATCGCCCAGGGCCTTGCGAAATAGCGTGCGCTGGTAAGAGACGCAAAGACCCCGCCCCCCCTCCTAAACCAGCTCCAGAATACGTGGGGGTCGAGCGTTCTACCCCTTCGTCCCCCTGGCCCGCCCCCCCCCCCCCCCAACCCCTGAGCTTGCTCGCGATTCCAGTGGCTGCCTTAGGAGATAATGAAAACGCGGACATTTGCCACGCCTCTGTTTAAACACCACTCCGCCAGAATACGTTAGTGTACCTTTATCCAGAATACGCTCCTAATTCACTCCAATAGCCCTCCAGACCGTGATTGGTCCTCCCAGCAAAGGTCCCGTTCTTGATCACTTCCGGAACCATACTTTCATTGTTCTACATATGTTATGTACCGTCTATATGTGCATTCGTGAGGCTATATATGCGCTATTGGGAGAGGTTTCCAGAACACTTATCAGAAATTTGGCGGAACAGTAAAGTGAGTGGCGGGAGGCTTTCCTTACAATCTAATATTAAAGTACTGGCTTTCCATCGTCTAGTCACTGGAGGTTATGCAAATGCCAAACATAGTTTCTAAGAGGTAAAAGATGGTGCAGTGGTTGAACATCCGGCATATCCTTGAAAACGGGTGATTCGTGTGTACGTTTATCCTTTTCTCCACTGCTTGACTGGTTTTCTCCAGATCGTACAATACCAGCCCTATCTTTTGTCCATTCGGCGCAAAAAACGCCGGTTTGCGCCGAATGGACAAAAGATAGGGCTGGTATTGTATATTATGCTAGAAGGAACTTTTTCGAAAACCCCACAAGTAGGAATACGCAAGGCAGCGTTCTGTATGACAAAACGCAATGAGCAGGTAGAGATTTAGTCTGATTATGCAATTGAAATCTAAGAGAAGGTGCCGACCTAGTATTGTCAGCCTATCTCCTATCAGCGGGAAAACAAAAAGCGATCTCAAAAAAATTGTTCTTATATTCAACTAAATGAGCCACATTTTGCTGTTCGTTATCCGGCCAAAAATCTCCGGATAACGAACAACAAAACGGATAGACCAAGGCCCACCAGAAACCCAGCGACGGGTAACGAATAACGATTAACCCTCACGCTCATACCTGACCACATGCATGACCTAGTAAACGCAAATGGACTCGTAGAGTGTATCAACACAAAATTACATCTGCCTTTATAATGTTCTAGAAATGGAAGCTCCAACCTCCATAAAAAATCACGAAAATAAAAATAAAGGATAAAGGGCGGCGTTACTCAATCCCTTCTGGGATGCGCCAGCGCATTCTACTTCTACGGGATGTCGTGGAGGCGACATGAATGCGTATTTGGCCATACGATGACTTGCGGTGGCGAGCCGATGAACAAGTCAGCGCTCCACCCTTCCCAGACAACTCTGGTACCAATTCACCGTCCCCGGAGGGATGGAAGGCTTGGTCGGCCTGGGCGGGAAATCCGAACCAGGAACCTGGTATCGGGTGCACGCGACAGTCGGCGCCTCCTCCGACGGCGCTACACGCGCCCAAAATAAAATAAAAATAGTCAATCCAAAATAATGCACGGGATTTGACAACTTCTGAAGAAATTATGGTCTACTTTACGAAACGCTTTATAGAGCTGAATTCATCCATCTAAGCCATCTAGGTTACTCAGTGGAACTGGCACAGCAATAATGATATGACCATTCTTGGCGCTTTGCATTTATTTTTGATCCCTTAAATTGGCTAATAATAAAAGGTATGAAGAGCAGTTAACGTTTGCACCAATGTTTTGTAGTGCGGTTAAATTTTAAAAGAGGTAAAAGTTTATTACAACGGATTGTTCAAGAACGCCTGCGGTATTGTTGCAAAAGGTTTCGCTCTTTGCGAGCACAAATACTCTTTACGGCATGCTTTTCCAGATCGAGTCGTCCCATTTCTTTTCAGTAAGCACTGGGATACTCCGCAGAAAAATCTCAGCACACGGTCTCAAAATAGATATTGCCTATAACAGAGCAGTACTGGAATGGCAGGTGAAAGGAGAGGAGTACTTCCCGGAGCGAAGTTATGTAGTCAGGTTCGAAAACTAGGCTATTTTTTGTAGAAGAAACGGACCTTAACGCTACTTATTTTATACCATTTCTCACATCAACTGAACACTATTCAGTTCAAATTCAACACAATTCAAATAGAATTTGACGTTCTACTAAGCGAGTTTGACGCTCTTCTGAACATCTTCCAAACCAAAACATCTTCCAAGCGAATGCGCACATTAAAATGCCAACTCTCCAAAAGGGGAAAATAATTTTTCATAATGAAGACGTTAGAATGATTTTATTCAAAATTTTTAATTCACCTACCCGAATAAATAAGCATAGTGCTTGAAATTTTATAAATTTTATATTTCTCAAGGAACATTAATATATTAAAACATGTAAAACGGGAAGGATAGCAATCATTAATTTTATTTGAAAAGGAGATCACGCCCTGCACTCAGATCGACGAGCTCTTTATTAGATTGATTGCAGAAAAGCTAGAAAAAATACACATACAGTCTCCTCTCGCTATAACGCGCTTGAAGGAATCGGAGAAATTCCGACGTCGCGTCCTAACCGGAGCTGATAAATCGACTCTTTTACGCATAGGTTTTTTTAGAGTCACATACAATGGCTAAATATGGCGGTAGTAATGAAATATGTGACTGCGAAAGCAGTGTGAAGCATAAAACAACTTTAGATTATTAATGAAGCCCTGTCCTAAGAAATACTCTCTGTTATATACATAAATATAACGAACATGTTTGAGGAAGAACGTGTACCAGACATAGGTCAGACGTGGTCGTCAACAAAAATGTGAAACCTGCTGTTGTACGATCTTCGTTGCAATCAGAACTATCGCTCTTAGCGGAACACGTACACGAACTGCTGCTTTCCGGGCAGGATGATTGCCCATTACGCTATCAACGGTGGTAAATCGCGCGCCGCACCGCCGTGCCCGTTGCAGCGATCTCTGCCACCATATCGGGATGTTGCGTGCGATCAAACAGCGCCGTTGCTGTAATCCTGCCTGGAAAGCAGAGGGTGCAGATACAAGTCCTGAATGGCGCGAGAGTTCTGATAGCAAAAGCCATCATTCGCGGCATATAGCCTCTATACCAGCTGCTCTAGGCTTAAAACAGTTGTGTAAGATACTGTTTTGTACAATCCGAGTTTTAATTCACACCTATCGTTTCTGATAGAGGAAACCTTCCAATTTACGGCAGTTTTTACAACAGCCGGGATTCTTATACCGAGCTCGACATATTGCTGACTATTAACACCTTTGTGGGCCATGCGCGCATGAAGAACGTCCACATGCATCTAATTCATTGTTGCAGGTGCTGGTCACCACTACTAACGGGAGTCATTTTTTCTCCTAAAACCGCGGTATAACGTGAGTAGCGTTGGGTACTTGTGAAGCAAAGGGCCCGTGGTGCCGTGGGCTTGCCGGGATACATGTTAGCGCGGCAAACCCACGGCACTACGGGGCCGGTACTTATGAAGCACCCGTCCTCGGGTGCCGTGGGTTGCCGCGTTTCCGTTGCCGTTGCCCCGTTAACACGTTTCCCGGCAGCCCCACGGCATCACGGGCCCTCTGCTTCATAAGTACCTAGCGTTGTATCCGACGCATCTTAAGCGGAGTTGGCTTGTATTGGCGCAAAGGAAAGCTGACGGGGGCCAGAGAAATTCTACGTTATATCAAGGGTCGCGTCTTATTCGGAGGCGTTATATCGGGAGGGCACTGTATATGCACACCTCCTTTCGGCAAACAAAACTTCCGCTATCAAATAAACGAAAATTGAGATGAACCGAGTATGTGGCGTGAGCTGCAAACGCTAACGACTGTGGCTTTTGTTCGCCTTGAAACAAAGTTCAATTCATTGATTTTTTCGAAAAGTAAAAGCTTTGAAAAATTTCAAACAGTGTTTTAAAAATTTCAGAGAATGATATAGCAAATTTCTTAGACAAAAACTACTCGATCTGTTTTGGAGAATCTCTTATTTAATTTAATTTAAAAATTTGATCCAATTTCGGGATAAACTTGTTTCGATTTGGAAGATCTTCAGTGTTGTTTCGTTATTTCAAGTGTTACTTAGTGTTTTACTTCGGAAGCGTCAGGCATGCTGTAAGTGTGCCCAATTTCGTTTGAGAAGCGTCCAAATTAACATAAAAATAGTTTGGCATACAATGCTACCAGATCCTATTTGATCAGAGAAGTACATAAAGGGTAGGACTGCAATGAGGTGCAAATGAGCACAAGAATGAGAAGTTCGCGATTCTCTGTGCATTTCGATCAACCGCAACAGTTGAGTTAGTGTTGGGCTTTGAAGGGAGTCCAACTACAAACACCTTCCGATCTCATGTAAATTCCGACCACCAATCGGCGCGCGTGTGACCGCGACGCGAGCAATTCAAACTCATCCTTCGACTAGAGCACGCTAACCCCAAGACACTCCACTCATATGGGCCTACGGTATTTGCTTCAGTTCGATTACGCAGAGTGTTCTCAGCGGGACTGGTGATCATGGCGGGATTTGACTGGTGGATAGTGGGAGTGTGCCATCCAAGCTGCCCATGTGGGAACTGCTCTCTTCGGTCAGTGAGAGTGAGCAGGGTTCTGCGCGAGCGCAGAATCAGGCCAGAAAACGCCGGCCAATTCTGTAGACGTTGAAACCCTTCAAATCTCAACGACTCGGTTGAAACCTAAAAATCACTCAACGCGGGAGAATCGAACCTTGACCTCCCTCGCACTAATTAAAAGTTCCGACTCCACCGACACGACTTCGGTCGAAATTTTTTTTCCTGAAACTTTGTCTAGGGAGTTATTTGAGGTGCTGATCACGAATCTGATATCCGTTTTCCACGATTCGGTCGGAGACCACCCATACCGTTATGGTCCTGACAAAGTCACCGATTTCGCTGAAACTTTGTCTAGTGAGGTTATTTGGGGTGCTGATCACGAATCTCGCATCGGGCATCCATACTTCTCAATCATTCTTGGAAAGTAATCTGTCCAGGTCAAGCTTTTCGTAAAAATCCTTCAATCTGAAGTCACACAGTTCGGCTTGACGTCGATTCCTTTGGAGAGCTTGAAGTGCCATGTTTATGAGCGGCATTATATTTCGGGGCCCGGCTGGCGCTGCTTTTTCGCGCGGTCGCGGCGCGGCTGCGCACCGGCCGCAATGGAGCAGAGTAGCCGACGTTTCTCCGTCTGCTAGCCCACCGTTCTTCACTGCCTTCAGTTCCTATCACTATATTCTCTACTGTGATGGTTTCTATACCCTTTCTTCTTCACAGGTGAGTTCATTGAAGCACCCGTTATTAGTTATTGATAACCGTGCGTTACTATCTCAAGTCTTTCTTTCGGAATCGCTTGCGATAGTGTAGAACGATTCGAGTAGAAATGTCTTTGAGATGGATCGCTCTCTTGCTCATTCGTCTATCAGGAACTACAATTACTTTTAACTGCCTAAATTTTAATCCTAATCTCGTCACAATTTTGATTTCTACTGTACGTTTTAATATGAGAAGCGATCATTGCTATCGCAGAACTTTGTTCAACAACCAATAAAGACTCACAGTAATTTTTTCTTTACGCATAACAAGAATATTTTGCAAAATGGACTACTATCGCCAAACAAAATGGCCTAATATAGAGGTACAAGGTAGTAATAAGAAGCAGTGTATATGTACATCAAGCAATCATTGATAGCTGGATCCGCTGTCGTCTCGAGTTCCTTCTAGCATTGCTTGGAGTTCACGGTGAAGGTCTTCAGTTTCAGCTAGATTCATTTGTTTCTTCTGTTTGCGGCGCTGAATAGTCTGATTTGATGATAAGTAATGTTGATCTGCGTCACTTGTTGTACAAAATACTACCTGGTAGAGTGGGATTTTTGACAACTAAGGTTTGCCGCCTGCTTCTGCCATCTCAGGACGCGGTGCTAGCCCATGTCCTGTTGAAGATTGGACAACTCCTGCCGCCAGCTCGAGGTAGGCTAGCACTTCCTCTAGTTTCTGTATGGCCTCTTCCGTGTCCACTTTTGCCAATGCAGTTACGCCGCTATTTATCACAGTATATGTCTGGATATAAAGTTGATAACATTACAACAGATAAGTAAAATTAACATTAACATTAAGATTCAAAATGATTTGTCACTTACGCTTTTGATTGTGCTTAGCTTTTGATAGCGAGCCTCCCGCCGTTCCTGAGCGAGCGTCACTGGGGTCTCAGCAGATGGTCCCTGTTCCTCTTCGGGCGCGGTTAATGAAGAAGTGTCATGGATTTGTGTAGCAGGTTGACCCAAGTCTTTTAGCGGGAGGTCAGCAACGAGTTTCGCCGCATGCCTATGGAACAATTGATACCGGCCTTATTATCTGAGCATGTGCAACTCCATGTATACGGGCACATGCCACAGGTGAGACAGTGAATATTCTTCGAAACACACGGATGGGCCGATGGATATATCGCAGAAGTAAGTTCATACCTCTGGGTTGCATTCACAATAATCGTCCCACACAACCAGGAACTCCTTCGTATGCGTACGACTACTGACCTTCCACTCGCTGGCCGACGTTCTCACAATTAGACCAGGTTGCGAAGAGTATAGGTTCACAGCAGTTTTGTGTCTTTTGTGGGTTTCTGTTATATGAAATACCGAATTCACAAAGCGACGGCGATCCTGAAATAATTTGCAAATCTATCTTTTGCACAAACTTTCCCTTGAGTATTAAATGATGTTCACCTTTATATCAATGGAGTCGGACACCCTCTACGGATTTGATTAGGAGGTCCACGAAGCTGTCAATTCGCGAATTCGCGTTTCTGTGAAGAAACTCATCCTTTATTCTCAAGTGAAATCTTTCACTTATCATGGTAGTGTCCATTACGGCGTCCTTATTCGCAAAGAAAGCCCAAGTGGGTGTGTTACCTGTAAATGATCATACAAAATACGTAAATGTTATATATTTGCAGTTTCACAAACCCAGATAGTTTTTTTTTTCAGGTAATCAGCCATAGGACCCTGCCTTTTAGCTCGCAAATAGACAAAAATCTTTGCGAATCTCCTTTGAAACTCGGCCAATTGAGTTTCCCTTAGAAGACCATGAAGAGCGCTGTTAACCGTTGGCCGAATGGAAACCTGGGAATCCTTTATTTTTTCCAAAAATGGAATGCTCAATATAAACAATCAGACTTCCACAAGCTCCTTTGTTTTCCGTTCCCACGCCTGCCGGACGTGATACCTGCAGTAGTGTAGCCGAGTTGCAGAATCCGGAAAAATGGCTCGAAAGCCTTTGAAGAAGCACGGTGCCTCATCTGTCACCAACGTTCTAGGTGAGAATTCAGGCATAAGAGAGCGGATTTCCAAGAAGAGCCTGCGAACGTCTTCGGTCGTCATGGATCCACTTAGAAGAAAGGCTAAAATTTAGTACGCTTAATTTAGCGCTTGAAACACAGAGACTGAAAATCTACCTCCTGGAAGACCGCGGTCCTTATCGTCAGGTACCATTAGGGTTGCAAGTCTCACGTTATACCGAGTTGTATGAAACGTATCGTCTAGTGTTACCCCTTTCGAGGAAAACTGTCTCAGCCACCCTAGCATGAGTGGAGTTATGATTACTGAAACAGTCGTTTTTGCTACCTTTTCAGTGTTTAAAGCATGCGTCACCGACCCATTAGGAATCCTCTGCCGTTTTGATCAGGTGGTTCAAAAATCCTTATGCCATCGTCAGGGTTTTTCTCATCATATCTCATCTGAGTAGAGGTCACGTCGTCCTCGTGTCTCCAACCCGGCATCATATTGTACTGTGCAATGATGTTCCGGAGATCTTGTTTTACAATGTAGCACAATCTGCTCAACTTGCTAGGATCCTCGTTTCGGACGCGTTTAATGACGTAGTCTAGTGAGTGCTCTAAAAAGAGATATATTTATATGAAGGGAGAGAATTAGGTCAAGTAAAGGGTACCTTCAAGTAAAATCTTTAGATATTCTCTTTGCCGAATAGACAGACGAAGAAGTGCGGGGTCTATCTTATGTCCGACGTGCCCAAAACATCCTTTCGCACTTACTTTCCCATCCTTATAAAATTGTACCGTTATAATGCAGAAGCAATATTGCACGCCTTTTTTACTGACAGTCGCTCTTTGAGTGGCTTTAGTCTTGTAAACACCAGCACGATTGCACCTTAACATGGTGATATATATATATATTAAACTGTAAAGCCACGAGGTCACAGTAAAAAGTATAAGAAAGTAGAAGCGAATGTGTGGAATTGCTAAAATTACAGCATCCTTCGCCTCGCGAAGTCCGGTAGGGTTTCCTTGCTCCAAACATATAGCGATGTGCATGTCCGCTCACAGATCTCATCCAACCATCGCTGGATAAAAACTGACTTACAAAGCGAAATTGTGCAATAAATGTGAAGAATCAAAATCACGTCTAGAAAAAACACGTGAAGAAACGACGGGAAACTTGTTTATAAATCGAAGCTGTGAAACAAAACAGTCCAACAATCCTTATATTCTTCCTCCCCGTCAAAAGTCCAAGATCCAACGTCGTAGTCTTGCGGACGCCCTTCTGCTCCATCTTCGGAATGAGCTTCTCCACAGTGCTTTGCCAAACTTTCAAAAGTTGCGCATCTCACATTGCAGATCGGGCAGATGACAGTGCCCTCTCCCTTAGCTTCTACTTCCTTCGCTGTTTGTTCTTGTGCATGAAGAACCTCTTCCGGACTATTCTTGTGAATGACTCTGAGATGGGTGTACAGATTCTTCTTAAGCATCACCTTTTGGCAGAGGGGACAGCTGTGAAGCTTTGAGGGATTCATCTGGAAGCAGTAAAAATAGCAGACCAAACAGTATGGCGCAGTCTGTCGGCAAGATGGTGGGAAGACCAAATGAACATGTTTTGTTACGTCTGTTGTGGATTTCTACCCCTTGTCCAGCTGTTGTGAAATAGTGGCCACTAGTTGAAATGCATTGCGAAATAGTAACGTTGCATGCTCCTTTAGCACTTGTCGTGATAGGTTTCTCCATCTTGAAAGCCTCTCAAAGGGTTTGCGATGTGATATATACTCACAAAACCGATGATCACCCACAAGAAAGAGATTACGACATTTATCTGGAAGCATTTGGAGCTTATGCACACGCTTAATAGAGTTGTAGAGGTTTGTTTTAAACAGTTTCGTCGTTAGAGAAACGCCTGAGTAATTGCAGGCATTGTCATCGACCTGGAACTCTAGGTATAGCCGCCTTCAGGAAAAGCTCCAAATTCCGAAAGGAACGCACGAAGGAAAAGCTATGATAAAACCCACCTGGTACTGAAGATGTAGATTTGGTCGACAAACAAAGTTGAAGACTAGTATAGGTACAACTGAATATAGAAGAATGGACAAGGGAGCGATCCATCTCAAAGACTATTCGAATCGCTCTACACTATCGCAAGCGATTCCGAAAGAAAGACTTGAGACAGTAACGCACGTTATCAATAACTAATAACGGATGCTTCGGTGAACTCACCTGTGAAGAAGAAAGGGTAGAGGGACCACCACAATAGAGAATATAGTGATAGGAACTGAAGGCAGTAGTTAAGTACGGTGGGCTAGCAGACGGAGGAACCTCGGCTCCATTGCGGCCGGTGCGCAGCCGTGCCGCGAGCGCGCGAAAATCCGCGCCAGCCGAGCCCCGAGATATAATGCTGTTCCATGTTTATAGCGCATTCAACATACCATTCGAAACAGCAGTCACTGCTTTTCTTTTTTTCCCGCCAATATCGCGGATTTCGTAACTCGATAAAACGACCGCTTACCTACAGCAACCTCTACCTGCCGTTACCGGCAGAAACTTTAAGAATGTATTCCTGTGCCTTCCTGTACCTATGTTATGCAGCCGAGTCGTGAAAAGCGTATGTCAGATTCGTGGTCAGCACCCCAAATGACCCCCCCCCCCCCTAGACGAAATTTCAGCGAAATCGGTGGCCCTGCCTGAACCACCTTTGTTAACGGTATGGGTGGTTTCCGACCGAATCGTGAAAAACGGATCTCAGATTCGTGATCAGCATCCCAAATACCCCCCCCCCTAGACAAAATTTCAGCGAAAATTGTTTTTTTTTCGACCGAAGTCGTGTCGGTGGAGTCGGAACTTTTAACTAGTGCCCTCGCATGAAGCAGCACCACTATTCACTGCCTCACGACCCGCTTGCTGGGAGTGCCATCGCGGGCGTACAAGACATCGCAATACGTGAGTGGAGCGCCTTAGGGTTGGCGATCTCTAGCCAAACGTCGAGTTTGAATTGCGCACGCCGCTGTCACACGCGCACGAATTGGAGCTCGGAATTTACACGAGATCACTCCTTCATGGTATATTGCTTTTGAAGAGGTCAGAGAAAGGATTTTGTATCAGGATTTGCTTCGCTCAGGACTTCATTGCGTAGGTAGAGGCCATATTTAAATTTATATTTTATGTTATCCTAGCAGTTTACGTTGACAACCAAAGTCCTAATGATTTTGGCCTTATTTGTACCACGTTTTCCTCAATAAAGGTCAATTTAAATGGACACTCGAAAAAGCGTTCATCTTTTGACAAAATCACAAAGATCAGTTTTTAAAAATAAATTTTTGATTAGAAATTTGTGTTAAAAGTTGGTTCAACGGACACAGTAGTGCATGTTTTTTAAAATCTGCTTTTAGGCGAAAAGACTCTAACTGCGGATTGCCTGACATTGAAACCTCTAATCAAACAATAGTAAGTTTTTTTCAACCTAAACTGCATAAAGAGGCAATGAAAAGCTCCCATGTCAGGAGTGGTCATTTACCAAATGGCCTAAAATGTATGAAATAAATGTTGAACCAAAAGTTCCTGCGATCGACGTTCATCGTTCTGTACCTATAAGTGGTGAAATTACTTTGAACGCTCCAGAGTTCAGTAAGTCGGACAATTTTATTGTAGAAGTTGTCTGACCCCAGTGCATGTGTTCTAATTTGCATAAATTCGTCTTTTATGAAGAATTTGGACTGATGGCTCAATTTGACGATCCTTTCTTACACCTTTCCTGGCAAGAGCCAAACGCGTCGGAGACCGTACAGGTTCTTTGGGAGTGCTACGACAGTGACGGAAAATTTGAGGAAAACAGCGAGGAGACTGATAAGGTAGAGTGAAACATTTGCTAGAAATACGCTCCTGGAAAAACGCAAGAAATGTAGATGTCTCTGGTTGCATCGTTGTCACCCGGATGCTACAATGTGTCAGCTACTCTTCAAATTAACAAAGCTGTTGTTTTCGGAGAACGTGGAGAAAAGGGAAAAGGAGAGTTGACTTACTCTGAGTCAGGTATTGCGCTTCAACTTGATGTTTTACATCCACGTTATATAAATCTCTATTTCCATCGACACGCACGGAGATAGATTGCACGATTTAGTGCCTTAATACAGTTTGACTACTTGCTGCTTGAGCAGCTTGATGGCGATTTAAATAAAGTTCGGATAGCTCAAACTAGCACATGGCACAGTAGTGGTTAGGCGAAGTACGTTCTAGGAACACTTACAGTAAGGGTAGAATAATTCCTTGAGATGATTGTTGCACCATATATCAGTGGTTATGCGTTCGCATTTCAGTTGTCGTGGATCCTCTTAAAAGGAAAATCAAAGTATACAATCTCACCTGCGAAATCGATGGTGAAAAGATCGTATTAAAGTGGAAGGCAGATGCGGAAACTCATTTTCCGGAAAGAAAGTTTCTTATCAGGTTGGGAAATACAAAATGAAAAATATTTTCAAAACGCTTTTTAAATATAACAATTCATTCTAACATACGTTTCTTGTATACATACGTCCCATATATCACACAAAACAATTCTGAGTTGTAAAAATGAATGACGAACAAAACTTCTGTGCCGCTTAACATTCAGGATGGTCCATATAAAAAACGCGCAAAAATACCAACACTTTTGAGGAATTAATTGAAATCTTACCTATATATAATCGGTTAATGTCACGTGTCGTCACGTCAGCAACCGTGCATGGCGGGCCGTAGACTTGCCGAACATGTCGGCAACCGTGCATAGCGAACCGTAGACGTGCCGAACACGTCGGCAACCGTGCATAGCGGGCCGTAGATGTCCCGAACACGTCGGGAGCCGAGCATCGCTAGCCGCAGGCGTGCCGAACACGTCGGTAACCGTGTATAGCGAGCCGTGGACGTGCCGAACACGTCGGCAACCGTGCATAGCGGGCCGTAGATGTCCCGAACACGGCGGGAGCCGAGCATCGCTAGCCGCAGGCGTGCCGAACACGTCGGTAACCGTGTATAGCGAGCCGTGGACGTGCCGAACACGTCGGCAACCGTGCCTGGGCATTTAGATGATCATCGACGGAAGGCGACGTTCGCAGCAGGGGAGGCAATCGATATCGATCGATATTATGAACTTTTTGTGGATGTCGTTCAAGCGGCACGAAACTTCAGCCCTGAGGGTAATCGAGGCCGCTGAACACGAATCTGAAGTTTGTTTTTGAGGTATCGATCACTACCAATCGATATTGATCAAATTATACATGGATGTCGTTTATATTTTCTGTTTCTTTCTAACTTCCCGCAATCGACGCAGTTAAGGTGTTCTTGCTGCGGAAACCATATATACGTCGCAGCAAAAATTGATGATGAGAAGTTATTACTACAGCGAAGCCGCTGAGAAGCCGTCAGGCCGACAGGCCGCTCTGACTGCTGTACTCTATATAGCAAAACCAGTTCCTTATCGCAATGAAAGTATGAAGGTCTAAAAGTTGGGAAAAGAAGATGGTCGGAGCGTTCTCTTCTTGAGGTTTGGGGGCGAAGCCCCCAACCAGTCGTCGGCGGCCACTAGGCCGCTAAACGACTGGTAATAAATAATTATTTTTGTTCAGTAGACAAAAAATGAGCGTGGATGCGATCATTTTTGTCATCCCATGCTTCCACCAAGGCTTTTTCATAGAACCCAATGACTTGTGACTAAAAGATCAGGCATGTCACGGATACGGTTGCCGGTTTGCTCAGTTTGACTTACATGTACTGGCTCCGGACACCTCCACAGCTCAACAATGACTGCAAAAGAGGCGCCCGATGGGGAAGGTATCCTATGAGGAAATCCCGGCCTCCATTGCCTCCTATGCTATCGCAAAGAGGCAACCCATGGGGCATAGGTTCCCAGGAGTTTTAGCCGGCAATGAAAACAACGGTCAGTGCATAGGGGACTCAATAACAACCCATGTGATGACTAAGACTTGTCCCAGAATCTCAGCGGTACCTAAAGTAACTCGCACTTGTTACCCTATCCAAGATAATTTAGCTTATATGGGTTTATTATATTACAGGAATGGTAGAGTATCACAATACAAGGCTGTAATGATTAGGAATACCAGGGGACTCTCCGGCATACACGTCCGATGAATAAGGTTTAGGGCTAAAAGGTCGTGACCGGACACTCTGCCGTGCTGCTCTATCCAGCCATCAGCGTATTGCCCGGAAGAATGTGGCTTAAGGACCCACGGTGAGAGCTCCAGCAAGACAGATCCAATCAGGTGTACAACCCTTCGCTTGTTGTGCGTGTGTTCGTGCTCGCCTGAGAAGAGGAGCTACTGCCTAGAAATTAGTATGTGGTGAAAGGAAACCCATAAAGTTTTAAGTGGCGTTGTCTAGTGTACTTCAGTACATGCGTGTTCGTGAGTTAGAGGTTCCTGCAAGATAATATATGCCATAACATACAAGCATTAAGATATAAGAATAAAGGTATATGCCAACACCCTAGCCTTGTTCACTTTCATCAAACTAATCTTCAAATAAACGGGTCCGCAGATTCGGAGATATTTATGACAGGTGTTATATGTGTCTAACACTATTCATCGTTTTACAAATTGCCCTTCGTAAATAATTGTGCAGTAAATCCAATAAGGAATGAAAATTGCGGCCCAGTATCATACTCTATAATATACTCTTTAAAAACGCTCTAAGCGATAAGTCATGTTATCGATCGGCGCCGCCGCAGATATTAGTCATAAAAAGGGGGAAAGTTGGGGGAGGGGGAGAGGGAAATTACGGCACGAAAATAGCGAAAATTACTCAGATGTCTTCTACCTGCCTGAAAACTTCAGCGCTGAGGCAATCCAGGTCGCTGAGCACGAATCTGAAGTTTGTTTTTGAAGTATCGATAGCCAGAAATCGATATCGATCAAATTATTAATTTTTGTGGATGTCGTTGTAGTTTCGATAGGCGAATATAGGGGAAAATAGGGGAAAGTACGACGTGCAAAAATAGCGGAAAATCTCCAGACGTCTTCTACGTGACAGGGAATTCGGAGGACGTGCCGAACACGATACTCAACGTGCCTGGAATTCAGAAGACGTGTAGAACACGTCACCCAACGTTCTTGGGGATTCAGTAACACGTCGTCCGCTAAGGGGGGGGGGCAGTAGTGGGAGACCAGTTCCAGAAAGGGGGCCAGTTATGGGGACTAGTACCAGCAATGGGAGACAAGTTCGACTAAAGAAGGGCCAGCAGTGGGGAAGAGTTCCGATAAGGGAGGACCAGTAGTGGGGGAGCAGTTCCAGTAAGAGGGGAAGCAGTAATGAGGGACCAGCTCCAATAAGGGGACCAGTAATGAAGGATCAGCTCCAGTAAAGGGGACCAATAATGGGAGGTCAGTACCAGTAATGCGGGAACAGGTCCAGGAGTGGAACCAGTAGTGGGGGACCAGTATTAGTAATATGGAACCAGACCAGAGAAATGTGGATAGAAATTTCCGTCAAGCGTAGTATTAGGAGCGGTGAGAATCTTCCGTTCTGATAAAAAGGCTCTTCGTCGTGTGACCAAAATCGAGCAGACGCCCAATAATTATCGAAAATGTCGATTTGTGCCTGAGGTTGACCGTTTGAGGACGAGGAGTGAAGGTGTCTGTAGTCAACGTGGCGCTAGAGTGAGGGACCGTGCCTTGGGACATCAGGAGGGTTGTCGTCGAAGAACTTAGGGGCGGAGGCACTGATTAGCACAAGCATCGAATCACTCAACCGTCTGGAGATGATGCCGATGTTGAGAGTAGTGGTGGGGGAAGAGATCCGGATGGCGTCATACCGCAAAATTACTCCACCGGAGTCAGGTTCATCATTCGCTTGCTGGCCGGTAACGGTGAAAAGTACCGCCAAACCTGTTGCTAATGAATCTCGGTACCTGGGCTTCGACGGTACTTTTCACCTTTAACGGCCGGTAAGCGGTGGATAATTCTGGCCCTTAAGGAAGGTAGAACAAGGTTGGAACATAATAAGCTGCATAAGCAGAGCATCTTGATGTGATTGTCCTTACCCTTGTGATTCTGCAGCATCTCGCGAAGCGCGCAAGTGCGAGGCACGCCGATAGGGGTGGAGGCGACTTGTTAACTAATATTGAAGGAATAACTATCAATAAATTAGTAACAGACCAGACTATAAAGGCCACCTCTGACTGTCGAGGAAGATTTTACTGCACACAGTTTTCTGCTGCGCAAGAACTACCCCAAAATCTTTAAGCAGTAGCAAAGTAATTTCTTTCATTTGCTAGTTTGTCATCCCAGAAGGCGCGCTGCGCTGAACATGCCATGTTTTAGAAGAAAACGTATAAGCAGAGGAAACATAACACCGTTACCCGACATCGAATCGTTTGTAGAATCAACTGTAAGTTTTACAAATTCTGTGTGTATAGCAGAAATTGACTTTCCATTATAGGAGTGGACTATTTTAAAACGACCTGAGATGTATGATATAAAGGTAGAACCAATTGTTGCTCCACACGAAGTTCAGAGAGCAATACGTATGGGCGCTGAAATCACTGTCAATGTATTGGAGGCGTGTAAGCAGCATACTTTTTCGATGGAGTTGTTTAAAAAACGTTCTATTACCTCTCGTAGTGTCATGACGAGAGCTAAAAGAGCGGTAATGTACAGGGTGCGACACAAATATGGTCATTCAATAAAAAGCGAAATACTCCCGCGGAATTGTCCAGGAAACAGCGAAACTTCTTCAACAATTTACAAACATCTATTTAACGAGCAAAGTGGGTATCGTCCAATGTGGCCTTACCTGGCACGAACGACAGCCTTCAGACGCATAGGTTAGGTCTCATTGGCGGCACGCAGAGTTGCTTGCGGAACTTCCCTTCACATTTTTCTACCCTTCAAACGCCAAAACATGCAGTTATTTCGTGAAAGTGGTGAAGAGGCATACAGAAACGAAGAAACCATTCACAGAAACTCTCATAAAGTTTTTCTGATAGTTTGGGATAGAGCTTATTCAACAGGAAGGACTCCATTTGTTTTTATTGAAAAAAGCCAAGATCAACACCGATATCCACCTTGGCGATATTTTGGAGAAGACGTTGTTTTCCTGAGCTCAATAACACATCGAAAATTCGACGTGAACCTTTCGTCAGAAGCACACGCTCAGAAGTGATTCACGAGTGGTACGCGAGGAATCTTCCAAGCTTCAGCCCTGCTTCTGAAAGCAAGCAAACTAGTCACATTTGAATGTTGTGGGTCTGTTTTAAAGGAAAAAGTCTGCCGTTAAAAGCACACTACGAGTCGTGGTCTGATATCCTCGTTAGAAAAAGTATGAAAGGAAATTCTGCAAGCAACCCATCGTGCCGCGACTAAGTCCTACCCTATGGGCCTCCTCACACTTTGGAGGCAACGTGGCACACGGCAGTCAGCGACACTGCCTCGTAGGAGGCACTCGTGCTCAGCTTTGCCACCATACTCCATCGCCAATGCCGTTTCATTATCATTATCACCACCACCCACGGATCTCCCTCGATAGAGCGCCTTCGGGCTCTCTTGTTAAGAGGGATCTCGGGCCGCTTGTCGCAGGACCACGTAGCGAGTCCCCGGGTGGTGGATAAGGGAATTAAACGCGAACCGATTGCGACCTTGTATTGCCCAGAGACGCAGGTGGGATGCAGGGGATGGACTCCTTGCTCCTGCTGTGTCGGGTCGACGCGTTCTTTGTGGTGGGAGCGGCATGTTCATGCACAGTGTGCGTGGATGTGTCCGTGACTGTGCGGATTGTAACTGTGTCGGCCCGGCCAAAAGCGTGCACTCGGTAGACTGGGAGTACATGTAAAGCGGCTTTCACACTGCCGTTGCTGCTATTGCCCCACCGATGCGGTAATAATGAAGCGTACACAGAGATGCAGAGGAACAACAATAGAAACGAAGGGTCTTTCACGCTGATGTTGCCACAACCCGCATCAGCAACACCGGCATCGGTTGCACAACGGTTGCGCGGGCTCAGCAACAAGGAATGATCGCTATCATTTCTTGTTGCTGATGCTCGTCAACGGAGGCATATCACGGGTCTTATCCCATTATCTTATCTCTCGCGTTGCGGCTGCAGCAAGCGTCGAACTCCACCCTTTTCCGTTGCTGGTTGCTGCAACAGAAGCAACGACAGTGTGAAAGCCGCTTAAGGCGATTCGAGGCCGCCTTAAGTCTCGTTCCGTCCCTTCGGACAGTCTGGCTGGCTGCCCGGAGTTCTTCGCCCGCACGACAGAGCCTGACAAGGGTAGCCGTGTTGTATTGCAGTCAAACACAGCAGCACTAAAGGGCCTCATTCTCTTGACCACGAAAGAGCCCCCATTTCTGCAGAGATGGGAAGGACGAGTACGGAGAGGCTGCTAAAATCTCAGGGCCCAACCAGGCTGCGCAAATTGAGAAGGACTAGGATGACGATCTGTACATACAACGCCCGCACGCTCGCATCGGAAGCATCCGTTGAGGTCCTGATGATGCAAGCCAGGAAGATCAAGTACGTCGGACTGACCGAGACGAGAAGACACCACCCCCTACCACGCCGGCTACGACTCCGGAGAAGAACTGTTCCTCGGAACATGCGACAGCAGGGAGTAGGCGGCGTTGGTGTCCTTGTCAACACGCAATTGGCCATGAACACGTACGAGTCTCCACATTGCTTCAGTCGCAGACGTCCGATTCGGTCTCTGACAAGCCGAGTCGGACGTCTGCGACTGAAGCAATGTGGTTTGTGCCAGCTTTGACTGTATTCGTCGCGTATGCACCAACATCCGACTACGACGACGAAGAGGTCAAAGCCTTCTACGTGGAGCTGGAGAAGTTCTATAAGGAAAATCACACCTTCTACAAGGTGATCGTCGGCGACTTCAACGCCAAGATCGGACCGCGAAGGTCGCCGGAAGAACTTCACATCGGAACCCACGGTTTGGAGTGGAACGAGCAAGGTGAAAGGCAGTCCGTGTTTATCATGTCGATCAAGACCATCCATGGAAACTCACGGTTCCAGAAGCCTCCCTCCCTACGATGGACCTGGGAATCCCCCGGTGGCCAGTTCTACAACGAGATCAATCACATCATCTTCAATCGCAAGTATTGCCTGATCGACGTTTCCGTTGTCCCCAAGTTCTACACGAGACCGGACCACCGCCTTCTTCGCGCAAGGTTCCGCTTTTCGCGTCAAGGAGAGAAGGCCGCGAAGTTCAAGAAGGGGAATCAGAACGACCATCAACTGGGACCTTTACACCTCTCTTTCCAGCCTTTAGGAAGATACCGTTATGGACAACATCGACGAGGAATACGACCACTTCGTGCACCATCTCCGCGATAGTGCTAAGGGAGCCGAGAGCTTGAAGACCACCAAGAGACGTATGTCTCCGGAAACTCTCGAGCTGATACGCCAGCGTGGAGCAGCACGAGCGTCAGGCAACTACCAGCTGACGCCCGAGCTTGCGAAGCTATGCAGAGCGGCGATAAAGGAGGATCTTAAGGAGAGAAGGGCGGAAGTGTTGACTGAAGAAGCAGAGGCAGGGCTGAGCATCCGCAATGCCCGCCGGAACTTCGCCAACTTCAAGACCAAGATGACCGCTCTCCGACATCCTGACGGAACCTCACCCCTTCCAGAAGAACCATGGAGAAGGTCATCCACGACTTCTACTCCGATCTCTTCGATAGCCACGTCCACCTGCCCCCACGCCATCTTCCGCAGGATGGATACGTCGTTCCCTCTGTTCTCCTTTCCGAGATCCGACACGCCATCTCGTCGGTGAAGAAACGTACAGCACCCGGTCCCGACAGGATCAGACCCGAACGCCTGAAGAACCTCCCGCCAGCGCTCATCAAAACCCTGGCGCGGCTCTTCTCGCGCTACCTGTCGGAGTGCAAGGTTCCATCTCAGTGGAAAACCAGCAGGACCGTCTTGCTGAACAAGAAGGGAGAGTGCACGACATTGGCAACTATCGCCCGATCTGCCTGCTGTCCGTAGTCTACAAGCTGTTCACTCGAGTCATCCTGAATAGGATCAGCAGAACGCTGGACGAAGGACAACCATGCGAGCAAGCAAGATTTTGGAGAGGATTCAGCACGTTCGGCCACATACACACCATTACGAAGCTCATCGAAGTGTCGCGAGAGTACAAGCTGCCGGTGTGCCTTACGTTCATCGAACTGAAGAAGGCATTCGACTCCGTCGAGACTGAAGCGGCCCTCGAAGCCCTGCTCACTCAGAGTCTTCCTACTCAGTACATCAGAGTCCTTCGAGAATGTACAGTGGATTCACGACCAAGATCTCACCATTCTACAACGACGTCCTCATCGACGTAAAGAGAGGGGTTCGGCAGGGGATACCATATCTTCAGCGCCATCCTCGAAATCGTCATGCGCGAACTAGAATGGGAAGACATGGGAGTGAAGGTCGACGGCCGACAACTACATCAGCCAGGCGGAGCGAATGCTGGCCGACTTCGATCGTATGTGGGAACGTTGGACTGCAGCAGAATCTTACGAAGACGATGTTCATGAGGAACGGACAAGTTTCTGATGACCCATTCTCGCTCAGCGGAACGAACATCTCCAAATGCTCCAGCAACGTCTATCTGGGTGGCGAAGTCAATATGGCCAACGACCTGGCGCCAGGGCTGAGCAGGAGGAAACGAGCGGCTTGGGGAGCTCTCAAGAGCATCGAAGAACTCGCGAAGAAGACGAAGAACGTCCGACTCCTTGCCCACCTATTCGACTCCACTGTTCTTCCTGCCCTAACATACGCCTCAGAGACCTGGACCATGCGAAAGCAGGATGAACACGCGATCAGCGTCGCGCAGCGTGGAATCGAGAGGACGATGCTCGGAGTGACACGACTCATGCAAGTGAGAGAAGGCCTCCGGAGCTCCGAGCTTCGAAGATCAGAGACGCTGTCGCGTGGGCCAAGTTGTCGACAATTAGTTGGGCCGGCCACGTAATGCGCTTCGCAAACACCCGCTGGACGAGAGCCGTTACCGACTGGAATCCGCGGGATGTCAAGAGAACACCGGGACGCCCACCAATGCGTTGGTCGGACTTCTTCGTGAATGCCCTGAACGACCGATATGACGCTCTTCGTGTCCCTCGAGCGAGGAGGATCCATTGGACTACTCTGGCACGCGACAGGGACGAATGGGGACGCTGCTGGCGCCCGCTCGAGCAAGTCGATGATCAACGGGACGACAGGTGATACAGGTGATCATCATCACGTCATTATCAGTTTCCACGGCAAAGCGGCGGCAAGGGCAGTAATGCCTTGAGTAATTGCCACAGCCGCGTTGGCGGCACATCGGCTGCTAGCTCTTCGTCTCTGCCCTCTGCTCATAATACTAATAGATATGGGTAGGGTTGCCGCGTTGCCGCAAAAGTGTGCGGAGGCCTTAAGCGTCTGACGGCTGCCATTCCTGCAAGCCGAGATCGTATTGAACGAAATCCATTTTGCTGGTTTAGATTTAGTAATTAAACTAAAGTAAAGTAAACTAAAGTAAACTAGATTTAGTAAATTGTTGAAGAAGTTTTGCTGTTTCCTGTCCAATTCCGCGTGAATAATTCGCTTTTTATTGAGTGACCATCTTTGTGGAGCACCCTGTATGTATGTGTAAAGATAAAAATGCCTTGTATGCAGTGCGTTTCAAAAATATGTGGCCACCTTGAATGCAACAGTTTTATCCTTCGCCTTTGTTTGGCTGGTAGTCGAACATACAAGTTTCCGAAGCGCGCGTGGCGGCTTCTGCCGCCACTGACGCATCCCTCCTGGGCGGGCTGATATGGGGAAAATGGAGCTTTAACAAACTCCTGAGTTATGCTGTAGTGTATCTAGATATGCGGCTTTTAGAAAGAAAGATTTTAGAAGCTTCTTGTCACAAAGGAAAACTAAATCTTCTCGCAATGGAAGCATTTGTTCATTTCTTCGCTTAGGTCATCGAATTCCCTCTCGAAATATCCATTTTCTCTGATTAAGTGCATCGGGAAACCCTCAAATCGCTGAGCAGAGGTAGCGAAAGAAGCTTTTGCAGTCACAAGAGCACTTTTCAACTGTAGCAGCACACACTATGCAGATGTCGCGCTTGCGCCAGCAGTCGCCGCGGCTGCCGCGCGCTTTTGTATGTTCAGCTTGCTCTCCCTTCGTTTCTATGAACCGGGTTTTGTCGCATTCAATTTCTCGTAGTCGGAAATACCTATGTTGTTTTTTGCAGGAAAAAGCTTGATCTCTAGCAAGAATTGTTCGTTTTTGAAATTTTTTGTTTGTCTCGAAAGTATGTTGCCACTCTCAAAAAATACGATTTTTATTAAAAATTAATAGCCAATTGGATACCATTATTTCTTATTGCATCAAATACCCTACACGCCCCATGTCGAGTTCGACACCATGGGGCTGATTGGTAGACGATCCTGGCTCGAGATCACACGCGGACGGCCCGGTACAGATGCAGACCGATAATCATTAGGCTTTCGAAGGAAGTGGTCGACACATCCATACGAACGTCCGAGCTGACGAGCAATGGCGCGGTTTGTCAAACCAGCATCCCTGAGCGCTCGGATCTGAGCTTGTTCGTCGATAGTCAAGACACGCCCACGTGGTTATTTTTGAGGAACAGGTCAAGCTGGCTATTTGTAACAAGAACTTCCCGCCGAAAAGCGCGCAAAATTTGAATAGGAGTGTAGAAATGCCCGATATCCCGGAGTGGCTATATACTTTTGAAACAAACAAAAAAATCATAAACGCCTAGTTTTTGCTGGAGATCAAGCTTTTTTCTGGAAAGAGCTCTAGCTATTTTCGTTTACGGGGAATCTAATGCGGCTAACGCCAGTTCGTAAAAATGAACGCAAGACGTGAAATTATCAATTTCAAGGTGGCTACATACTTTTGAAACGCGCTATACTGCTAAGAACACTGATCTATGCACAGTAGACTAAATCTAGCCTTATTCAACAAGATTTGTCACCTATCACATGTCACCTATAACATTTGTAATCTTTTACTGAGCTACTTATTAGTGTGTGACCGGAAAGCGCTTACTGTTGTTAATAGTGCTAGGCCGGTTACATGAACATACATGAGGCCTCGGCATGGTCATGTGCAGAACGCTACTTACCCGGTTAGCCTCTATTTCTATCATTCACTCTACACAGCTTAAAAATCAATTTCAGTGCCAACCGAATCTCCAACAAATGTGGAGGTAAATCCTGGAAGTAGTTCGAATCAACTTCACATAGATTTTCAACCGCTGGATCTGACTCAGATCCCAGGAGAGGACGTCGGCTGTTTGGTAAGGCGAAATCTTCTGTGGAATTCAAAAGTAGATCATAGTCAGCAACGCTCTCAGGAGTTTCAAGCGCAACGTTAGGAATCGTTGCGCGAAAATCCAATTCGCAACTCTTATGTGATATAGACTGAGCTCCACTTGAGTCGAACTGCTCATAAAACTGTTGTAGGCATCTGGATTGCTCTACTTTTATTCAGTGCAGAATAATTTTTTAATGAGTACAGATGAGTGTTCGCATAAAATTTCATCTACGGACATTGTTCCTGGTTGGAATCTCGAAGAACGCAGCACACATGCCGTCACCCTCTTGCTTTAATGTCGGGCATGTCAAAGTGCGACAGTGATAATGTCACTAACAATGCGGAGAAGAGCGCAAGGAATAGCTGCAAGGTGGAAAACGACTAGTCAAATTACTAACGTCGTGAACCCCCTAATATGTGTCAGCGTGCAATGTAATGCTCATGTTTGTGCATGATCCCGCGAGAATCACCCTTGCTCTTCATGTGCCGACCCCCTTTTAAATTCGCACGTTCGACCTCGACAAGAAAGCGCGGAAGTGTCTTCCAGTGTCTTACTCCCCTATTTTCGTACGCAGCGTTCGACCAAATACTGCGACTCGAAGATCTCGTCAGTACTCTTCTAGAATACATTTAGTGTCGCTTAGACCTCTAGTAGCACCCATATCGATTCCATCGCGCCGCCCGATCGATATGGGAGCATATCATTAGGCGTCGCTAGGGTGAGCGATGGTATGACAAGGGCCTAACAGGTAAGGCCTGAGTTATACTCCCGCGGGAGCATCCGCGGACGGGCGGGAATCGCGCCGGGGTCCCTCACCTGGCCAATCGCCGCGCCTCGCCACGCCCGCCATTCGCGATGCACCTCCAGTCCGCGGATGTCCCGCGGATGCTCCCGCGGGATATAACTCAGGCGGTATAACTCAGGCTTAAGTCGAACTCTTAATGTGGATGATCGTCGTCACAAAATATCAACCCCCAGGTTATGAGGTCGATTCAACTTCTACTGATTTTAAAAGACCAATGGAAAATGGGATACGGTATTGTTTTCTCCATTTTACGCATAGCGAAAAAGCCTGTAGAGCATACGCGAAGGGGGAAAGCAACTGCCTTATGAGATTCTCCGCACTTTAAACAGTAACCAACGGTAGTACTGATAACAGTCATCAGCACAAGAAGAGCATGCGTTTTGGCTTTGCTGAGCTTTTTATAAAAACCCTCAAACTTTTCTTTATAAAAATGGTGCGTAAGTCAGAGCTGTGCACATTACGTTAAAGTGATTTTTATTGGCTAGTCCGTCCTTGGTATAACAATGGGTTGGGCATAATATTACGCCGTTTAATAACGAGATGTTCTCAAGTATGCATAGATTTCTACCTATTTCTCCAGCTTGCGAGCAGATAAATAACTGCATTCACGCGCATAAATTGCGATTAAGGCAACTAACCATAAGCCATCAAAAAAGCAACTACCGCATAAATCGGGATTTATGCGGTAGTTGCTTTTTTGATGGCTTATGGTTAGTTGCTAGTTTACTGCAACTTGTCTTTAATAACGATATTTACATATGTTTCAGGTATACGTATGCGACCAGCCTGATCTTTCTTCAGCCTGCAACAGCAAATTTGTAGGCCCACGCGTCGGCACGGCTACATATTATTTCCTACAACATGCGAGTATGTCAAAGTGTATTGCGCAAGCATCAATGTGAAAACGACTTATTTAGCAGTGGTAATTAATAAGTAAAATAGTCATTCCAGGAACATATTACACAGCTGTCGCATGTGGCACAAGAGCTGGCTGGGGTCCACCTAGTCCATGGATTGAATTCCAAACGGGTACAGACGGACAAGCTACGACTAAATCTCTGCCTAGTAGTAAAACACTATTGGAAAGCACAACAAAAGCTGTTTTCGAACCAAGAGTAACACCTATAAACGAGGTAAACCCTCCTATTAAATAACGTCCACGTTGATACATGCAAAAAAGCACAATTCAAGGCCATCCATATTAGGCTAAAATGTATGGTTCACATGAATTTTCAAGGTTCGATTCTCTCAATGTTGTCGGCGGTGGTTCAGTAATCACTTTATGCCAATGACGTCCAGAACACACTAGTTGCTAAAGGGCTCTGATTTCTTCTTGAGAGGCTTTGAATACAGCAGAAGCATAACAACAAGAACATGCCCAGGAATCTTCCCTTCAAAGAATGCAACGAAGCCGCTCGAATGTCGGGCACTCCGTCCAAGGTAGAACCAACCCAAATGAAAGTCGAGCTCCTGTTAACAGCACTTCTTCTTCGGCGTCTGTCTCGCTCCGCAGCGGGGTACGCCGTTCTGGTGTCATGACGCCATCCTTCCCGACCCAGCGCTAGACCAGGATGGACAGCAGCAAACTTTAGGTCCATACCCAACATATCAGACCAGTGCTGCTTTGGGCGCCTCTTCATGCCGCTTACCTTGAAGTTCAAGCCTACCTTTTGAACTCTGTCTTCTTTTCCACACATAGCGGGGGCGTACCACCTTAAGCGAGCCTCGCACATCTTGGCAGCCATCGGCACGACATCAAACTTCTGCCGAATGATATAGTTTCGAATGCAGTCCAGGAGCATGACTCCAGTCGTCCAATGTAGTATATACCTTTTAGCTTCCTTAGTCGTGGGCTTACACTAAGAGCCGCACATTGCTACTGGCCGGACAACTGCTCTGCAGACTTTGGACTTCATGCGCTCTGGTACCTTCCAATCCCAGAGCACGCCAGTCAACGAGCACCACTTGCACCAAGCTGCACTCGCGTGAATTCACGTCAACCATCAGTTTGTCGTCTCTGCTACAACCTAATTAAATAACTTTGCCAACCACTTAGCTGGGTACCTTAACGTTGACTTCCACAAGTGAGTTGCCAAATCGTCGGGCCCGCCCGCTTTTGCTAGCTTAATCTTCTTCAAAGCCGCTTCAGTCTCCCCCACGGCGATCTTCAAAACGAAACCGTTAATTGGAGCCGCTGAAGGGAAGGCTGGATAAGGAAATTCTACTGTAAAGTATTCCTCAGCGCAATCGCGCCATGACTTTAATGCCTTCTTCTGGTGCATAAGGGGATTGCCGTTCTCAAAATTGATCTTGGCATCTGTGACAAATCTTAGATCGCGATCTTTTACAAAGACAAAGCCTACAAGAGTCCGTGTGCTCCCACTATAGCATGAGATAAGGTGGGAGTCGCGCTTTCGGAAGGGGTGTTCACAATGGTGAGGTTATGAGGTTAGCACACTCAACAATAGGTTCACCATCGACGTTGCGTAACCCGCATCAGAAGCCTTGACACCTGTGATGGTCTTCCGTAGCACCTCCTGCTCACCAGCAACTATGGTAACTTCTTTCGAACGGTACCTCTGCTGTCTTTTCTTCAAGCAAGCTCCTAGACTCATAACTGTCTTGATCGGAGCAGCTATTATGCGGAACATACGCAGAGGAGAAGTGATAGAGTTGTTCCTTAGCGGCGACAACTATTTTCATCAGTTGATCACTAAAGCACTCAATGCTTATGATCGATTCACAAAAACGTTTGAAGGCAATGACTCCAACTCCACTGGTGGTCCTGGATCTTCTACGTAGAATGATCTTAAAGCCTCGTCCTATGCTCCATGATTTGCAGCAGGACCATATCGTCTCCTACCCCGCACATAAATCAACTCTTTTGCACTCCAATGTTTCTACCAACTCGCACGACCGGCCCGTCAACGTACCCACGGTCAGTGTTGCTAGCGGGCTCTGCTTACGATACGGGACTTTCGGACCACCTCAGTTGCGATACCGTCCTAGCACGAGGACCCTCGCGTACTTGTCACACTCCCCGGATTTTACGAGTGCGCGCGGTGCCCGCGGACGCTGTGGCACTACCTCGATAAACAGCACTACCTGAACAGGCGTACACTATGTAAAGTGACATGAGATCTTCAAAGGTCGGCCTCTCACACGTAGGGCCTGGTTCATCACTTCGGTGAATTTTGTCTCATCTTCAATTTTTCCAATTACTTGTGATAATTTGTGATTAACTCGATTTATGTAATGCATCCTTTGATGAGCTCAATTGAGTGAGGAGTTTCCTAGTATTCTGCCACATCATCGTTAGTAAATTTTGGTTGTGATGCACATCCTTTCAAATAAGACAACAGTGACTAAGTGTAAAAACGCTATGCAATATTGTGATTTCTGCGCTGTAGATCTTGGGAATTCAGGGTTTCAGTGGTCCTTCCAGTCCTAGTTGATTTTTGCTCATTTGTCCATATCCTATGGAATTAGAACTGCTCTAGACTAGTACGTTTACTACAAGGTTCACTTTAGGAGCACAAAGTGAAATATGGATCTCTCCTAATCGGAGGGGCACCACTTGAAAAGCAAAGCAACCGAAAATATTAATTTCCAACCTGGGAGAGGTGATCTCTCCCAGGTTGGAAATTAATACTAAGAAAGACCCACAGGTGGAGATGTTCAGTGACTAGCATTTGTAAAATACACAGCGAGGTGTCCACATCGACTAAGATAGGTCCTGAAATAGTCATAAGCAATAAGTTGGATTTATACCAAGAATTTTGAGTTATGAAGCAGGCAGTGGTAATGCTTATTGGGTTATTTTCCTCTTACTACATCATTGGATGAATTGCTGCTTTACTTCGTTGCTCGAAATGTTTACTACGCAAGAGTAAATTTATTCGGGCTAGATTGCCTGCAAATTACAAGATTTGCATCCTGCACGCGTTCGAAAGGAGCTATCGAGGAGATTTTTTCTCCCCACTCAAGATTTAAGAAATCCTATTCCTGACCAGGGTCAAGCGTGGGATGCGAGAATCGCAGTGGAGGTCGTGCTCAAATTTTTTTTTCGAAAATAAAGAATTTTCTACCCGAAGAAATTAATCTCTAAAACTGATATGTGCTTTAATAACTTAATTTCTATCTTATATATATCCCAGAATCAACCCTTTCCTAAGCGATCTTCCTTGCAATCAGGTGAGGCCATGTTCAAAAATTTTTCTAAATAAAGATTTTTACATCTGAAGTGAACGATGTTTAAAGCTAAGATGTAGCCTTAGGAAACGACAAATTCTATTAAATATATAATCAATGATCAAGTCTTTCCTGAGCGATCTTCCTGGTGATCAAGAGAGGTCATGCTCAATTTTTTTCAACACTAAAGGTTTTTACACCTGAATGAAACGATGTCTAGTGCTGAGATGTAGCCTTACGAAAGCCCAATCTTTGTTTGATACATAGTAAAAAACGCAGCTCATCTGGAGCTATTTTCGGTGAGATCAAGAAGGATCGGTCACTGGTCGATCGCTCGTCGATGTGATTGGATTGTGCTATACTTGTACTTTTTTCAATCGATCGTAACAGTTTCAGTTTTGAGATTTATGTAAATGCGGGTGGCTTTCAGAGAGCAGGAAAAAATTTCTCTGATGATTGCATAACCGCCTTTCAAAAAGGCATATTCATACGCGGTCGGGAGTTGCGGCATTTGCTCGAAAAAATTGGAGCGATTTTACAAAAACGGACATAACTCGTTTACTCTGAGGGTTGTGCAAAGCCACGGCCGGCATTCAGAAAACTAGAAAAACTACTCTAACCTACGGTTGCAAAATCAAATTTTGAAAAAATGATCATCATGCACGGTCGGGGGTGCAATTTCTCTGCGATTTTTGCGGAAATACTTGCCGAAAATTGCAGGTCCCCGGCCGCGCATGAAGCTGTCGTTTTTAAAAGGCGGTTCTGTAATCATCAGAAAAGAATTTTCCTAGTTTGGGGGAGGGGGGGGGGGTATGGGTAGAAAACACAGCCCACGCTAGAGCCTGTTCCTGATATGGAAAACGTCACGCCGATGTCTTCACTATACTGACTGGTGTGGAGCCTCTAGTTTAAAATTTGCTTCTCATTTTTTCTTATTTTTGTTTGATGTGTTCTGCAAAACAAGATGCATATTGGGATAAAGTGAAGAAATAAAATAAATAAATGACACTATCTGGGCTGTATCCACAGCTCCAGCTTGGTCGTTACAGAGGGGCGTGTGTAATCTCTATCTCACAGTGGCGTAATGAACTCACTCCAGAAAGTATCAAACAAATTAACAAAATTAGAAGAAATCGTGCACGCATAGCAACTATAGACAATACGATATGCTCATTGATTGTCATCGATTAACTATGCGGTTACCAATAATTTGGTAATTTCAGTGTACTGTTAAACTCTCACTCGAGGCTACACATGACATGAACACTATAATTCAATGGAGGTTCAGGATGAGTAACGGCTCAGCCATTTCGAAAGACTACATTGACGATATGAAACTGATACTTCACCGGAGGGTATGGTTTATAAAACACTCTAAAACAAGCTTTTTTCATCGAATGCTAGTCCTTACTTCGCCTTTGCTATCCTCAAGTACTCGGGTTATACACAATCAATCAGTTTTTCATAATTATAAGAAAATTACGATTAAAATTATGTGCGTGAGAACATCGAAAGGACCTTTAATTTTATTCATGCTGTGCTCTGACAACGGTACACAAGCGTCTGAAACTCATTTTTGAAAACGCAGTGAAAAAAACATTGAGGTCACGTCAAACAAGAATTCTAAGCACTAGGCTACAGGCTACAAGGGCATCACAATCCCTCGTTCTGACAGCATCAGCCTTTGTGTTCTCGCTCCTATGGCCAGTCGCCTGGCACTGGTCTTCGGTCTGAACGCGTTCAAATTGATATCCAGTTTTACATGCGTATTTGATCAGCTAAAGGCAATCCTCGTCCTGGACACGGTGTTCTGTCCCTCAACTGGTCCACTATCTCATGAAAAATGTTTCGCAACAGCATCTTGGGGCCATTTCCATAGCGCTGGGGTATCTCTCGATATTGACTCTAGACATGTGTTCCCAATGCACTGCGTTCATCGAGGTGCGCATCCATGGAACATTTACCATTCCGGTCTGTTTACCGCCTATAAACACCAGGAAACTGTGTCAGGCGTGTTCTGAGCAGCGAAAATGAATAGCACTGCGAGGATCCCCACCCTTCGAATAATGAGAAACTGTGTTCCATTTTCTCAAAGTCCTTGATTCCAACGAGCTAGTGGCCCTGAAATTTGACCTTGGGATAGCACTGTCAGCAGCTTACACGTACATTTGTGTCCTACGTGGACATAAGAGAAGTGGAGAAGAGTAACGGAGCAAACAGGTCGGTAGGCTGAAGAGAGCGACGGTGCTTCATAGCTAGGGGACAACGTGCCGTGCCTTGCCGAATTTTTGCATTTTCTATTATTCGCTCCATGTTTGGTATTTATCGCCTTCCCAATTTCCATAGAAGGCAATTCCACTACAGGCTTACAAGGGCGGGTTCAGTAAGAGCCTTTCATCAGTTAACCTCCCCCAGGCGCGTCGGCGGACGGGGCAGACATAACTCCAACGCCGCGCGATCCCCCTGGCGTCGCGCACGGTGCGCGACGAAACTGGACCAGTTGTCACGGTCCGATGCTTCCGACGGCTTGAGACGCTTCCGACAGGGACATGCGGCATGCCTTTGCCTCATTTCAACGTTTCTTGAAGGTGGTATATGAATGCCGTTTCAACGGGACGATCAGCGACAGTTTATGCAGGAATCCTGGTGATGTGGATGGTTTTTAGCGCAAGTATTTGCCACCTACTACTTCTTCGATCAATTTTTGCCCGTGATTATGGTTATGCTACGGAAAAGGTCACTATCGCCTGCGCTATTCTCGGGTCAATTGTCCTACTGCAGACTGTTGCGTTCCACATTCTGTGGGATCTTAAGTTCTTGCTAGAAATGTTGCTGTCGGCAGTGGACTAGTCCTGTTGCTGGTGGAAACTCGAGAGGAAAAAGCATCGTTGTTCGCTGGTGTGCCAACCATGGGAGATTCTAACAAACCGAAATCTTATATGCTGCTTGCTGGACGAGTTTTCTAATCTTCATGTTTACTTCTCTTCTCAATTTTGAGATGAGCTTTCTGCAGCTAATTGAGATCGTCGTAGGATTGGCCCTAATATGGTAGTACGCGTGGGATACAAGACTTAACTGTCTGCCATGCTTCTATTCGTTTGGTTGTTTGGCCTGAATCTGTGGCTAAATGCCTGGTGGAGTGTTCCTGTTGACTGATTCTACGGCGATTTCATGAGCTACGACTTCTTCCAAACAATGTCTGCTATTATGTTATGTTAGAATGAACATAGGCTAATACCGGGAGTACAAACGGATATCAACTAGAATGAAACGAGGAATACCCACACGAAACGATACAAGACAGCATCATCAACCGATGGACAGTCTGGAGCTTAACACTGAGAAAATTTCGTGCTCTGCGGCTAACCATGCGTCACCGAGCACACCTCCACGTTTCAGCGTCGCGACGTCGCGTTGGAGTTAGGTCCTAGAGCCGTCGGAGGTGTCGTGTTCCAAGATGATGGCCCCAAAGCAGCGACTGTGCATTATACGGGACACCAACCTGCGGCGCTATCCGACTAAGGTGGGTGCAGTGAAGTGGCTTAAATGTTAGATAGCTAATTAGATAATTACATAAGGAATTTAAAAACACTCATTCTAGCTCCGGAATCCTGCAATTCAAAGAAACAAAATCAAGTTTTAACATACTATTATAATATAACCGCAATTGAAGCACCAGGAAGTACCTTAAATGCTTTGAAAAGCACAAATAGAGTAGCACAAATATATGAGGCATTAGCCTAGTCAGAAATCGGATACCTCTTCGCTATTAACTGCCAGAGGAGGTGCAAGATTAACAGGCTCTCCTGACGAGAGAAGCTGGTGTGTCAAAATGAAAATGTTCCTGAGAGCCTCGGAGTAAGATTTGGCAGTGAATGAGTAACAACGTGCCGGTGTAGATATCATTCTCATTCTCATTTATTATACTTCACTCACCAGCAATACTTCTACCAAGAGGCTATACACCACAAGTGTAGGCCATAGTATGCGACGGTGGACTCGTGCTGAATGTTGTAGCGCTCATCACCGGAGCTGAGAGTTTTTGAATTCCTTATGTATTTACCTACTTAGCAGCAATGTTTTGCATTGCTGCTAAGTAGGTAAATAAGCCTACTTAAGTAAGCCTAGAGCGGCTGGTAGAGAGGCTATATGTTGTTACAGGATGCTTTGCGCGATCAAACTCCTGCGCCAGGCGGGACTCGAACCCGCATCTTCTGCATTCCGGGTAGCGCTGTTCGCCTTACAACACCGGCGCTGTTTGGGCGCACGTAACATCCGCGATATCCTCCAGGTCTGTCAGCACCCACCAGTGATACGGGGATGAGCCGGCCGCTGATATCAGCATGGAACTGGTTAAGCTGAAGACCTTACTAGTAACAATGTTTTAGCACATTTGCTTAAGCCTAGAGCGGCTGGTAGAGAGGCTATATGTTGTTACAGGATGTTTTGTTGCGATCAAAGCTCTTGCGCCAGGCGGGACTCGAACCCGCATTTTCTGCATTCCGGGCAGCGCTGTTCGCCTTACAACACCGGCGCTGTTTGGCCGCACGTAAAATCCGCGATATCCTCCAGGTCTGTCAGCACCCACCAGTGATACGGGGATAAGCCGGCCGCTGATATCAGCATGGAACTGGTTAAGCTGAAGACCTTACTAGTAACAATGTTTTAGCACATTTGCTTAAGTCTAGAGCGGCTGGTAGAGAGGCTATATGTTGTTACAGGATGTCTTGTTGCGAATTTTGATCGCAACAATACATCCTGTAACAACAATATCTACTTAGCTTTGCAACATTTTAGCCAGTTCACTGCACCCACCTTAGCCGGATGGCGCCCAACCTGCCCCATGGGGCGCCCGAAACAGTCAAGGCCCTTACCCCGGGAGGAGTTACAGTCCTATGCCCTTAGGTGTCCCTCCTGTAGTGGGGTTCCATGGGCCCGTCATTTCACTCCCGACTGTATTGAGCCCTTCCACCTTGGGTTGCAACCAGCATGGTACCGGGGAAGACTATTACTATTATTATTAGTATTGATTGGTGCTGAATGGTACTGCCCACACGACGTTCACGCGGAGCGCCAGACTTATACAAGCATGTTCCAGTAACCTAGCGATAGCACACAACCCAAATATTCGATACCACAATACCAACACAATGTCAAGGCAACGGTAGTGTATAAAACGGACTCACCGCACTCCTGCTCGCACACCGATGTCCACTCAGATTTATGGCACATTACGTAGTCGACATAGTAGTATATGTAGACGAGACAGGCGTATAGTATGGCAGGGCAGAGTGGAATGACGAAAGAGTGGAGAGTCGCAGACATAGATTAGTGGTAGTAGACGAGAATTTGTCCAGGCTCCGAGGTAGAGCTGCGGCTGGGGGGTCAAGCGTTCTACCCCCTCGTCCCCTGGCCCGCCCACCCCCAACCCCCTGGGCTTGCTCGAGAGTGCAGTGGCTGCCTCACGAAATAGTGGAGACGCAGACATTTGCCACGCCTCTGTTCAAAGGGCGGGGGTAGAACGCCACTCCGCAGGGGCCGACTGCCCGGGGCTCAGGCACACGCTGGAGTGGAGGCAGGACGCGCGATGGAGCGCCTCATCGGAGCTCACCGCGAGCCTGGACGCCCGCGGAGTACCGGGAGGCTGACGAGGTAGCGAGACGCGTCCCACAGACTAGGACTTGTTTTCTATCCTTTTCCGCAATTGCTGCTCGTAATAGGTAAGCATTTGATAGAAAACGTTGCTTTTTCGTATGCAAGTATACACCGTGGTTACAAGGTATGGTCCGCAATTTACTGAGCGTGTTCCTGAGAACATTACCGTTCAAGTATACGCTATATAGGTTTGATAGTGTAGTTTCGAATTGAGTTCGTGCTTAAATTCCACATCGGCCAGATCAACGTCCAAGAAGTTTTGCGTCCATGTTCTCATCGAGCAACGATGGTGCGCATGGACGAAGTACTTCGACGAGCGGAGATTGCAAGAAGAGCGACAGAACTGTTGGGATTCGCAGCCTAATACAAGCAAAGAGGACGCCATCATTTGCTCGCAAAAACAGGCCGGCATCGGACCGTTAGCATACCTGCCATGCATTAAGAGGATACAGAGGAATGCCAAGGTTAACTTCAAAAAAAGTTGCTTCCAACTTACAAATCTTACGGGAATGCGCTCGAATATTGTCAAATAGAAGCCAAGGCTCCATAATTATCGACTCTTTTGTGAGCTTACTCTCACTGGAGCCGCAAAGAAGGAGAAAGTTTTTCTTAGTTCCCTAGTTATGACAGAAAAGTCAGTGGACTTTCTTTAAAGCCAACTTTGAACTTTCTGGTTAAAGCCAAAGCACTAGATTATCATTTTCATTAGTGTCTGTCTCGCTTGGTGGCGGGGTCCGCTCTTCTGGTGTGATGACGCCAATTCTCCCAATCAAATGCTTGATCAGGGAGCACACCAGCCATTTTTAAGTCCAAATGCAACGTATCTAGCCAACGTTGCTTCGGGCGATCTCTGGATCGGTTTTCAGGGACTTCAAGGTTCAGGCCAATCTTGCGGGCGGTGTCGTCGTTAGCGCGAAGGACGTGGCTGTACCATCGAAAACAAGCTTCGCGCAACTTCTCTGACACCAAACCTCTGTCGTATGGTGCCGTTGCGAACGCGGTCTAAACGCGTTAGTCCAGCCGCCCACTGTGGCATTTTCGTTTACATTACACTGAGGCGGCTTCAATTTCCGATTTCTTCACTGGCTAACACTCAGCACCGCACGTCGGTACTGGGGGGACGACTGTTCTATAAACCTTTGATTTGAGGTGTTCAGGTATTGTCCTGTCGTAAAGCACCCTAGTCAGCAAACAGTGAGCCTTATTTGGACGAGGCTGCACTCACGCCCATTCAACTTTAGTCTGCCATCAGACGTGACTGTTGATCCAAGATACGTGGAAGAAGTAACCAGTGAGAGCTCAGTATAACTTACCTTAATAGATCCGTGCCCATTCACATCCGTCGTGAAGAATTCCATCTTTTTGATGTTTAGCTTGAGCCCAAACAATGCAAGGCTATCACCCCATTCCTGCGCCTGTTGCTTGAGATCGGCTTTCTCCTCGCATGCTGGCTTGACGTCGTCAGCATACAGCAACTTCCAAGGTGCCACCATTTGGAGATCTCGTGGATTGCATCCACCACGACCACGCAGAGCAGTGGGGATAGTGCAGATCCCTTGCGTACATCTACAGAGATGGGAAATTCTATCGAGGTGCCCGCTGGTGCACGCACTCAACTCCTTCGGTAAGACTGCAGAATTCGCACCTACTCAATAAGCTCTCCAGAGTTACCATGTTGGCGCAACGCGTACCGTACAACGCATACCATTTCGCGAACGCTGTCGAAGGCATTCTCCAAGTCCAGGAAGGCAAATGTATCGGTTTCTGTTTCTCATGGTGCTTCCGAACGGCGTGAATGGCATCAGCGGTGCCACACCCGGCAACGGAGCCACACTGATTATTGGGAGGCTGGACGACATTCCTTATTCCTCTATCGACAAATCGCTCAAGGATTTTCAGGGTGTGCGAAGTAGGCGAATTGGACGATAACTAGCGCAGTCCGCAGTACTGCTCTTCTTCTCCTAAATTGGGATGGTCATGCCTTGCTGCCAGCTCTCGGGCACTTTCTTCTCAGCAACAACCAGATAGAAGAATTCTGTCAGCTTCTTCGACTTTCACGCGTCGGCTGGTAGGTCATCAGGACCAGTGGCTTTGCCTGACTTCATCTCCCTTAGAGCTGCTTTGGTTTTGCTCATTGTGGTCTTCTAAACGGGACCGTATACAGGAGATGCAAAAGGAACAGCAGGATCTTCAAATTCCACATTCGAGATTTCCTCGAAGTAATCGCGCTATCGCTTCATAGCCCTCTTACGATCCATCTAAAAATGACCGTTCTCGTTACTAGTGCCAAAGAACTTTTCGATGTCTTCAGCTTCGCGACAGGGAGCTTTGGCGAATCGGTAAAGATCGCACTCACCATCACGCGTCTCCAATTTTTTGCTCATATCAGCGTAGTGCGCGGCTTTAGTAGCGGCCACTGCATTCTTTGCCTCTTTCCTCGCTTACCGATAACCCCGCCAATTACGGACTGTTTTGCCACCGGTAAATACGCGATAGCCGTTTTTATTTTTTCGGATAATCTCTCTAACATCGTCAGAACACAGCCAAGTCTGCTTGTCGACCCAACGCCGTTCAGGCTTCGTTGTGCCAAGTTCGAAGCGTGCAGCCCGAATTATCGCATCGGTAGCATCCTTCCAGGTTTCGTCGACAGTTGTCACCGTCAGCAATCGAATGTGAGAAATAACTGCCGCTTCCTTCTCTTTCGGACGCCACCATTTGATTCTAGCCGACCCGCATCGCTCGGCAGGTTTACGCCTTGAAGGTGTAAGCTTAGTGAGCAGATCAGTGGACGGTGTTGCGTGGCAACCGTCTCATACGGCACGGTCTTCGCGTCTGTGACAAGGCCTTGATCGCGACGCTTAGCAAGGGCATAGTCAATCTGCGTTTTGGCGTTCCCGCTATAAAACGAGATGTGGTGGGAGTCAGGCCTACGAAATTTGGTATTCACGATGGTGAGGTCATGTGAGTCTGCATACTCAAATATACGCTCACCAGGGGCGTGTGTAATTAGGATTTACGATTTATTTGATTTTTGGGGATTTTTTTTTACAATTTGGGGTTTACGGTGATTTTGGGATTTAAGACTTTTGGGTCGTAAATCGTAAATTTTCGTAATTTTGATCTTTGAACACCAGCACTCACACCTACCGCGCTGTAGTTTGGGTATACTTTTACATAATTTTTGACAATAGAAACCTCCTGCGGGCGTTTAGATTTGTGTGTGGAGTATTTGACGGTCCTGCTTTTATTAATTTTTTGGAGATAAGATGAGTGAAACTGCAGAAATGTGCTCGAACAGGCTAGATTTCAATTTCTCGGCTGGCTCAACGAAGACCTTCTTCAACCATATTTAGGTCATTTAACGTCAGATTTACCTACAAAGGATAAAGGACTGACGTACCTTTAAGTGTTTCGAGGAGAAAATGCTTTATGGAGGTTGAAATGCAGATACCACCTAGGTCAATTGTAGGAAAGTAAGAATTGCATGGTTCATCTCGAATCGACGACCGCTACCTTGTGGTAAATCCACAGAAAGGCGGCAATTGCTTATGGATCTGAATAAAGCCAGCTCTTGCATGCTCCGAAATTTGATTGCGATTGAAAGGTATTACACAAGGATTAGCCAGAAATTCTCGTACAGCTTGCACATGTTGTGTCAGGTAGATTGAATGAATGCAGGGTGCTAGGATAGTTGTTAGGTCGTTAATAATTCATGATTCTCTACCGCGGCTCAAGCTCTGAAGCAGCGTGAGATAAAAAAGAAAATGTTTTGATCAAAAAGTTGCAATTCTAGTGAATTTTTCCTTTTTCATCAAAGCGTGCTCCAACGTCATATAAGCAGTCATCAGAAGAATTTCGTCTTTCTGCTTAAAGTGAGCTACAAGGCAGTGACAAAATTTTTTTGGAGTACTGTGTACTTCTAGCTTTATATACAGTAGATTGCAATGCATCTTTTAAATGCATTTCTCAATACCAAAACTTTGCTGTCCAGAACATTGAAGATTGCCGATTTTAATTTTCTTTGAGCGGACTCTCTTAACTATTGGGTCAGCGTGACTAGTAGTGCCAAGTACATATCGTCTGGCTTTACGCTTTTTGCAGCATTTGTCATCTAATTTGTATATAGAGAATTAGCTTTGACATCGAGCTCACAACAAGTGGTACTTGTGTAATTTAGCGGTGAGAAAATATTGATAAGAAAGGATAGTCGAGTCTTAGGATAAATTTTGAAATTGCATGCCATAAAACTTTTTTGCGATGCGCTAGGTATTCTATGTGACCATTATAATGCTTTTGATTTGCAAGATTAACCAATAAGCAAGCACTTTTTTCTGATAGCCACGGTATCAATTTATACGCTGAAAAGAACAAAGGTACATAATTGTTTGCTGTGAAGCACGAGAAGAACGTCTCTTGTTGACATGGGGGCGCAATACACGACCGTTTTCTACGAGATCATCCTTGAATACATGTTTCGATTTACGGCTTACGATCTCCGATTTATGACAGTTTTGTCGCAATTACGATTTGCGATTTACGAAATTTCGGATTTCATTTACGCACACTTCTGACGCTCACCATCGGCGTTGCGTGACCCATAGACAAAACCACCATGACAGCTGAAATCGTCTCCTCTCGCTGCTCCGAGGTGACCGTTGAGGTCACCTGCCACAACAACTATACCTTGTGACGGCACTTCCGCTGTCTTTTCATCAAGCAGGGACCAGAACTCGTCCTTGGTTTGCTCGGAGAAACCTGTTTGCGGAGCATACGCGGAAAAGAACTGACATCGTCGGTCTTCTACGGCGACAACAATCTTTATCAAGCGGTCATCGGAATGTTCCTCGCTTGCAATCGCGTCACAGAAACGCTCGGAGACGATCACACCAATACCACTGGTGGTCCTGGGTCTGTCGCACAGAAGGGCCTTGAAGCTGCAGCCAGTGTCCCTCGATTTGCCGCAAGATCACCTCGTCACCTGCACCGCACAGAAATCTCTGTTTCTTCGCTCCAGTGCATCAACCAACTCGCACGAGCGGCCCGTCAACGTACTCACATTCAGCGTTGCCACGCGGGTCCTGCTTACGTTACGGGACCTTCGGACTAGCTCAATTGCCTCCCCCCCCCCCCCCCCCCCGATGCCGTCTTCGCATCAGGGACCCTCGCATACTTCTCACACCCTGCGCGTCGGCTCCAGCGGACGCCTTAGCTTTATCTAGAGAACTTCGCCAACCATGTGATGTGACACAGAATGTTCGTACGCGTCACAAGGGCCTGCCGCCTGCAATCAAGTGTCCATGTTCGGCCCGGTCCGCAAAAGCATGCAGTTTCCAGCGACACCACGTGGAGGAACGGACATCGCCGCCAAAGCTAAAGCATTAAACATTAAACATTTCTGGAAGCTAAACAGGATGTCTCTTTAAAGTAAAAGAAAACCACACATGTCGACATAGTACAATAGTAGATGAAATGGAAAATTTAAAATTTGTTTCCAACTTTCGTACTAATTCTTGTTCATTTCTAGGATCCCACTAGCTCTACAGTCCAAAGTTTCCTGATCACAGAAGACAAGAACGTAGACTCCATTGATCTTGGGGTATGTCTATTGACGCAATACATTTTCGCGGTTGGCAGAGATGCTGTTTTGATTTCATTTGGCAATAAACCACTCAGAAATGATGACACTGTTTCTATATTTTAGCGATTCATTTTCGCTTCCTGATCAGAGGTGTGTGAATGCCGGAGATCGTTCCTGGTTGAAACTTCACATGATACCTGCATCCTTGATCCACAATTTCATAATTTTACATTTGATATGGGTCCCTGGTGACAAAAACTTCAATGAGTAGAATTATTTAGGCGGTTCCATTTGTGGTGTCTGATTAAGAAATCTGAGCTACATGCGTAGACTAGTTTCATTATAAAACGGGTCTTTAGAATCAATAAATGCCAAAGGCTGGATACTAGCCGCCAGGTAGAAGAGATGGCACATGTACAATACCAAACAAGTTCAGCAGAAGTCTACTCGAACTCAACGTCTAAACCAGTTTAACGACGATGACGATGACTTCTACTTCTGTCGGAATAGTGACCACCATAACCCCAATGGGTGTAGATAAACTGCAGGTAAATTTCACTCGTAGAAAGTTAGTGCATCTCAGCTACCATGATAGATCGCTGTACTGTAGTCCTGCATTTGCTAATCGCTGTAGCCCTATGTAGAGCGGGAGATCGACTTGAAAGGCAAGTGGCATGCGCTAACGTGCCGTTAACCTTTTAAATAAAACTTAATGTTCATCATTTAGCAGCAATTCTTAATTTATTGCAGACCAGACGTCGGGCGGCTTAACACTGACGAGATATATTTTCCAAAACGATAGACCTCCAAAAGTCTGGTTGGAGGCTTCGCCCTCATGCTCCGAGAATATAACACCCCGCCCGTCTTCTTTTCTTCTTAAGACATTCTTACTCTGATTACAGTGAAAAACGGGATTTATACTATATAGAATGGTATGACCGGAGTTGATAGGGCAGGGTCTTGAAAAAGGCCCCTATGAAGCGTGCCCCTCTATCTCATGTGCGCGGTATATTTTCCAAAGTACCCATTCTACGCGGCAAGAAACTAATTGTGAGAGTCCCATTCCGAAGTGGTTAATCTGCAGGAGCAAAAAAATCGAGCAGTGTTGGTCGACCGTCAATACCATTCAATGTCCGACGGCAATAATACCCTATACCCACCCCCCCCCCCCAAAAAAAAAAAAAACCTCCTAACTGGCATGCCGGCAGAGAAACGGAGTCAGAGTCACACACTTGCATGCTTGTTGCACGCAGCCATTAAAAAATTTTCTGCAAATCCAACGCATGCCGCGTAAAGTCTGATCTGTGGCACGTCTTCTGGATCTGGACACACCTTATACGACGCCTCTGACACGTGTTCTGGCCCCTGCGCTGGTCGCCCTTTGCTGAACCAACTTACTGGTCCTACTCTACAGGTCTCCTCTTTCCTGATACCCCTTTTCTGGTCTCGCTTACTCTGAATCCCTACGCACGTTGGACGACATCTTCATCAGGTCTTCAGAATACCGACGCACTTTGGGCGGCGTCTTCTGATTTCCGGCGCTCGGTACTTGATCCTCGTCCATACCTGACGCGTTGCGGGCTCAAAATATCTTAAACCTGGACGATCCGCCGCCAAGGAAATACTTCGCCAGCAATCTCCCATGCTGAGCTCAAGAAAGCCTGGCTGACAAATACCGCCCTGTCGAGGGCATCCCTTGGCTTTAGTTCCCCTTCCCCGTAATTGACAACGTGACCCACGAACTAAGCGAATTATATATAGTAAGGACTACTTGCTAGTGAAAGTTTCGTTTCTCTTCATGAAGTTGTTTCAGCTGTCTCCAAAGTACAAATTTGACTTAAACTGCTATTCATACGAATTGAAAGCAACAATCAGAGGAGGAATTCACGTATCTGAAGCGACAAAGGAAATTTGTTTCAGTAAGCGGTTTTTCAAACAAAATCGAACAGGAAATACAAAATTTTGCGTTACGAATCGAAATGGAAACCGAATTTAGCAGCTACGTGGTCGATTAACTGATCGGTATCATGGCGGGAATAAATAAGCGACGCATTATTTTTTTACAGTTTTAAATCAAAACTGCCTCCGCCTTTTCTCCAAATTATAATTCCTTTTGTAACTTTTCGAGATGTACGTTTTTCTCCACCGCATTAGACACAAAGTCTTTATCTATATTGTTTTGAAGTAAATTTACGAAACTACAAATTGATTGCTTCAATACTAAATATAAGTAAATATAAGTGCGACGTGGAGTCGACAACCATAGTTCTCTGCAAGGCCCAATCACTCCTATCTTGGATGACTTATCATTGTTATACGACTACTTAAATAACAACAAATACCAGGATAAAATACACAGCTAACATTACAATACCATTAAACTACACGCTAACCAGGTGAATGGCAAAATAAATAACACAACGTAGATATCAGAACTCGTAAGAAGGGGAAGCGCAATCTCTTGTACTTGAAAATGAGCCAAACCCGTAGATAGCTCGTCAGAAGAGAACATGAAATCTAGTGCAGGGGTGTAACTACGAGATAACCAGCGAAGATATAACAAGTTGGGATCCGCCAACAAAGAATCATATGATGTCTCGGTCTTTTTTCTTTTTTCTGTTTTTCTCTTTTTTGTATATCCACCAATAAAGGTATAACCACTGATTCACCAAGCACCTTGAAATGGGTAAAACTCTACAGACAAATATCTCCACAATTTTTGGTGCACTCGTATCTAAACCGCCATTCATCTTCGATCACCATCGTCTAGAACGATCAATATCCTTGTCCCGCCTACGCCCTGAGATTTTTCAATAAACTGATCTATCATTGTTTTGCTGTATCATATGGTTATAGAGGGAGTGTCTTGGACAAAGACCACGACTCATATAAAGCCTGTGCGGGTGGAAGAGATAAGCACGCGGCCTACATACAGACGACATTTTCGCTATTACCCTCAACTCCTACGATTAAAGATATAACCACTAAATCAGAGTATGGCTTGAAAAGGATTATAAGCTATACAGTTTGCAAATGCCGAAAAACAATCAGGAAGTGGTGAGTTAAATAAACGGAAACGTGCCAGGGTGGAGTAGTCAGGTGTTGACAACCATGAGCCTAACTGTATTATTACCTGAGTCATTTGCTGAGCTCCGAAGTTATGATGATCTAACCCTTCATCTTCAATAGCATCTATAATAATCAGAATGCCGTCTGTGTCGCCTGTGCCGAAGGCTTCGGGCAAAGGGAGGTAGGAGCTCGACATGTGGACGACTGCTGAGAGGATATAGTGAAATCATCAGGTTAGAGCCTTTGATCCCGTACTCGATGACTGAACAACGGTGACGGACCTTGAATAGAGAGACGAATAGTAAGAGGACGGACTGTACAGTTGGTATGGCTGAATGCGACCGTAAAACAACATTACAAAGCTCATGTGCTCAATGTTCATGCTGCGGTCATGTCCTTTGCTATGGCTGCGGTGGGTCTCCTAAGGCTGCATTCATCAATGACTTACAGCAATTTAGAAGAGAAAATGCAGCCGAAATCACTGATGGTGCGGCTTATCAAGCGATATCTTCCACTGTATAATTGAGTTAGCGGTCGATGACGTTTGAGTGATCTAACCAAAGTGAGATACGCCGCATCATCCACAGGGGGGGGGGGGAGGCGGTCGAATGATCTAACCTAAATGATATACGCCGCATCATCCATAGCGAGGGCGGTCGAGTGATCTAGCCTGAGGGAGATACGCCTCACCATCTACAGCGCGTGCAAAATTTGCTATTGAACGTGGGATGTTGCTGCAGATGGGAAGCACAGCCCTTTACTGCTTAACACAACAGCACCTACGCTCGTTTCTGAGCGTCCAGATTCAGAAGCCGTGCCGCAGACTTCGTGTCATTAGCATGAGAAGACCACTAAAAGGGTAAGAGTAGAAGGAGACTTTGGGGCGGAGAACCGACAGCGACCAGTAAGGAGCGACCTGGAGGAGGCATCGGGATGGGGGGGGTCGATAGAAGTGACCAATGAAGCAGGCCAGTAGGTGGCGCCAAAAAGGGCCTAGGCAATAACGAGGGACCAGTAGGGAGTTACCAATCAGGGGGCGGCAGTAAGGAGCATCAGCAAGGGGATCCTCTACCAGTAAGGGGGCCGGATTTAGAAAATGTGACACCGACGTCGCGCAATGGGCATTCGCTCGCTGTCGTCGTATCGTAAGCGTGGGAGAGCTACTTAATTGGGGTAGAGTAGTAAGGAGGACCCCGAAGGGGGCGGGGTCTACCTGAAAGAAGGGAGCTGAGTCGGGACCAGCACGAGGAACCAACAAGAAGGGAGCCGTAGGAGAATTCATACGGGGAAGAAGGAATCCGCTATATGTATAGTCTCTTCATGCTCGACACAGCGGCGACTGCGCGCGCTTCTGGGCTTCTGGATTCGGAAGGCGGCTCCGTACGTTGCGCAACATGCGTCCTAATTCTGAATACGTTCCACCGATGTCTGTCGTGAGCATGGGAGGCCCACTAAGGGGTGGTGGAGAAGGGCAGTAAGTGGACCTCTAGGGTGGACCAGGAGACCAGGAAGGAAAGGGGCAACCTGGAGGAGGGGCAAGGACGGGGAAACCAGCAAGAAGAGACAGGTAGGGGGTCGATAGTAAAAACAAAAGAGAGGGCCAGGAGTTTGGACCAGGAATGTGGTGGACTAAAGAGAGGGGGAAGGAAGACTAACAAGGGCGGACTAGCAATTGGATCCAGTAGGAAGAAACGAGTGAGGAGGAACCTGGTGCCCAGATTTGGAAGGCGTGTCAACGATATCCGGAAACACAAGCTGTTGTGCATGAGAACGGTTGCGGAGGAGCCACCTGAGGACAGAAGTACTGCGCAGCACAATTCAATGACATTCCTGGACGCTCCGGAGAGAATGTCTATGATGAAGTAAACGGCTACACGCCGTTAGGCGTGTCGGAGCACTTGTGGTGAAACATTTCAGCCGCACTATCAGGGATTCCAGCTGAATTTTCTCCATTAAATTGCACTAAGTCGTTGATGAATCTGTCCCATAGCCGGTACACCTAAAATAGAAATGTTTGCGAAACTTTCTGCTCCCTAGTCGGTGAAATACATTCAACGTCCTACCATTATAGTATTATGCTGACGCCGAAAGGCAGACAGGTTGTAGAACAATGGTAGTTTTCGATGGGATTACGGCCCCAACATAATTTACATAGTTTATTAATCGCTCCTTCATATATCTTGTTTAGTATTTTGTGTTTAAGGTAAATTGGAAAAGCTGATGGTATTGAAAAGCTAACAAAAATCTATTCATCGGTCAGATGTAAATAATTCATCCATCATGATGACATTAGATTGCGAACAGATACGGATAATATATGTTGTTATCGGGAACAGAAAAGTTTACCTGCAGATACGAAATTTGTCAAACGGAAACATTTACCTAACGCTAACCTAACACACCTACACAAATCCGCTGTCAGTTAGCCGAACACGAACGAATTACACAATTGGAAGAACACCGGAAATAAGTGAAAGCGGCCTAGCGTTGCGCGGTATCACTGGTGGCAAATATCACAGAGCCTTTTTCAGCCAGGATGACACCCAGCTTTATCACGATCTACATATTTACACTTATTATTGTGGGTTCAATCGGCGTAGCTGTTTTGAAGAAATACAGAGATCGACAGGTTGGTTTAAAAATTACCGATTAGGCCATTTTGGTTAGTTTAGTAATGGGATTGGGTTTAAGGTCAATATTAGGGCAGAGAAGAAAGAGGATCTCAAGGAGGAATCGAAAACTCTAAGCCGTGAAGATACTCGGAAGCCAAAGAAGACAGAGAAGATAGCGAACAAGGAGAAAAGAGATAGTAAGGAGAGCAGCAAATAAAAGGAAAACCGAGATAGCATTATTCGATATGATTGTGCCTGAGAACAACAAAACAACCACGGTCATTTCTCTTTGTTCTCCAATAAAATTTTGTAAAGGTCATCGTGCGGACGCATCTGGAGCTTCGCTTCTTGGAAACTACTACAGTTTAAGTTCCATCAAATAAATAGTAGTAATTGCGAAGACAACTGTTTGATTAATTTTCGCTAATAGAACGACTCTGCTAAAACCAACACTAAAACAATATTATCGAAGAATGAACGCAGTCATTCAAATCTGCTTTTGCAGAGGAGAATCGGAAAGTTCTCAGAACGACAGGACCGTTAGAGACGCAGTCGGTTGAAACTGCCCCATTTTCCACAGTGTTTTCTTTTTTCTCAGCTGAACGTGCTTTTTAGCAACTACGGCCACTAGGTTTTCAAGGGGCGTTTGCAATAATTGCGTCACATTACTAAGCTCAAAGTCTTCCTTTTCATGCTCATCACGAGACAAGCTTCCCTGTCAAAAAGTGTGACTGCCACATCTGCATATTTCTCGTGTTCGTTAAATTTCTATTTTGGTGAATTGTTGCGAGACATCCAAGCTTCTAGCTTGCTTGACATCGGCTGCTAGTTATAGAGGTAATCGAAAGTAGCAAAAGATTAGGGAACCTCTTACTGTTTCAACGAGTTCGGTGGTGACGTGTTCGAGAAAATGTTAACCATTTCCGTTATATATGTAACCAGACATTCAGCGACCCACCAGACCAAAAAATACTGATAGAGGAGCTTCTCCGCCAAACTTCGGAGACTCATCTTCTCGCCAATGACGCTCCTAACATAACGGCTGCGGCAGATCTTCTGAAGCCTGCATTTACTGTAAGCAAAAACGATACTTCTGCAAAAAGAGCTAGAATCGCTGAGAAAGCTTAATTTTTATCGCGCATAAGCAAATGTATAATCTGATGATAATTGTGATGCTTTAACACGTTGACGACCGCGTGGCCTGATGTTAGGCCACACCCTTACGCCCGCGTGGGACCGTGTAACATGATGTCAGGCCACATCCTTATAATTTATTTTTCTAGTTTTATTCAGATCTTTCCAAGGAACTTTTTTGTGTTATGTGCCCTTCATCTTTAAACATTGCTGTAAAAAGCGTGGTCCCCAAAAACAATTTTCGGTTACTGATTTATTGAGCTTTTCGTCAAGTAATGGCTTCAATTAACAAATCGTCATTGAAAAATAATCGATAAAAATCGATCGGCTTAACGCAGTCGAACACATCATGAAAGCCGAACTCCATCGCAATGTTCCACTAAGTAGGGGCTTCAAAATCGCCCGCCCAAACTTCGTCATCCTCATTCTCTGCTTCGGATTCTATTACTTCAATTTCTGAGCCATCATCATTGTCAGCTGGTAGTGCAAGGATATCGGCCTCAGCATCAACGTCGTCCTGGACCACCTCGTCATCCTCATCATCGCTTTCCACCAAGAGATGCATTTTGCGGTCGCGTCAGACCGTGCGACATGATGTGGTGCCACGCGTCGACGTTGCAAAAAATTGATTGGTCCCACGCGCCAGACACGCGAAAAAGGCGCGGTCGTCAACGTGTTAAAACTCGAAGCTCTTATTGACTGCGATTCGGGCACAAGCCCGTGTACTGTCTTGGTTGCCTTTACTGGTCCCTTTTCTGAACATCCTTTTGCCGGCGCAACAAGCTGACGAGGGGAGGGGGCAGCCCCTTCCCGGCCGCATTGAGCGCAGCAGTCGGATATGGTGACGTGGAATTTTCGATTGTACACAAACTAACACGTACGTACGTGCAATGCAAGTTGCAACGAGAGGGGCTAGGTCAAACAGTACGTCTCGCCGAACTAAACGGGTACAAACTCGTCCTACACATGGGAAATTCCACGACACGTCGCATTGTTTGAGTAGTGGGGTCGGATTCTTCAACGGCGTACAGCATTTTAACAGAAAAAAAGCCGAAATCCCTGATAGCGCGGCTTAGCAAGCGATATGGTGAGCGATTGTGGTTTCCATTGCTATCCTCCCTTTATGGCACATCCTTACTGATGATATTGGCGAAATGTCATTTGAACCCGGATAATTGGTAACCCTTTACTGGTGGCTACCTACTGACTCCTCTCGCTGCCCCTCTCCTCCTTAATTGGGCCCCCTCATTGGTCTCATAAACGCCTGTGGCACGGCGTCGGTGACACGTTTTCTAAATCCATACTATTGCTACACTACGTCGCTGTTCTGAGTCCGGACGCTGACGTTGAAAACGCCTCGACAGGCTTAAAGTGACGAGACTGTACAGTGATCAACTTTTACAATTTCTCTAGGTTTCAAAAAGGAAGGAAAAACAGAAGGCTGAAAAGTGTGATGAAACGGAATGAAAACAAAAGGACCAAAACCAACAAAAACCAAAGCAATAGTTTGGTTTCCGTTTCGCACGTGCCCTTAGACGGAAACCAAACCAAGGCAATAACCGTTCCCTGTGCTCGTCAGTAAGGGAGGAACGGTCTGAGAGATTTTGATAAACTAACCTGTGGAATGGAAGAGCCTCGTACTGTACACTGTCGAAAACTTCTTATAGCGAGTATCTGTAATTGTTACAACGATTATATTGAATTAGCAAAGTATATAGTAGAAGTAAGAGCTTAATTAATCAATCCAAGAGCAAGGAAATAGTGTAAATGAAGATAGCTAAGGAAAGAAGCCATTAATGTGAGATAATGACATAAAATTAGACGTCAAAAGGGAAGGTACGTGATTACACCAAGTCATGAAGATCAAGGGGTGTCAACGATTCATAGTGTAGTAACAATTATAATGGTTACAAGTTACAAACTGATACTAATTAGCGCAAGAGGAGAACGGCCCAACTGTAACTGTCCAATTTAAAAGGCTAAGTGCACTAAATATCCTTTTTCTATGGAGCTTCTCTGTTCCGATGCAACCCAGATGTCAACCCGGATGTTCTACATCATATATATGTTGCGAGGGAAGCAAGCAAGGAGATAAAGTAGAGCGGAGAGGGCAGACGGTTAGCCGAATGGACCTAGCCTAGTGCAATGTTAGAAAGTACAAAGAGTAAAGTGAGGAAAAACTCTAGTAGGGAGAGCACAGACGGCTAGCCGACTCGACGAGGTCCCCTGCAACAAGTTTGCTTGCCAGTGTGGGTTGCTAAAACATCTAGAATCTAAATAACTCAAAAGAGAGCTGGCAAATTTTTAGCTTATAACATAAGGAAAAACGGCTCAATTAAGGAATCCTAAAGCGCCTTTCAAGCACGTCAACAGTCGACTTGATTGTAGGACCGCATTGAATCTATTATATTTTTAATTGCGAGGTCGAGCTCTTCTTGTCAGAGTTGGAAAAAGCGAGAGGCAGCTTTCTTGCATCTTTCTTCAAGTCAGTTTACAAAATTGACGGATGGATCCGGTAGATCATGCTCCTGCAACCTCTACTCGACGTGATTTCTAACTGTACAACAAATTAGTCTGAAAAGTCTCACTTGTCAGCCTGCAATTCTACTTCTGCCGACGTACACAATTTTCTTTCGGGAAAGCTGCAGGACCCACTTCAATTTTCGAGGTGCAAGACGGTTTTCTTGAGCGGAAACCTACCCTAACAGCTCTTTTCTTGACTGCTTCTCTGTGGCAAAATATAATCAACTCTAGAAGAAACGCCACGGTCTGTTATCTTGACTACACCAAAGCTTTCGATTCCATCAATCTAGCTTTCTAACTTGCTAAATCAAGGTCGTGCGAAGGACGAAGCACGGCATTTTATGCTTTAAGGGGGAGGGGTTAACTGAGCGAACAAAGATAGTCTCAGTTTTAATTATCGGTGCCACATAGCACAAAATTTATGGTGGAGTTGCTCGTGAGACGTGTCTGGAACCGCTCATGTTTCTTATATTCAGCAACCATCTACTCACTTGCTTTTGTCATGAAATGTGTTTTTGGTTGTGCCAAACTCGAAAACATAATCGTTTAGCAACACGAATTCATTTCAGCAGGCTCCTTGTGCTGCCGACATGTGGTTTAAATAATGAAGCTTGATATATCGCGTAAAAAAACAGCTGTAATTCTTCTGCCACCTGCACAGAAATCGTACAGCCAGAATGCGAAAATTTCCATAGCATTAATCATCGCCTTTTGTTGTCTAATAATGCAATATTGGCTTTGTCATCCTCCAAAATGTCACATCTCATGTACGCCTTTAAATGTCTTGTCTTCCACGGCTTTACGAAGTTTCTGTCACGCATTTGACGCTATATAAACTTGAGTGAAGGACCAATAAATCGCTATCGAGCAAATTGTCCCCCGTCCGACAAATAGCGACCACGGCACCTCTGAACCGTTCGTGAGCCCATCTTCTCATCGTCGCAGTCTCGTCGTCGCCTCAACACCGCAAGGATTCGTCTCTCCAACCGACTTTCTGATCTTCGTCATCGCCCAGTTCAACATCTCCCTCACCACGCCGTCAGACAAGTCCCCAACGACCTCCACTCGGTGGTACAGAACTCCATCTCCCCTTCGGAAATATCCACCGCCCTTCGCTCAGGCATACCTCCCTTACTGCTACGCTCGTCGTCAGCAAGAAGCCGTTCGTCATCTCCGCGAATCATATGGCTAATCAACCTTGGAGCCGCACCTACCCCATCCATCACCGGCGTCAACAACCTCACCACCATCTTCCGCGCCTCGAGCTGCATCACGAAGCTCAACGTCCCAGCACCACTCATCATCACACGTGTACCTCGCTCCAGATCGCCCTTGTTAACACTATCTGATCATTATTCCCACCGTTCAAAAAGAAGCCGACAATCTTCTTTGTCTGCAACATCTAGGCGGTCGCGATCACGTCTCCACCACAGTTCGGGAACACCGACACGCCATTCTAATACTCGTCGAGCATCACCTCTTCACATTCACTTCCACCTTTCTCGCAAACAACATCGAAATCCACATCACGAGATCCACATCCACATACACAGACTCAGTCTCCACGTTCAGACGACTTCAGCTCACCCTCCACCGTCGACTCCATACCCTAACTGATATCAAGAGGATACTCAGGGCAATTTGCGTTTGTAACCGTGAACCAACCAGTTTGAAACCCGTTGGTTAGTAACCGACCATGAAAGGGTTTGAAACCGTCCATGAAAGGATTTGGAACCGAGCACCTTCTTGCTGCGCACGGTACAACTGTCAGCCAGGTTGCACGCTTCACATGCCGCTGATAGCAGATGACGCAGGCTAGGACTGGGGTGATGCTTTCCTCCCTTCTAGTAGCCGCGTCCCTCACCCGTGCAGACTCGAATGGCACGAGCGAGCACGGGGACAGCCGTCAACACACGTCGAGACGCAAGCGCTACAGCTGCAGCATAGAACGGAGCAGAAGACCGGACTAACCGGTCAGTAAACCCCTCAAGGAATCCTTGTCGCCGCAGCAAAGAAGCATGCAAAGAGAACTGGAAGGAGGCTACAGGTTCCACAATACGTTAGCTGCAAAGTGCATGGGTGAGGCTTCATATTGCCTGCTAAGCCTGCCCTTTGGCAAGTCTAGTTAGTGTGCTAGCAGCCGCCGTCACGTCCCGAACGCAACTTTCTTGGATTCATTGGCCTAGCCATTGGCGTCGTGTTATACGGCACATGCTGTTCAACAACTCTGCTTGCACTTGTGCAACTGCATTTTGTAGAACTTTTCTGCCACTTGGCAAGTCTGCAAAGGGAACCAGTCCACATTAGCCATTCACTCCCTTCTAAATTCACATCTACATATATCATGCCTATCGTTGAACGTGTAATTGGCTCCGTGCGACCGTACACGTTGTGGAAGTCTACTGGTCAGACGTGGCCAGAGCCTTCCTTTAAATCAGCCCACACTCAGTCCACATCATTTTAGACTCGGGTTACGGCAGAATCACCTCCTGCTACTAGTATTCCTAGTTATTCTCGCTAACAATGTCATCAATCACAACTTGCAACGCGAACCTCACCAAAGCGTTTACGGCTTTGGGAGTTGCCAAAGATAAAATTCCGGCACATTTTCTGACATCAGTAGATGCAAGCTACCAAGGCCAACCTCAGGTACTCGACATGCGCCTTAAGACTATCTAATCAGTCATGGCAGACCTTCAGTCCGCCAAACGCACGGTCAAAGAACGGCGCCAAATAATCCTCACCACGGTTGGGTCGTCCAGTGATCCAGAGGCAGACAGTGCCGCGTATGAAACCTATTTGCATGAGACACGCGTAGACGACGCGATAGTAGAAGCAGAGTCAACCCTCATGACTTTGCAGTCCAACCTCGATGAAGTGCTGATCGAGAGGCTCCGCTTATCTCAGCCCCCGGAAGTGACGCAACCCTTTAATACAAACACAGAGGCTTCAACATTACATACTACCACTACGTCGCATACGAGTCCGCATCAGTCCCAAACGGCCTCTCAGTCGCCAGTACCTGCACAGCAACAGCAGCATTTAGTCACCACCATGCCGCTATCACACTGTGCTAATAACACGCAGCGCCTATCCACAATCCATTCACTCAAGTGCAGTTTACTTCGTCAATCTAACTCAGTAAACTTAAGCTGGAACCCTTAAATGGTACTCAGTTTAGCCGCTTCTGGTGTTCATTCGAGGTCGCGGTACATAATCACCCAAACATTGCGCCTGTGCACAAGTTCTTATACTTACAAAATCTCTTAAAGGGCGAAGCCCAGATGGTGTTGCAGGACTTGGGTTCTGAGGAACATAATTACTACGAATTAGTGAGAGTGCTTAAAAAGCGGTACGACCGTCCACACAAGACGCGTGTCACGCTACATAATCAACTCCAACAAATTTCTCTCTCGCGTAATACGGGATCCAATGTCCGCAACACTTGGTTTCGCATTTCAGTCATATTACACTGTCTTCGCAGATACTAAGACTTCTGAGCAGTGCTTTCGCTTCTTGACTTAGTCTAGAGCAAGTTTCCACTGGACATTCGTCAAAAGCTGCATGACCTTGAATATCAAAGCAATGCAGACTTCGATTTGGACCAGGTCATGCAGAAACTTTTGAGTATATCATTGCTTTAAAGGAAAAATACGAGGGCTCAACAAGCTCAGAAAATAGTTTCTCGGTACATACATCCTATAGTAGGCAAAGCTCAACACGGTCCATTCACCGGGTAAGACCCCGTTGGTCCACTGTTTTTTCTGTAGTTCCTCTAATCACAGTTCAACACGTTGTACTTTAGATGCTCCGATACAACTTCAATACAATCTTGTGCGAACTCTGCTGGTAGTGCTTACGAACTGGGCACGCGGCTCATTCGTGCGCATATCCTGCTTGCCGCTTCTGTTATAGAGATCATAATCAGCTCCTGTGCAGGGCAGCTAGCGCAGGGACAGTTATAACAGTGCTTTAGCAAAAAATCGACGCAGCCGAAGCCGAGAACGTCGCAGCCGTGATGAGTATTGGCATCGATCCCCGTGACGGTATTCCTCGAGAAGTCCATCCTACGAACACCGCCGCGAACGCTATCGATCGAATTATCGTGGATCACGCTCACCATCCAGGAACCGGTATACACCGGACAGGTTTGTCGATTACCAACGCAACACCTACCCTCGCCCGCAATCTCCATCGCGCATGTCTTTCAAATCTCCCGTTGGGGAGCGCCCAAATTCACAAAACCAAAATCGCAGCGGGTCCCCATTTCCGTCTCATCTTCACGCCTCCGGGCCTGATGCTGAGCCGGAACAAATGCTAAACTGTTGCATCAATAGCATTACACATTCGGCCACTTTAATGTTTGCTAGGGCCAAAACATACAACCTTGTCAGCGCCAGTTATGAGGACTTACTCCTCGATTACTTCGTTACTTTGCTCCCCGACTCAAAATAGCTTTATTTCCACAAACTCAGGACAACGCTTAGCTCTTAACATCACAGATATCAAACTTCGTAGCTATATCACCTTTGGTGGAACAACCACCACAGAAGTTTTAGGTGTTTCAGAGATCAACCTCATGGACTCGCTCTGCAAGGAGCTTAAACTCGAGCTTACCACGAAAAAAGTAGTCACTTTAGCGCATCGACCACCACGTCTTCATCAAGAAGTCTTTGACTTCATCCGCCATCGCAATTTTGAACTGCCATCGTGTCGCGAGGAATCCGTCGTAGTGCCCGATATCCTTCGACTTTTACTGGAACATCATATGCCCAGAAGCTGCTGCCTGCCACGGGCATGGTTTTGTGCCATACCCGTTTCGGAACCGTTATCTCAGACAACTCAATTTTTTGGTTGGGCTCGCGGGGAATGCGACCTCCGCTGACATGTTCTCAGTAACACAACTCGAAGACACCATCCAACGTCTATGGTCATTGGATGCGTTAGGCATAACAGACGATCATGATCCCGTCGTCGACAGTAAGTTGGAAAAGCGTAGCTTAGACAACTTTAATAATATCTTCCAACTCATAGACAGTCATCTTTATGTTCAGTTTCCATGGAAGGAAGATCACCCTTTTCTATAAGACAATAGAAATTTAGCTTATTGTGGCTCTTTAGTCAATTTCAGCGTTTGAGCCAACCCCAAGTTTGGCAACAATATGTAAAAGTTATCGATGATCATATTTCAGCTGGCTTCGTAGAAGACGTCGACGAGTTCACCTATGACGGCCCACACGTCTATTACATCCCCCATCTAGCCATCTACAAGGAAAGCTCGGCAACCACCAAACTTCGAGTGGTATTCGACGCCTCCTCTAAAACGAAAAACGCAGCCAGTCTAAATGATTGCGTTCACCAGGGACCAACCTTACTGCTAGAACTTGTAGGAATACTGTAATGCGTACGTCTCCACAGATTTTTGCTTATAGCAGACGTGGAGAAAGCCTTTCATGAAATCCGGCTTCAAGTCTCCAAGCGCGATGCTACGCGCTTCCTCTGACTCGAAAATCCAAATCAACCACCCTCTCCATCTAAGTTGCGCATACTCCGCTTCACCCGCATTCCACTTGGGATCAACGCTTCACCTTTCCTTCTTGCCGAATCCATTCAATGCTACCTCCGTAGGGAAGTATTTTCGCTCGGGGACGAGATCATACGCAATACTTACATGGATAACGTCGTCTTGGGTGCTACTTCACATTAGGAGATCATCCAAAAATACACCGCTGTCAAAATCATCTTTTGCAATATGCACATGAACCATAGTGAGTTCCTGTGCAACTCACCAATCGTTAATTCAGCCATAGACAGAGCAGATCGCGCCATTAATCCATCAAACGCTACTCTCTTGGGACTCAAGTGGCAATCCGCGAAGGACGCCCTGCATATACCCATTAAAACTTGCCAAATTGCGGCCAAAACATTAGCTGCGTTAATTAGTGTTCGCTTAGCGCAATATCTCGTTGGTCAACTCAAACTTACCATTTCCACCATTCGTGTCTTCTCAGACTCGCTTATAGCATTACACTGGACACATACAACCAAACGCTTAAAATGTTCACCAAAAACAGTGTAACTGCTATCCATAACGCCATTGCAGCGTATGAGGCCCACAATATCAAACTCCGGTTCCACTATGTTACTTGCGAAAATAACCCCGCAGACTGTACTACTAGCGTTCTTGCGACAAAGGAAGCCCAAAACCACATGTGGTGGACCGTACCTCCTTTTTAACCGCTCATGTAGAGAAATGACCTCAGACAAATGTCGATTTCCAAGTTCCGCCAGAAATCGGCGAAGAAGTCCAGTCTGAGTACGTTAACACCACTTCGATAATCGATGATAAGCTCGAATCTGTCCTACCATTTTCCGAACAACCAATTACCTTAAACTGGTCAGAATCACGGCATACGTGCTTAAATTTCTCCGTATGTCCGTCTTCAACAGGCTTTCAGACCAACTTCAGACAACACTTAGGTGCCCCAGTTAGCTACAATTTCAAATTCGGGTACAATGCAACCACCGTACATTGAAAACGCAGGGATTCAGCTCATCCTAGTGCACTATCGCGAGGGATATCAGGAACTCTGTCGCTTGCCGCTGGCGAACTTCAACGCGAGACGAGTGTCCGACAACCGTATTCGCTGTCCGTACCGCATCGGTCCGCTGGAAACAGCTCCCATTTTGTTGCTACCCCAACATAGGCTCTCACACCAAGTAGTCGTTCATTACCACCTCAAAACCACCATTCTGGCTTCTATCATACCATAGCCAACATGCGCTCTCGATTTTACATCCCTTCCATCCGTCTGTGTGTATCCAGATCATTGCGTACCTCGTCACATGCAAAAAATCCAACGCCGTACCGTATCGATATTTAGACGTTCCACCTCTTCCTCAAAAAAAGACTCAACATTCAAGACCATTCCAGAATGTGGGACTCGATTATCTCGGTCCGCGTGGTTCTACAGGTACCAGCTCCGGAAAGGCCTTATCACGTGTATGACAACCTGAGCCATTCATCTCGAGGTCGTCCTGGACAACACAACTCAGGAATTTCTTCTTGCGTTCCGAAGATTCATCGCACGTAGAGGTGCTTCAGACGTCGTTTACAGCGACAATTCCACCATACTCCATGCCGCAGAAACGGCCATAGCCACGCTTCTCTACTCCCCTTTCTTTTGGCATAACATTTCCACCTTTTGCGCATCCCACAAAATCAAGTGGAACTTTATCACTCCACTTTCGTCCTGGGAGGGTGGGTTTTACGAGCGCTTAGTGGCCCTCTTCAAATCCGCGTACCATAAGTCCATCGTTCGCAACGTTTTGCCTCTTAACCAGTTTCAGACCGTGGTTGTCGAAGTCGAAGCCACTTTGAATTCTCGTCCGATTACTTCTTTCAGGGAAAAGGACACTTTTGTCCACGCTCTTAGACCAGCGGACTTTTTAATTTCACAAGTGGACTTCCAATTTCCACCTTTACCACTTCAAGTAGACATGTACAATAGCTCGCATAATCTTGCGAGTTGATACAAGTCAACTTTGTCTATTTTAGATCATTTCTGGAAGTTTTGGCATTCCAACTACCTTTCCGCGCTCCGAGAACGTCATCAGGCCCAGTCGAAACGCCCAAGGTCCAGAAGTGGTGACATCGTTCTGGTCGCAGACGAAAACACTCCACGTGGATCGTGGACCTACGGTTTGATCATTCAGCTTCTGGTATCTGAGCGAGTTTTTGTTTTTCTTTGTGGCTACATGTAGAAGACAGCTGTAATTACCTAGCCATATGAAGTCATAGGCGTTCCACTGTTAGTCGATGATAATCAATCGCTCTGTGCTCGTTATCTGGACAAGAATTTGTAAACGGTGTGATAAAATCGTCACAAGGGAAAGGCTACATGACAATCTTAACAACCTAAACATTCAAGAACTATGTTCGAATAGAGGCGTTCGAGTATTCTTGGCAAAGAGCCAAACTCGTTAGCCTTGAGTCAGATATTAGCAGTGGAGCGCTGCTGTTGATTCGGTAGGGGTAAGCTTTGGTAACTGTTACCGCGATTTCTACCACCTATTTACCTTACCGCGCGTTGAAGATTTGCGCTTAAGGGGGATGGAGTAACATTTAACCACTTACCGGCTGGTAAGTGGTTGATGAATCCGGCTCCAGTTCTCCAAATTTTTAAAAACTCCATTCAACGCGGCACACAACATAGAGCTGCACTACAACTTGACCCCGGAGCTACCAGTGCTCATTTTTCTTCAACATGCTACAGTATTAGCGACAATGATACAGGGCAAAATGATACTTCCAGAATCACTCTGCACAAAATTACAGTTGGTCATACAACTCTGTCATACAACAAGTCTCACTCTACTACTACTATATGACGTTACTACTACAGGAGCAGAGCCCTCTCTCCTCACAATGATAGAGCCTCATCATGCTCGAATGGAACTAAGTTTAATGAGGAGTAGCTGCCGCGATGACTATATAAATTCTAATCGCAGAAATTCGGTTACACTGCAGAAACGCTGCAATGTAGCATTCCTCAAATGATCCTCCTATTAGAATGTGGTAACGGTAAATAAAAGCAAACTCCTTCCCCAACATTTTATTTAAACGCGAGGAGAAATGACAGTGGTTGTTTCGTAAGTTAGAGCAGCCAAAGATCATCTTGGTGGTTTCCAAACCTTCCATCGCTGCCATTTGCTACGTGAATTCGTGGTTTCCGATGCAGGCATTCCAGCAGTAGTTCCGTGACCGCTTTTATCGCAAACCTGAATTCGTATATTCGAGAAAGGCACTTGAATGCGAACCTACTTAAGCGAACTTGATCGTTCTCATTTCCTCGATATTCTTCTTCTTCGATATAACGACAGCGACTAAAGCAGCAACAGAGACTAAAGCAGCAACAGAAACCAGAAGTGAAACGTAAGGCCAGGCGACGTTATGGTGAAGTGCGCGCACACCGCTTAATTGGTCACTTAAATGCATAACCATACCATTCTGCCGCTTCTTATTACATGAATACAGTGGTAGGGCGCAAAGGGGTGGGAATAAACGCCGTCACTGCTTTACCATTTTATTAAACAGCAGTGAAATAAATATTGTGCAGTTCGTCTTTTACTGTGATATTCCCAGCGGGAACACTCTTGATATTATTGACCTGATTATTGTTATATTTATCCACCTCAAGAGGTCTATTCTCAATGGTCCAAAACGAACGTCGAAGAGCGATTAGACGATATCGACTTTCTTGGAACATTGAGAATGGTTTAATTCCCCTCGAGACCTTGCTCAAAGAGTTCTCGCCGCGCCAATAAGGACGAAATGAAGAGCCTAATCATTCCCCCCCCCCCCTTCATGGACACTGCCAAAGAAGATGGTACCTCTCGAATATGAAAGTCATCGTCGACGTCATTCTGGAAACGAACGAGGGGATCAAAGCCTCCATTCAGAGATATAGAGAAGCCCGATGTAATGTGAAGATGGTAGGGAGAGCACTTCCTTTTTTCTAAGCTCAAAACTCTCCAGTCATTCTCCTGCTTCGAAGATGCAGTGTAACACTTACCCATTCTATCCCTCACGTACTTGTACGGAAAACATTTGATCTGTCCTAGAAATTATATGTTCCTCTTCGCTTATATGTTTTGGAATGTTAGGCCTCTTGTAAAAAAGCTGAATTTTTTATGACAAACGTTTGCGAGAGGAGCTATGACCTTGTTCTGCTTACCAAGCCATGAGTTGATCCACAAGTAGGCAAAAATGCTCTCCTAGGCGTATTCGGTGATCAGGATGATGCAACTAGGAATGGTATGCTTCGTAAAAGCATAAAAGAGAAGGGATTATTGTACTTCTAAACAAAACTCATCTCTGCAGAGCGATGTTAAAAGAATCAGCCAGGAGAAGTTATCAACTACTTATCTAGCACCGTTTATAAGGATACAAGATAGCTTGCAAGTGAGTCATCTAAACTCAGGATCATGAATTCTGATTCATTAAGCGGTAGGGATCATTCTCGGTCTGGAGGCGGTCGGATGTAGCAGATATGAATAAAGACGATCTTTTGGCCGACATGCCTAAGGCTCGAGAGGACGTCATCAAAAGCAAGAAAGCAACTTATGAGGTTGTTCTTAACGTGAGCTCCATCCAACAGAAATGCTGCTACTGTGCAGATTACATATGGCTTTTCAGATAATGGAAATACTCGGAAAAGGCTCGTTCGGTGCTGTGTTTCGCGTCCGCCGCCTAGAGGATAACAAAGAACTAGCGATGAAATGTGAATCGTACAGGGTTAAAAAGCAGGTGCGCTGGTTGTAGCTTAGGGGTGAGCGTGTTAAATTTCTGCGTTGTGGTCCACACCACCTCTAGAATCTCGCTGATATAAAAAATGAAAATATAGTGAGAAAAATGGAACAAAAGTAGTAGTGTGAATAGTGCAACCCCTTAGCACGCTTGTACCTTACCCTCTTCTCTACGAACGCAGTATTTGCTGCCAACACATACCTGTGCGCTGAGAGGAAAGCGAAATAGGCACAGAAACAAAACATTTGATGCAAAATTCGGCTAATAATTCGGTTTATTTGAAACTTCGCGGAGTTGGCATACATTGGGCCAGGCGATCAAGAGTATTCTTTAAGGGACCTCATTTCGCCATTTCGCCTAACTATGAGCGTCAAGCTAGAAATGAAGATGGCAACCTCTTATCTCCAGCGCCTTCATTTTTGAAGGCATATGTGAAACGGACGGAAATGGCTTGCACAGCCTTACGATTAGATTGTTGTCCAAAAAATCTAAACTCAGTGAGGGAACGCTCCAGCACAGAGATATGAGCAGTAAAGCAGTTAGCTATCACTGAAAGGCATTTAATCACTCAGGGGCCGGATTCATCAACGACTCACGTAACGTTAACGGAGAATTGTAAGCTTATCAAGCGATATGGTGAGCGATAAGCCGCGTTAAAAGTTCAGATAACGCGGCTTATCGCTCATCATATCGTTTGATAAGCTTACAATTGTCCGTTAAAGTTACGTAAGTCGTTGGTGAATGCGGCCCCTGATCTCATGAAAACTTACTTGCGAGCTATTCATTACCTACTTCACGTTATGGTTATTTAGTCGTACTTGTGAAACTGCATCGGTATGGCTTTAAAGGATGAATAGCGCAATGTGAGGGAGAGAGGGGCACCTCCTTAGCAGAACGTAGCAGTCGGACATGGTGACGTGGAAGTTACCACATTGCACACAAACTGAAGCATACGTACGCAATGAAGGTAGCAGCACAAGGGCGTAGGTCAGACGGTACGTCTCGCGCGAACTAAATGGGTAAAAACTCATCCTACACGTGGGAAACGTCATATCGCCTCGTACTTGTTTGAATACTGATGGGCTGCCCCTCTCTTCTGCGCACTGATTAATTTTGATTACCTGGCTGTGCAAGCTGTGCTGCGTAAGACCCGACTAAAAGATGACGGATCATCAGTTTATGTCACGACGGTGGGCGCAATAGGAGTGGGGGGAGAAGGGGGGGGGGTGGAGTTTCACCCTATTTTTTGTGAGCGCACTCAAGCGAAAAAGAAAAACACGAAGTGCCGGTGTCTCACGAATGCGTTGAAGTGCCGGTGTCTCACGAATGCACTGCATGTAACGATGACGTTCGACAGTGCTTCCATAACACCCACATCCAACGCGTGAGAACTACACTGGATGGTATCGTCACGTTTCATGTGCTATGAGTCATCGTGAAAAGCGCCTGCAGCCAGTGAGGGACAAGGCAGGACAAGTGGTGGGTGCCTTAGGTAATGCTGAGTGGAACACAGCGAACGGATAGCTGCTGGTCTCCACCGCAATCATGCAGACGACAAGAAAAAGGGGCGATCGTATTCTAAGAAAGCATACCAAGCCCATTATGGAAAAAAGAATGAAGGATAAATAAGTAATTAAAGGGTGGTACAAGAACAGTGTATCAGAGAGCACAGCATGACGTGAAGCCTGTAGACCTCGGCGCAAGATCAAGCTAGAGCCCTCAGCAATGTTTATTTAGCTTCGTACTCAAAGGAAGATCGAACCAATAGTGCTACATTGGGAAAATATTTCGGTGACGGATTTCAGATATTGAGGCATGAAGCTCGAGTACTGGAAGCAATGCGAAGATTGCGTTCAGTTCACTTCATTAGTTATGAAGATCGAGGAAAGATTACTGGCAGATTTATGTTTGTTGTGCTGAGATTGGTATGTTTTTGGCTTATTTATAGAATAATTAATTTTTTATAGAGATCAATCAATAGCGACACCACTGCCATTGATACCTCCGCTTTTTTGTATAAAGCATTGCCGTTTCACAAATCATTTTAATAAGTATTACAACGCATTTCTGAGTACAGATCGCTGATGGCAAGCAATCTCAAACGCTGGAAATACAAGAGATGGATTTTGGATCACAGTGACAGTTTGTGATGGGATATATTAATATATCGTGGGATGCAACCTCAAGCACTGTTTTTAAATAAGTGTCCCACATCTGTAGCGGACGTCGAAGAATGGAGCTGTGGACCATTTAAATGTGGTCGGACAATAAACAGCCAAGCCACAAAAAAACGGTCGGAATGCTGGCGCAAAGAATGAGTGGGAAGGCATGTGGTTGGACAGCAAAACCCTCGGTACGAAATCATAGTGGAGAATTTCGCTAAAGAGGAGAGCGAATTCACTGGCATTACAGCACCTTCACGACCCCAAACTTCGAGAAACTCCCTCACCAGGAAATGCCGTCAGCTTCCCATGGAACTTCAGATTGATACCAATATCACGTGAAAGAGCTCGAGACGCTGATTACATATGTGTAGACCAAATTTGCTAACTGGATCTCCTAAGCGAGTTATGGCCGACGGAAGCCGCGATGTCTTCCATGTGTTAGGTGCGCTTAATGAGCGTTGGGCGCAGTATTGGGTGGTTATCAGCGGTTCGGCTATCAGTGCCGTCAGCAGCGGCAGCGGCGCAGTAGTAGAGTGCTCGCTCAAAAGGTTTGGGTTCATTGGTTCGGTTCCCGCCGCTGGCGGCTTTTTTGCGTTTTGCGACCTATCTTCGACGAGGACCTATAACCTCATTTTTAGCACATTTTTGAGCGAATGGCTAATGGCGACTTGCATTTACGTCTATTTGAAGACGGAGACCTGTTTCAGGTAAAATGTTTTATTCATGACGTGAAGCAAGTCAGAAATTCAAATCGAAACAAAATAAAAAGTAAAAATAAAATCAAAAATCAACAAAACTTAATAAACATAATAAATAAAAGATAAAGGCACTAGTTAAAAAATCCAACTCCACCGATCACGAATCTGACATCCGTTTTTTACGATTCGCTCGGAGACCACCCATACCGTTGCTACAAACGTTCGGCCGAAGTCGTGTCGGTGGAGTCGGAACTTTTAACTAGTGCCCAGCGAAATCGGTCACTCTGCCTGGACCACCCTTGTTAAAGGTATGGGTGGTCTCCGAGTAAATCGTGAAAAACAGATGTCAGATTCGTGATCAGCACCCCAAATACCCCCCCCCCCCCCCCCCCTAGACGAAAAAATTTTTTCGACCGAAGTCCTGTCGGTGGAGTCGGAACTATTAACTAGTGCCTTTACTTTTTATTTATTATGCTTATTAAGTTTTGTTGATTTTTGATTTTATTTTTACTTTTTATTTTGTTTTGATTTGAGTTTCTGACCTGCTTCACGTCATGAAAAAAACATTTTACCTGAAACACGTCTCCGTCTTCAAATAGACGTGCAAAGTGCAAGTCGCCATTAGCCGTTCGCTCAAAAATGTGGTAAAAATGAGGTTATAGGTCCTCGTCGAAGATAGGTCACAAAATGCAAAAAAACCCATCGGCGGCGGGAACCGAACCAACGAACCTAATCCTTTGGAGCGACCCCTCTACCACTGCGCCGCCGCCGCTGCTGATGGCACTGATAGCCGAACCGCTGATAACCACCCAATACTGCGCCCAACGCTCATTAAGCGCACCTAACACATGGAAGACATCGCGGCTTCCGCCGGCCATAACTCGCTTAGGAGATCCATTTAGCAAATTTGGTCTACACATATGTAATCAGCGTCTCGAGCTCTTTCACGGTAAGTAGGTCTCAATCCCAAGTTCCATGGGAAGCTGAAGGCATTCCCTGGTTAGTGTTATTTGGGTGTTTATCACGAGCACAATATCTTTTTCAAATTTTTTGCCGATTACTGTAGGTTACGGTAGGTATGCGTGCGCAAGAATGGATTGGAACACAGATTTCGCCTAAGCCTTGCCTGAGAGAGGCTTAGCCATCATGAAGATGATATGCACTGCACAGAAGAATCAAATCTGTTGTGAGAACATGTGCGGGTTTCGCGAACGCTGAACATGAATACCATTTTCCACATCTACCATTCACCACCGTTATAAAAATGGATATCATAATGGAAACCAGCGATGAAAATAACTCCTCAGGCAATGCTTGGGCGAAATCGGTGGTCCTAACAAAACCTACCCTACACCTTACCTGTTCTAACATACTGCAATCGACCGAAATTTAAAAAAGCAATATCATGAAAAGCATACGTGATACAAGCTCAGGCCAAGGAACTCACTTCGCTAAAATGCAGGCGTTAAATGAGTCATGAGGGCAATAGTACTTATGAAATAGGTCTCCTTCCTCTGCGAACTTTTTTGTTACGATTTTCCTTGAATTGACCTTGTCGGATCTTTTTTTGAAAGTGCAATACTGCTGCGTCTTCGGCGTGTCGAGCTACAAACGTTTTACTCACACCATACCGCTTCTCCACTACTCCACCATTACTCCAGAAATGGTTTGCAATGGGCCTACTTCAACACTCACGGCAGTGCAGCGCACGTAGAGAGCAATGAAGATAAAGTGAAAATCGTCCACAACTTCACGGAAAAAACCAAACAAAACAATTAAACATAAAGAAACGGGTTGGTGTATGGTCGTTACGTGCCAAATTGTACTACAGGCATGCGATAAGACAGTGGAAAATCTCAAAACTGAACTACACAACAGTGCAGTCGGCAACACCGCAGGGCCCAAATCAGGGTTTACGATTACACACTAAAATAGCGCGTAGAATCCCCATGGATTTTTGATGGCTGGCGAGATCAACGATGATATGACATCAAACCCCAAAAAATGTTAAGTTGGAAGGAAGCCTCGTATCATGTTCCACTGCTGGATTATTAGGTTACCGAAACGGAAAAAAACGACTTTTGAAGTGGAAGCCAGTGATTCTCGATTGATAACAGGAGCATCTCTTCTCTTGCTTAACACGATGTTGAATTCGCATTGCTCCCTTCCAAAAAAGAACGATAGGCTCATCGACACATCCGCATTCAGGATTGCTACTCTAGTTTAGCCATCTTTGTCACGGTCATATGTCTGAACGACGAAAACGAACACGGCTGCGAGAATCTCCACCGGTTATATAGTTGAAAAATTTGTTCTATTTTAGCAAAGTCCTTGAACCTTCCGATAGGGGGCTGAACAACTACTATGTAATCGACCATTGCAGAATTGCAAAAAAAAACTACTTCATAGGGGTAGAGTCAGGTGTTCGTTTCCTTGATTCAAGGACTTTGCAAATTTGGGACATCCCTTCCTACTATTTGATGGGTGGAGAATCTCACAGTAATATTCATTTTCGCAGTTCAGACATACGCCTGAGGGACTTCCCTGGTAAGTCTAAGAGCATGCAACCGTAACATTAGAATAAAACAAAATTTACAGAAGATGTACTTACGAAAGAGTTTCAATAGAAACCGAACAACTTGACATTACTGAAAAAGTGTGAGCGCCAGATGTGGACATTGACGGATTTCGCATGATACAGCCGGATACGAGATATCACGGAGCAGCAAATCAGCAGAGGCGAACAGCGCAGAGAAGGAAGGGAGACGCGTAGAAGAAACCTCCAATTTACTAATCTCACTTAGCGGAATGGTCAGTTGAGCATTGAATACTGGAATATTGGAATCTAATGAAGTGACAATTCGTGGTCTCTATTATGTGGGAGGAATTCCACCAGATGAGTTTAAAACAGAGAGGACTTTCTCTACTGAAAGAAGGAAGAATCTAGTCGGTTCCACAGCGGGACGAATCTAACCAGAATCTAACCTGGAAACTTCCCTGAAACCCGAGTGCTACTTTTCTCATGCCTGGTTCGGCATACTTGACCGCGAGTGGTACCTATAGCTTAAAATAATTCGAAGAGATCGGTCAACTCAATAGATATTTTTTTGAAAACAATTTTTATATGAAGTCAAAATCAGCTACAACTCGTCGGTGTTCAAGAGTGGGGATGCTTAACGTTTTAAAGCGTTGCTCATAAAACTTCTGATATTTCCGATGCGGGCAAAGCAGCGGTACTAGGTACGTTGAGCTATGCTTCAAAACGCAAAAATTCAAAATTTCTTCAAACTATAAACGATTATAAAGCACCGCTTTCAGTGAAGAGCACCTAAACAATAAGCCTATTTTGGGGTGGTATAGATAAGAAAATTGTCAAAATAGGTTATTTAAGGTCGGCAAGAATCTGTGGGATTTGCGAATGGAAAGCGTTGACAGACGCTTTTCAATGCCTACTTCTATTCGAGCCGCCGAGCAGACGCTATCCGGAATCAGAGACCTGCACATTGTGAGTTCAGAGAGAAGATTTTGAAACTACTGGTCTACCGACTTCACCCATATCTAGACAAATGCTGCAAAAGCGCCACTAGAGGAGAGAGGGAGTTACCAAAGGCTGCTAATAAAGCACTGCACAGATCTTGTTGTTTTTAATAGTGTGCCAACACAAGGTAGATCTTTACTATGGCCTTACGTTTCGACAGAATCGTCGCCTTCAGAGGCCTGAATGTTGTTCAAGGTTTTTGACATGCAACTTACATTACAAAGTGCCTCCCTGCCCTAGCAGGTTCGGCTTGAATTTATGATCCTTCTAAAAAGCCTAAGAAGGAAAGATGAAGTCACTGCTAGGTCCACTACTTCGCACACTCGTCCTCTGTTAGTAGACCATTAAGGGCGAATGAAACACGGTGTGCTTTTTTCCGTATACGTAGACATTCCTAGACATGTGGGTTTTCCCGAGTTCTCTTTTCGATTGATCGTAGACTTCTAGAGCAGATAAGGCACTTGGAGGTGTAAAGTGGATGTGGAAAATCTTGCACCACACTCGAGCTTTTGAAGACGACGATTATGTCAAAACGTAAGGTGAAAATAAAGATCCAGTTTAAAAAAAAACTTCGTGTTGGCACACCATTAACAACAATAAGAACTATCCATGTCAAGTCTTCAAGAAAAGAGAAGCTGGAGCAGTGAACAGTATTCCACGGAAGTTTAAACAGACGGTAAATATGAGATACGTGTTCATTAGGGCAAATACTATTGTTGAGAAACTGTGAGGAATGACTGTGCATTACCAAGTAATAGTAGTTAGCTCCTTACAAATCTGAAGAAGGAAGTGGTTTGGACGTAGATGTAATCTCAGTTAACCAAAAGGGTGTTCCAACCACTTTTTTATACTCTTCCACAATGTCTCGATTATAGCATAACCAGACGCTCAGCCTACCGGCCGCCAAACGTCAGGTGACGGCTTCCCCCTCAAACATTGAAAGCAAAACTCGCAGTGTTCAAAGTTTGCTGACTTAACTTAGCGTCGGTGGCAGGTCTTTTAAGCCCAGACGTCACCAACTTACCCAAATACAGTGTGTTGATTTCACCAAGTCAGTAAATGGCGTTCTATTTTCCAGTGCGGTTACCTTCATCGAGATATCAAACCACCCAATTTTGCAATAGGACGAGAGGAGGACAATGCACAGCAGACTATCTTCATTCTCGATTTTGGTCTGTGTCGCAGGTACAGGTGGGTAACCGAAGTTTGCATACCTCGTTGACATGTGGAACTAATGAGAAGCCGCAGTGGCTATTTAGTGTTTCGAATTCATGAAATCTCTCCAATTCTGTCATTGCATTGATACCCTAATAATATTCCCAAATATTCGGAATCTGCTCAATTCAGCGATATCCCTAATAAATACCGTTCCAAAAATTTTCATTGAGTGACCTTGAGCCCGTGCTCAAATATAATTCTACTTTGCCTACATCACTGTTACAGAATCTTTGCGTGATCGTGGCATTTCAAGTCAAATTCAAGAGTTAAAACTGGTATTTTTCGTGGGAATACAACAAATGCTAGGAAACAAAAAAGGAAGTTATGTTCTTGAGTGTGATTCACACTGCATTCTATGTCAACCCTTGCGTTCGATAGCACCTTAGGTCCTAGGCCTCTTCGAGGAGTTGCTTTGCTCAAGTGTTTTAGCTAAGCTTAGCGTAATTCAGCTTAATGACACTTTGGAGAGCGAACACATCTTTAGCGATTTATTAGTCAGCTATTGAAAGTCTGCCTAATGGCAAGCTCATTTATTGTAATCCGTTTTATCGCTTTAGAACTGATGAAAAGGACCTACGATATATGCGGGAGAAGGCAGCTTTCCGTGGCACGACCAGATATGCCAGTATCAGCGCCCTTGAAATGGTTGCTCTGTCGTTTAGGTAGTTCGTCACTCATCTCGCAAATGCAAATGCGATCTTTTAGAAGGATCAATGTCGCAAGGATGATATTGAGGCGTGGTGGTACATGATACTAGAATGGATGATAGGTCAGCTACCATGGAAGCATTGCCGGGTAAGCAGCAATACTAGTGGCTGTGAGGGCAGATGTCGTGACTCTCGCCACGACTTTTCAAGGACACACTGTTGGACGCGGCACCCAGGCAAACGTAAAGACCCTCACACACTTTTGCGGCAACGCAGATGTCCTATCCTTAACCATAGGGCAAGGACACAGAGATTGCTGCCGGCGGCCTCCCTGTCCTTCCCTAGCCATAGTGGCGAGCGCCGCAGAAGTGTGTGGGGCCTTAACGCATTTCGCTCGTACGCTCCCGGCTCAAAATAAACGCTCTTCCGCGCGTAGTCGGCAGTCTTTTCGCTCGTCGTCGCGAGCGGTCGGCCCGTCGTCGTCCTACGTTGACAGAGCATGTCCTCTACTGCCTGGACGTCGACTCCAATCATCGCACAGGACAAGGAATCGACCAGGACAACAGAACAGGATAGCAGAAGAGGGAAGCAGCTGCGCTGTCAGGTCATACCATCGTTCCTGTGAGCGTGGGTTCCAGATCAGTAGCCGAGCCGGACTTGCGCTTGGGAATTCAGTAGGTAACAGAGCGGACTCAGCCTATACTTCGTATGACTTGCGTTCTTCTCATTGGTGTTTGGGTACAGAGCTTTAAATAGAAGGTGTACATCTATGCTAGCCTGTGTCATATCTGTCTGGGGAAAGGTTTATTGGAAGAATCGGCAGAGCACGTAATCCTCTTCAATTACATCACGCGAGTGACGCGAAGCTGGAGCACGAGGAGCAGGAGCCAGCGCAGGAGCGGTCCCAGGGAGAGGACTACTGAAACAAATCCGTATTGGTGTGAGGCCTGTCTCCAGTTGGTGCAAGAGGGGCCACATTCTCAATTTGTCTTGGCAGGGAGGTAACGAGCAGCGTGGAAGTATCGACTCCATTAGTGTCTCAATACTTGGCCTCGCAGGAGTGCCATATGCGGCGGACTGCAGCACAAGGCACGACGAGGTTCATATGCCGGGAATCGAAACCAGGTAGCCCTCGTGGCAGGCGAGCGGTCTACCACTGGACCACTGATGCAGCAGACTCTTCCAGGACACGATTCATAGGAAGAAAGATTAGCATGATCCGTTGTACTTACTGTTTAAGCAGAATTTCCCCGTTTCCCTTATTCAAGCCTTTTCAGGGAGCGGATCGAGCTGAGGTGAAAATGTACAAACAACAGCTCCGCATAGAATCAAACCTAAAAAAGGTGCGGTTTTCTTTTATCACAAAAAAAGGCCAATGGGATGTATCGTAATGGGCAGAAAGTATAGCGACTAGCGTATCCATTTCTCTAAAGTTTGTACGAGGCCTTCAGCAGCTTTGATGGTGACAGAAGGTAAAGGATGAAGGACGGTGTTACTCTCAAGTTTCTGGAACGCGCCACCCATTCTATTTCTATGGAATTGTGGGGCAACTTGTATGCGTATTCACCCTCTACAATGGCTAGAGGTGGCCAGACGGTGTACAACTCAGCGCTTTATCCTTCGCCAATTCGCCGACCCTCATAGATGGAAGGCTTGGATGGCCTGGGCGGGAGATCAAAATCAGAAACCTGGTTCATTTAACAACCAACACCTCCTTCGAGTAGGCTCCATGCGCCCGCGATGGTAATACGGTCATCCGAATTTATTGGATACGTGGTGTGGCGTAAGATGGCTTTCGCAACTTTGCCGGTACTTCACTGATGTCCGTAGATACAGGATGCTGTTTTACTTCCGGTTGCTCAAAAGGGGTTTATTTATTTGTTATGTTTCATACACTCGACAAAGAGTGCGCTCGGACGAAAGGCAAGGGCAATAAGGTACAGTGGAATCAGAATAATGTTCTAAGGAATAGCAGGGCTTATTTTAGGTAGCTGTAGTACACTGAATCAATGACGTATGGAATCACTTAAAAACCGTCAGCCGTGTTGCATGTGACCCTTGGCCATGGTGCCCTTCATGCAAAAGACCTGTCCGAACTTCGGGACACGGGTAACCAACCTCCCATGTGGAACCGTCAGGAAGGACAAAACTGGCGGAAGAAATGCAATTCTGCAGAGATTAACACTTAAATGAAAAAATAAAGAACATTTCCTCTATCAGTGTCTAGAAAAACCATAAAGAGGTGAATTAATTCCACAAAAACCGGTAAGAAACTTACGAACAAATAAGAAATAGCAGTCGATAATACACCAACAAAGAAAATTTGACAGAAACTAATGATACAAAAACACGCTACGCCAAAGCTTTGAAGTGATGAAGCAACTAGGAATGAACGAGTCCAAAGTTGAGGGTATAAAAGGAGTTCAATTTATACATTCTCTCGTACGAAAAGTTAGGGGCTACTACTGTTAGTGAAGCAGTGGAAGGCAGAGCTCGGTGAAGTTAGTCTTTTGCATCGCAATATCTGAAAAGTCTAAGTAACGACTGGTAAACAATGTCTCAAAGTTGTGCTGGAAAGGTTGAGCTTACTCAATTTACTGTTAAAAGAGGGGGACAACTATTGACTCCGAAGACTCCCACTGGAAGCAGTCTGAACCACCAAGCACACCTGATGAAAATATTGCCAACTATGTATGGTAGTGACATGTGGAGTGCAGCTAAAGGAGCTGCCGGCTGTTGCGTGCCACCGATATCAGCTTTCTGGCTCGGTTTCCTGGCCAGGTTGGTCAGGCCTTCCACCAGAGCCGGAGTCGCATTCGTTTCATTTTCGTTAAGAAAGGAGGAACGAAGTACTGACTTGGCCATCGTTTGTGCACCGGAAATCATTGTATAAACCAAATCCGCATTCAATTTGCTCTCTGAGATCCTGTATAAGTAGAGTTTGTGGCGTATACCAAAAAAATATTGGTTAACGCCGTCCTTTGTGCTTATCCTTTGCCTTGTAATCGTAATCGTAAAGAAACGATGTACAGGGTCAGTGGGTAGGGTCAATTCTCCAGGCCAAGGGATGTGCTCTTTTCTTTGTGCATTACTCCCGCTTTCTGCTTACTATAGCATCCTCTACGATAGCATGGAAGCGTTTGTGCAAACGATTCTGAGCCCATCCAGAATTCTCGCTTTGCTATGACCGTTCGTTCACTGAAACTGGGAGAATGCAGTACTGTTCTCATTATAGTTCAGTTTTAGTTAATCGATTTGCCTAGATCCCTTATCCGTCTTCATCGGACATCTGGACAACAATGATGTGTTACAGTTTCAATTCAGTGATATCGCAAGCACATTTTTAGGTTCTGAAAAATACTCCAGAAGAGTACATGACGAACATATTGAGATATGTTGATACATTAGAATACAATTCTATACCTGATTACGACTACATCGCCTCAAATCTTGAAGCTTCAATGGAGGTAAAATGCGTAATAAGATGAATATACATTATCATCTAATAATATTACACTAAAATATTTATCTCACTTTTATTTGATATACTGCGTAACTACGCAGTTTCTATCGAAACTATGTTTTCAGGCGTATCATCTTAGCTACCTCGAGCCACTTGATTGGGACCTCATGAATGAATACAAAGGTCCAAGATATATAAAGAACCTCGACTACGAACTCAAGTAAACTCTGAATTGAATGAATTGGTGAGAGCGCGCTTCAGGCAGTTTGCTCTTCTATTTTTCATTCCAATATACATAATATTAAGAGTAGTTATGGGTAGAATAAACGAGGAAGAATGCTGCATTTTGGAAAGGTGTGCTGGTAAAAACTTAAGATTGTGTTTCTTTATACTCTCGAGAGCTCCAATATTTGTGGTTGTTGCCCTCAACATAAACCCTGAGTTGTAAGGGAATGCCTGATAATAATCTATCAACTACAGGGTGGCTACAAAGTTTAGTTCGCTGGCTCTCTCGTCATAACGTAAAACTATACAAAAATATTAGCAAACCGGAAGATCGCTTGGCTTGCAAAGGTGCCATTAAAGAAATTGCTGATTGGTCTGAAAAGTGGAAACTACCTCTATCTGCTTCAAAAACTAAACTTCTTCATCTTGGTAAATCGAAGACAGCAAGATACAACTACATGCTTGGTGGAACCCGTATAGTTAGTGTAAATACGTTACGAGATCTGGGATTTATTATGGACAAAAAACTCACTTTCACTGACCACTGTGAAGGCATCGCAAAGAGAGCTGAGAGAATCATTTAGAACAAATCCTTGTCTATAAAATCAGCACCACACATTTTGATAGCATATAAATAAATCATATGTTCGCCCTGTACTAGAATACGGCACCACAGTTTTTAGTCCTCATTTGAAGAGTAGTATACAAAGGCTTGAAGCAGTTCAAAATGGTTTCACTAAAAAACTCTGGATACGCTTATATGGGTATGACTACACCGCCATACCTTCTGCCTCTAATCGCAACAAAATTTTCAAAATCTCCAGTCTTGAGACTCGTAGGAAACGGAATGACCTGCTCATGATTTCCAAAATGATTACTGGACTGGTAGCTCTAAAGCTTGATGAGTTTCACACGCTACAAAATTCCAACACAAGAGGTAGTCAGAGGAAAATCCATTTCTCCAAGTCCAAGAGCTCCATCCGTGCTTCCTTTTTTACCCAAAGGGCCGGCTCTGAGTTTTTATTACTCTCAAAAAAATATGCGCTCCCTAATTTATTAGCTCAGTTTAAAAGGCTCGCGGACAGTTATCTCCTAGAGTAGCTAAGTAGTTATTATGCGTTGTGTTGTAGTGTTGTTTTTCTTCTTGTTGAATGTTTTGTATTTCACTGCATGTAATTGTATCTATTTGCTCGTCTAAATAAATAAGTAAATAACGAACTATAACGGATATTATGATATTTTTTACCAGTGAAGTACCAAATAATAATGGTTCGCACGGTCAAGTCATTGTTCAACGTTATCTCCTTTTGCACAGAAGCAAGCTTCATGTACTTGGGCCACAAGTTGTTGACATCGATCTTCTGCTGTTCTCCAGGCAGGGCCAACTTCAAACAGTTCAAGCTTTGGTGACAGTGTGAAGAGACCTTTTGTTATAAACGGCCCTAAACCGGTAGTGCGTTGGTATCAGACCCAAGGAGTATGGTAGTTACAGAACCTTTCCCAGAATCCACGACTATGCACCACATTTTAGAACGCACTTGTCGGTTTTGAAGAAGGTACTGGCGCGCAGTTCAGCTGAAGAACAAACCGTCCTCGTGGAAAACGATTTTTAGCCCAGTGAATCAGATTATCTCTAGAATAGCATTCTTATGGAAATCCGATTTAATTTTGGTTTTTTTCCACGAAAACCAAGGGTGTGTTACCTTCAGATGTTATTCCAGCACAAACCATCACAGGCTTCGGAAACAGGGTTGAGCTCTCAAGATTTTTCTCGATCGTATGCAAAAATTGTCGGTGACTGTTGCGAGCAACTTCAACAATGAAAATGTTTCCACAAGTCCAAAGAACGTTCGATAAGCGGCTCTCACGAAAGAATTTAAAGAGATTTTCGCATGTTCAAACTTATCCTTCTTCTCAGTTTCAGCGGGAGTATGCCCGAGAGAGTCGATAACTGCAAAGCCCTATCTCTTGTTTGACAGTGTTCTGAATGCGCCATTCGCCATGAGATATGTGAAATAACTAGGAGTGGCAATTTTGTTCAGTCTAACCTCGTTGTTCCTCCGTATCCTCCTGCTATATATCTTGTAGATGCCAGGAATTTTGACGGTCCGTGGTTGACCTGTTCTTCGAAGTGTATAATGGCGCCCCGATTGCTTGTCCTGCACCACAATCCTCCTTTCAGCCCTGTCGTTGATGTGGAGCACTTTTGCATTCGCTGCTGGTCAAGCTCGTTCGCCTGCGAGGTGCGCAAGGATGGCTTGATGAGAAGATGGAACCCAACTTGCTGAGCGTTGATTCGGCCGATGCGTGATTTGTGCACGAACACAAGTCGGAACCACTCTATAAAACATGTAAACGGCCACAATTCTGAGAAATGTGCGAACCATGCTTTGTAGTTACCCTGCATACACCATTTTCATGTCAAATTGAATTCGGGCAGTTGAACTGAAAAATTTCGAAAATAAATCTGATCGCCCTGAAGAGCCTCTAACTTAATGTGTAAGAAACTGTGGTTTCACATGTGCAGAAAATACGCACAAAGTGCGCAATTACGAGAGATACCTTTAGGCGTGTCGAGTTGAAGTTGTATGTATAAACCTAACGGTCCTCAATGCGTAAAATGCTTGTTCCAACGGGCTATCCTTCGTCATGACAAACATTCGCGACAGTCGAAACCGATTTCTTGCAGCCGCGAACGTAAAACGCCTACATTCCTCAAATTTTTCATATTTTCGCTTCATCATAGTTTCAAAGTTTTGAAGTTCAAGTTTCAAGTTTTAGAAAGATCTAGTTTAATGAAAAATTCAGAAAAGTTTTGTGGTTCCAAAATTTAATTTTTTTAGTTATTTAGGACTGCACTCCTCGTCAACCATCGCATGTCAATTGCAAGGCGCAGAATCTTCAACCTTGTTTAAAATATCTCCAATCAGTTCATTTTGTTGTGAACTCTCACACGTTCCTGAATGCCGCATATGCTGCAAGCTTCAAAAAATCCTTTCTGTCTATTTCAATGTACTGTAACCCGATTCTTTCACTGATAGAAGAAAATGCCAGTTTTTGATTTGAGAAACGTACTGCACCGTAACCTTTAACCTTCATTAATTATAAATACAAGTATCTCACGCTGTAGACAATTTTCTTAAATCCTCTTAATTGTCATTGTCTTGGTGGAACATATGTTGATTTCATAGCATTAAAACGATTCGATGATTGTGCATTTCACTAACATTTGAACAGGTTCTTTTTCGCACTACAACAATACCTAAATTCAGTCCAATCTCAACAATTTCATAGCAAATGCAGGTTCATTTGGTTGTAGATGTTGTAGAGATCATGTGTCACACTAGTAGTGCAGAGACTACAGGATCCGCTCAAAGCAGCCGTGTTCCACACTACATCCCTATCTGTTAATGTGAGCCCAAGGACGCTGGCTCTTAAAATTTTGATTAGGATACTTGCGAAAGATGAGCCACAAAAGAAGTAAGTCGAACTTTTACATCTCCAAAGTAAATTATGTGCGACCAGTTTCTCGCGGTTAACTAAACTGCATGGTTGCACGTAAAAATTCGAAGGCTTCAGATAACTAACCGCAGTGCATGCTTGGAAGAAACCTGCGTGCAAGCAGGGTTACTGCGAAGAACACGGGCTAAAATTTTCAAGAAATTACTTGCCCTTAGAACTCTAAGGTAGATTGCATGCGGCTGCATCTCGCGGTTACGTAACCTGCAAGTTCGAGCGCGTGTCGCTCGTCGAACGCGAGGCACCACGTATGAGGACTCACAAGGGAGGTCAATGAACTTCCCGTGACAATTTTAAAAGTGACCTATATAGGGTTGTAGGGCGTTGTCTGTGAAGCACCGCAGTGGTTTCCAAATTTCCTGCGGACATCTGGGTAGGTCAAAAACTGCAAATAACCATTTCACTTCAATACGGGCCGATAAAGCAGAACTGACGCCTGGAACTGCCATGCTGTGGTTAGAATCTAACCTGCAAAAGGTTTGGGGTTGGAACAATAGCGGAATTACAGCGATCTCTCAATTTGCTCGTTAGCCGTAGAGTGACCGAAGTGGAACATTGAGGTGCGCCGCTCACCACCAACGGCATGGCGAACGGATGGCCGAGTGGCTATGGGGGCGGGCTTGCGGGGAGAGCGTCGGGGATTCGAATCCGGAGGTGCTGCTCCTGAACTGCTGGTCTTGCTCCATCAGTTTTTGTCAATATAAAGTGTATCTTAATCTTGTAGTGTATCTTAGTGTACCATACTGACATTATAACTTTATTTTAACCTCGATATAAACACAAAAATAAACACCCAAAGCAACAGCGTTCATAATACCTAATTCGATTGGCCATTGAGGAGGAGCAGGCGACTTTTCTTTGCCTGCAAAATAGATAACTTCAGAACTCCAAAGATCGAGGAAAAATATTATTTATTATTTATTATTTATATTCTATTTTTAATTAATTAATTAACTATATTTATGTTTGATTTTTTTTCGACCTTTCTTCGACTTTTGGAGAGAAAGTATAACAGTACCAATCTGTCTTCTTCATCCTCAACCAACCATATTGCTAGTGATTTCACGGCCGTCACATACAGCAACCTCCTCACTACTACAGGAAGGCGTAATACCACCCACATCATTGTCATCGTCCGGCGACCAGTCTACATCCTGCGCTTCGTTCAAGTTAAGCTGACATCACGAACGAGAGAGCAGCCGACTTTCCTTCGCAGTTCCTCGGTAGCATTCCAGGGCCTGTCCCAACTACAAAATAGACAATATTCTTTATCTTGACCGTCTTCGTTAGGCATTGACAGTGGGTCTGTTAGCACTAATTCATGGCTCCAAAAGTGAAAGAGAGATTGGAAAAATGGATAAAAAAGATTTATGTTTATTTTCATTATTTATTTATTTATTTATTTATTTATTATGTATTAATTACGTATTATTGATTTTTATTTATATTAATATTTTCAATTAATTAATTGATGTATATATTTATATGTATTTGATCGACTGTTGTGATCGTCCTTCGACACACTATACCACACCCCCCTGACTTGATATCAATTGTATAATTCAATGTTTTCTCCGCGCCGAGTTATTGGTTGTCTTGCTAACTGCCTTCCTCCCGACTACTCTGCCCCTATTCGTAGGGAGATCGCCGTAAGAGATGCGCTTCGGGGCATAGTTCAAAATGCTTTGCATGGGGATATTGATTGTGCTGATGAGGAGGAAACACTCCACTCCTTTTTTGTTTGATGTTTATTGCATTGACGTTCTCCCGTTCGTGATGTTAGCTTGACTTGAACGAAGCGCAGGATGTAGACTGGTCGCCGGACGACGACAATGATGTGGGTGGTATTACGCCTTCCTGTAGTAGGGAGGAGATTGCTGTATGTGACGACCGTGAAATCACTAGCAATATGGTTGGTTGAGGATGAAGAAGACAGATTGGTACTGTTATACTTTCTCTCCAAAAGTTGAAGAGGGGTCAAACAAAGTCAAACATAAATATAGTTAATTAATTAATTAAAATAAGAATATAAATAATAAATAATAATAAATAAATAAATAATATTTTTTCCTCGATCATTGGAGTTTTGAAGTTATCTAACTGTAGGCAAAGAAAAGTCGCCTGCTCCTCCTCAATAGCCAATCGAATTAGGTATTATGAACGCAGTTGCTTTGGGTGTTTATTTTTGTGTTTATATCGAGGTTAAAATAAAGTTATAATGTCAATATGGCACACTACCGCTGTTAAGATGCACTTTATATTGACAAAAACTGATGGAGCAAGACCAGCATTTCAGGAGCAGCACCTCCGGATTCGATCCCCCCACGCTCTCCCCGCAAGCCCGCCCCAATAGCCACTCGGCCATCCGTTCGCCATGCCGTTGGTGGTGAGCGGCGCACCTCAATGTTCCACTTCGGTCACTCTACGGCTAACGAGCAAATTGTGAAATCGCTGTAATTCCGCTATTGTTCCAACCCCAAACCTTTTGCAGGTTAGATTCTAACCACAGCATGGCAGTTCCAGGCGTCAGTTCTGCTTTATCGGCCCGTATTGAAGTGAAATGGTTTTTTGCAGTTTTTGACCTACCCAGATGTCCGCAGGAAATTTGGAAACCACTGCGGTGCTTCTCAGACAACGCCCTACAACCCTATATAGGTCACTTTTAAAATTGCCACGGGAAGTTCATTGACCTCCCTTGTCAGATTTGCGTAAGTTATATTGTGAACTATTGGTCTCCTCTACTCTCTATTCAGGTTTTTGTGAGTTTAATAAGCGGTGCGTTCCATTGCTCCTCTGGTTCCTCTTCTCGAAACGTGTGGAAGCAACAACAAGTAGATAGAACAAGACAGGGAAAGCAACCAGACATGAAATGCTCCTGTAGTACCATTGGACTATTGCGATCTAGGACTCCTCATTCAGTACGTAAGGGCAGATCAGGTATCCAAGCAGTCCTCGCAGCATTTTCGTTTCCATTACGCTGAGGCGAGTCTTAACCTCCTTGGTGGCAGGCCAGCACTCAGCTCCATACATCACTACTGGTAGGAGGATGGTTCTATAAACCTTCGATTTAAGGCGTTCCGGTATCCTGTCGCATAAAATGCCCGTCATCGAGCGCCATTCGGACCACGCTGCGCTTACGCGCGAGTTCACCTCGAACGCCAGACTACCATCAGACGCAATTGCAGATCCAAGGTACTTGAAGTTTGTCGTTCGTACTAGCGCAGTGCCATTGACCTCAATGGACCCGGCTTCGTCTACGTCTGCCGTCAAGTACTCAGATTTTTCGACGTTTAGCTTGAGCCCGAACATCGCCAAGCGATCGAACCAAGCTTGCGCTTGTCGGTCGAGTTCGCTCTTCTCTTCGCTTGCAAGCCTCACGTCATCTGCATACAGCAGCGTCCAGGGGGTAGGCTTCTGAAGGTCTTTTGAAATGGCATCGATTACGACAATGAATAGGAGCGGGGAAAGAGCAGAGCCCTGGTGAACACCGACAGAGATAGGAATGCCGATGTGCTCGCACACTACTCTTTGGACCAGATTAAAGTATGCGCACCCACTCAATAAGCTCTTCGGGAACACCGTGTTGTCGTGAGGCGTACGATATAACCTCACGCGTTACACGATAAAATGCTTTCTCTAAGTCGAGAAAAGCTAGTTGCAGCGGTTTCTGCTTTTCGCGATGTCTCTCTACCTGAACACGAGCAGCATGTATGTATTTTCTGCACAGGACCGTGCGTAGGAGGGACACAAGGGATGGACGAATGGGCAAACTCTACTGTCGAAATTCTCTCGAAGTAGTCATGCCATCGTTTTATAGCCCTCTTGCGATTCGTCAGTAGATGGCCATTCTCATCATTGATGCCCAAAAATTTCTCGATGTCCTAGGCCTGACGATGGCGTGCCTCGGCAAGTCGATAAACATGTCGTCCACCATCGCGCGTCTCGAGTTTATCGCTGAGCTCACTATAATGGACGGCTTTTGCAACGGCTACGGCCTTCTTTGCCGCCTTCTTCGCCTCCTGGTACATACGCCATTGCTTGCGCTTTTGTCGCGCAGGAACGTGTGATAAAATTTTTTTTTCTCTCAGACTTTTTCTCTTACGACGTTAGTCCACAGCCACGCAGGCTTCTCGATCTTGCGCCGTTCAGTATTGGTCATGCCTAATTCAGAACATGCAACTTGTAATATCGCATCGGTGGCATCTTTTCATGCTTCGTCGACGGTTGTCACCGTCGGTAACCGAATACGAGAAACAGAAGCTGCAGCGTTTCCCTTCAACCGCCACCACTTGATTCTCGGTGGACCTCATCGCTCGACATGCCTCAGCCTCGGAGGTGCGGACCTAAGAGTACATATCAGCGGACGGTGCTGTGTGGCGACAATTTCATACGGCACCACCTTCGCATCTGTAACCAGCCTTCGATCGCGATGCTTCACAAGGATGAAGTCGATCTGTGTCTTGGTGCTCCCGCTATAGAACGACACCAGATGGGAGGCACGCTTTTGAAATACGGTGTTCACGATGATGAGGTTATGCGAGTCCGGGACTCAAGGATTCGCTCACCATCAGCGTTACGTGCTCCATATCCAAAACCGCCATGACAGCTGTGGCCATCTTTCGCAGTCCCCACATGACCGCTGAGGTCAACTGCGATAACGATAGCATCTTCTGACGGTACCTCTGCTGTCTTTTCATCAAGCAGGGTCCAAAACTCATCCTTGGCTCTCTCAGAGCGGCCTGCCTGCGGAGCGTGCGCAGAGAAGGAATGATACATACGCTGTTCAGCAGCGACTACGACCTTCCTCAAGCGGTCATTAAAACGTTCCACGCTTATAATCGCGTCTCGGAAACGTTCGGAGACGATTACATCAACTCCGCTGGTGGTCCTGGGACTGCCGCACAGAATGGCCCTGAAGCCTCGGCCTATGTCCCTCGACTTACAACAGGACCACCTGATCTCCTGTACCGCACATAAGTCGACCCGTCTTCGCTCCAGTGCTTCTGCCAACTCGCACGAGCGGCCCGTCAACGTACCCACATTCAGCGTAGCTACGCTGGTCTTGCCTACGTTACGGGACTTTCGGACTAGCTCAGTTCCCCCCGATGCCGTCATCGCATCAGGGACCCTCGCATATTTCTCACACTCGCCGGGCTCTGCGAGTGCGCGTCGGCTCCCCACGGACGCCGTAGCATTATCTCGACATTCATTTAACGTCATCAACCATGTGATGTGACATGAGATCTCCATAGGCCGGCCTGTCACTATGGCCTGTCGCCTGTACTCGAATGTCCGTGATTAGCTTAGTTCGCAGAAGCGAAGTTTCTAGTGGCACCACGTGGAGGAACGGAGATCGCCACCTGAGAGGAATCTCTTTCCTGTCGAAAAATGATCTAGGAGCTACTCCACTTTTAGACCTTACCCGAATCTTTTTTTTTTTAATGCGGGTCTGTAAGTAACCTCAAGTGGTTAAGTCGGTCAGGCCTACCGTTCAAAAATATCATCATCAAAAAAGTAAGCGAAAAACTCGTCGCGGGAAGTAGCTATGGAAGGACTGTATGCTGAAATAGTGAGAAATAATGAAATAAGCCCCTGAATTTGTTTTCGTTTATTGCTCATCCATAGAAAAGGTTATCATAGCAATATTATGAATTTCTGCTTCGTTATGTTATGTTATGATGAGAATGAATATTAATATGTGGAAGATTCTACTGCTCGCCAAGTTCTGAGCAAGAAAATAGAAGCCGCTTCTGACGCCGTTTCAGATGCACTTTTGAAAAAATGGCGAACATGTGTCATTTCCGTTTCCGGTTTCCGGTCATTTTTGAGCGTTTCCGTTCCGTGTTTCGACTTTCGCTGTTTCCAGAACAGTTTCAACACGTTCCTGGTGCCTATGTAGCATTTCTTGAAGTTTTTGTTTTAAAGGTTTTTTCATAATTTTCTGGAGGTCATAAAAAAGTAGAGTGGACTGCTGATCTTAATTCCCATATCACATGTTCTTTGATCTGATACCGCCACACTGGAAGCGTTGAGCAGCGATCCCCTCTCCAGGGTTGGATTGCGTCCAACCCTTAACATAGACGCCCTACGAGTTTGGGTGGGGCATGATCTCCTTGGCATGGATATTTTCGATGCGCAGAAAACGGTAGAAATAACGTTTCGCTTTTCAGCGGCCGCCCGCCATTACACTTGAAATAGTGAACCCTATTGAGACAAGAGCTAATGGTAAGAAGAAATTGCTGTTGCGATAGTGTCCAATCCGTATTCTGCATTTGGATTTATCTTCCTTTGAAAGTCTTGGACAGCGAAGAATCAGGAGTATGAAACATGTTATTCTGCGATACAGCGGGTGGTATTCTCAAGCTGAAATATGCTAGAGAAACTTTAAAAGGATGCAAGGTTTGGATGACTAGGTGGAAGATTCGAAAATCGGAAAAACCAAGAACATGGAATTGGGTGCATGGCACAGTCGACCCGTCAGACTGCGCTACCACGCTCCTTTGTTAAAGATAAAATTGAAAAAGTATTCTACAAAAGTGTAAAACATTTGCGTGGATACCGGCGAGCCTGTATACAGGTATTTTTTTAACGAAATACAGCCCCCTCTCGTTATACCGTGTTTGAAGGGACCGGAAAAATCCGCGCTATAACAAGAGCCGCGTCCTAACCGGAGCTGATCTTTTTTAGACTCTTTTACGCGTAGATTTATTCAGAGTCGCATACAATGGCTAAATATGGCTATAGTGATGAAATATGTGACCATAAGGAGAGTGTGAATGCAAAGAGCATCTTTAGATTATTAATGAAGTCCTGTCCTTAGAGATACTATCAGCTGTATGCATATGTATGACAGATGTGTGTGAGGAATAACGAGTACCAGTGAAAAGTTAGAAATGATCAACAACAAAACTGTGCAACCTCCACCAAGCACCTTAGTGTTCTGCTTGCATGCGCATTTGAAGGCCGTTAGCTCTTGGCGTTTTACCGCAGGGTCGACTGAAATTGGGAAAAATCGTGTCACACAAGGCTAATCTACATTTTCACACCGCTGTAACTTTGTCCCTTCCATAAACTACATTGCTGTTTTTCTCAGCGCACTAATAGAACATTTTACTACCTACAAAACCCGCAAGCTGCGACCGGTAAGGCTCACACTTTACAGAGCTATCGCACTTAGAACACGCACGAGTGTGCAATTTATCCCGACAACGGTCGATGTTCTTCTCGCTCTTTCCCGCCCAGATCACAGTGTTCGATACTCCCATTAACATCCTAAATTCAGTGTGAAAAGCTCTATCGAATGGTATCAAGCGTAGCCCAATTCGAAGATATCGGTTTTTCGATGACATCATCGTCTGTCTGCCTCGGCCTGGAGTCGTCGATGCGAAATTGTCAAAAAATCGATGTTTCCAAAATCTGTTGAAGTTGATACCATTCGATAGCGCTTTTTACGCTGAATAAAAAGATGCCATTGCTAGGAAGCAAAAACTCAAATCTGGGCGAGTAAGAGTGCAAGAAATTCTAACCGCTATCTTTCGCCGCTTGAAACTGTGCGCTTCGAACACGCCCGCGCGTGCAATTTGCGAGCGGTAACCCCCTCGATTGATAGTTTCGGTAGTATATACAATGTTTCCAGCGCACTCCAAAGCCTAGCTGAACAACTTTATAGCAGTATCTGGAAAGGGCGGCTGGGAATTTCTGATAAAACTCCCCAAACGCTCACTTTGCAGGATGCCGTGCCCACTCGATTGATAGGTTCGATTCTATATGCATTGTGACCCACTCGAAAGGTAAGCTGAACAGCCTTAGAGTAAATCTTTAGTAGGAAGGCAGGAAATTTCAGATAAAACTCCCCAATCGCCCAGTCTACAAGCTGTCGCTCTCTCGCTCTACAGGTTGTCGCGCCCGCTCGATTGATTTTATAGAGCCTATATGCATTGTTCAACTCTACTAAGATTTACATGTCACAAGATAGAGCTTGAGCTGCTGACCTCAAATATAGGCTTCTTTTCACAAGTACTTGATGCGTGAAAAAGTTATCTTTAGAACGCTCCAAAGCGGCTTTTTCGGCAGTTGACCAAAGGACATGCGTGGTACTGTATGTGTGAGGACTATCGAGTTCCAGAGGAAAGTTAGAAGTGATCAACAACAGAACTGTGTAACCTGAAGTTACAATATTTTTTACCGCCATTAAAACTCTCGCGCCAGGCGGGCATGCATCCGCACTCCATATTACAGGCAGGATGTTAGCCCATTGCGCTATCTGTTAAATTGTGCACCGCATCAGGTATATCCTCGTTGCGGTGGCCTCTTATCGTTAGCACTCTTTCACGATATCAGGATGTTGCTTGTTATCACACAACGCTGTTGCTTCAATCCTGCCCAGAAAGCAGAGGGTGCAGGTACAAGTCCTGCATGGCGCGAGAGTTCTGATGGCAACAAATCACCTGCGACAGCATATAGCCTCTATACCACCTGCTCTCGGCTTAAAACAAATGTGTAGGATATTGTTTTGAATTACCTGAGCTTCAGTCCACGCCTTCCACCTATAGAGGAAACCCTACAATTTATTATTTCTAACGACTACCGGGAGTCTTGTACTATGCTCGACATATTGCTGACATAAACACTTTTGTGGGCCGCACACGCATGGAAAACGTCTATGCATCTAATTCGTTGTCGCACTTGCGCTTTTGCTCACTGGTGAACGAGGAAATAGAAAGGGAGGTCCGATCGCAGACGCGGTCAGCATCTAGTCGTCTTCACTTTCCGTGTGGGACCGGAACTGAGTCCGGATTGCGTTATAACGGGGTCATAACGCAGAGTTCCTCCGGAAGCCGCGCCATAACGGGAGTAGCGTTGTATCCGACGCGTCCTAACCGGAGTTGATTTGCATTGGCGTCAAGGTAAGCTGGCCGGGGCCGGAAAAATGTACGTTATATCGAGAGTCACGTCTTATCCGGAGCCGTTATAACGGGAGGAAAGTGTACATCATTTTAAAGACTGATTGTTGTATAGTCGTGTCTGTTGTTGTATGAAACTGAATGTCTTTTGCTGATTAGTTGATACTAATCAGGAACTGCAATATTATTACAAAAGGCTGAACTCTGCTGCACGATAGAGATTTATTAAATGTGAGACCTAACCAGAAACTTAATTCTGTAATTTTCCTGTCTAATCACGGTTGAACAAGAAATTGAACGACATTTTATTGTACTGTGGAAACACCACGGTTTTATGATAACTCTTGCTTGAAGGAATAATTAACGTGGTGAGGAGTAGATCAGTAGGCGTTGCACAGGTAAGCGAGCCTAAACGTGAAATCGTTAGAAAACTTGCTACCTCGTGTTTGCCGAGAAAGAAATCCTCACTATTTGACTTGTCCTCCGTCGTTTCCATCCACTTCTTTTTCATATCTCGGTCCTTTGTAGTCAACCATGAGATCCCAGTCCGGTGGAGAATCGTAATTCAAATAGTAGGCCTAATTATCGATTTTAAGAATTCAGCCTTGCACGGCTAGACCTTACTAGTGAACTACCTAAAGTGTGTCTGGACTATCAATGCTATTTGGTTGTTAAGATATAAAAGAGACGTTCGTGGCAGCTCTATTTTCGGCGCTTGGTGAAATACAAGCTCACGTTTTTTCTTTCGCTGGTTCCCTTGTTCGCTTTCAGCTTGTTGTTCGCGAATCCTTTTCGTATCAGCCGTCGTCGTGAGCGGTCGATATCCGCACGGCTCCCGTCGCTGCTCTGCCTACCTACTACCTCAGCCATCATATTTACTTCGAGAGCTACCATTCTGAATTTTTTCCATCCTCAGCGTAGACCCTTGTGGCGGGGTCGAAGTTATAACTCTGGTATTCTCTATTCAAAGCCACCGCGTAAGGTCATATCTTGTGTTTTCGAATTTGTGCGTTCCCGTTCAAGATCGATTGCACTGATTTCGCCAGATCAACATCTAAAGCAGTGTTCCTCGTGGCAGGGAGCAATAAATTTTCTCTTTTATCGTCTCGTTGCCACCTTGAACGGTCCTGATCGTACTATGTCAATGATCAATGCTCCTTCCCGCCATCCTGTTCAGGAGCGCCCTACGAAGAGAAAGGTTCCGATTTCATCATCGATCGTCGCTTGCTGACACGGTTGCTCAGTTCAACAATGACAACGGCATGCCCGGTCACTTGAAGAAGATCATCGGGATTATATTGGAGAGGGTCTCTCGCACAGATGAGCTAATTCAGAGAAACCTTCAGTTAGAGGAACGTTTAGAAAAGAGATAGCTGAGAATTCACGTCTTAAGAAAGAGATTGAGTCACTGAACAGTGCGCTTTCGTCTTCAAGCAACAAGGCTTCACCTCATCGCCATTCTCTTAATCCTTCTCATAGTCGAGCTCCTAATTTTCATTGCTATTGTAATGACAGGAAGGAGATGTTACGATCAGTAGTGAGCTCAGCATAGTTGAATCCAAATGCCTATCCTATATAGCTCGCGTTGCGAATGATTTTGATTGTGTGAAGAAGATTTTTGAATTCCAATCCATTGATTGTTATCCTAATAATGCTTTTCGAATAGGCAAGCCTAATCCAGCTTATCCAAAACTTCTAAGTGTTGTTCTTCCATCAGCGTTCTTCAGGAATTATATGTTAAGGAAAGCACACAAAATGAAACACTTTCCTGTTTCGGGAGTATACATACGCCCATCACTCCCGAAGCAGGAACGTGATCGGTTGCGTGCTGAACGGCAACATAGGAGCTCTGGTGCTTCGGTTGTAAACAATGCTTCTCAGCCTGCTGTCAATAGTTCTATCTTTGCGATTCCTCCATATTCCACTTCAGAAAACCCTGCTATCTCCTCGGTTGCAGATGATGCTTCTATGTCTATTTCTCCAGCATCTGTCCCATTAACGAAGTCGGTAAACCACTAGATGTTCCGCGGACTTCAGGTAGCGGATTAGTTTGCCTTTTAGCCAATGCTAGGTCCTTGCAAAAGAACGCCCAGTCTTTGGTGTACTCCATGATTTCCTGTGACGTTAGTGTTGCTGCGTAAGCGAAACGTGGTTGAATTCAAGAGGGATGAGTGGGTCTTTCCTCACAGAGATATGCTCATCTAATACGACTCTTCGTTGTGATAGGAACAAGAAAAAAGGAGGAGGCGTCGCTCTTATACTTAAAAGCAAGCTTTTCCCCGACTTGGTTTTCAGTGAAAGCGTACCAAACGGCTATGAAATAATTGCTTGTGATCTACAGTTCAATGAAGGGAAACTTCGCTTTATGGTTGCTTACAGGCCGCCTAGATGTGCTTCTATACTTAATGAGCAACTTTATAAATGTATTAGTGAGTCTTTCAGCTTGCAACATTCCTTGTCTCCTAATGGGTGATTTCAACTTTCCCGATACACTGTGGGGACGAGATCTTTCGTCGAGTTTGCCCACGTCACACCCTTTTATAGCATTACTCTCCACGCACAATTATGCACCTCATATTACATCTAGCACTAGAGGGAACAAGGTTTTAGACCTGTTGTTTAGTAACGAGTTAGGAGTCGTGAATGACGTTGATATAACTTCACCTTTGGGGACTAGTGATCATGCCACTATACTTAACGTTTCAGTTACATGTGAGGAATTTATTTACCAATATAATTTCAAAAAGGCAGACTTTCTAGTGATTGGTGCTCACCTAGATTCCGTTGATTGGAAAGGTTCTTTTCTTTGTTCGAAACATGTTGATGACATGTATGAAACTTTTCTTTTCATTCTTAGGCACACTGCATCTATTTTTGTGCCTTTACAAAAAGTCTCTATTTCTAAAACTAAGCCACCTGGATACCTTGATAGGTTGTGCAAAGCTAAAGCTGAAGCTTTCAAGACAGCCATGGTCGATAATAATGTTGACCAGTGGAAATGTTACAAAGATGCAAGTGATCTGTTTGACAAGAAGGTAACGAAATTCAACAGATCGGTGGAGAAAAAGGTCTTAAAATCTGGAAACAAGTCGGCATTTCACAAATTTATGAACTCCAGGATAAACAACAAGAAAGCAGTCTCCACTCTGCATAAGGACGATGGTTCACCCGTCGTTTCGGATATGGATAAAGCGGAGCTCTTCGCAGATTTCTTTGAGAGTGTTTACGTTAGTGGGGAAGCGGATAAGTATACACCTAACTCAGGAAACAGCTTTCAGAGAATGCAAGACTCAGTTTGGTTCAGTAGAGAACAAATTGGTGATCTTCTCTCTAAGTGGCCAAGTTCCTCGTCCGAAACACCAAATGGTGCTCCACTTCACTTTATCAAAAGAGTGTCCGCTCATATTTCGAGTCCTTTAGAATTCTTGTTTAACTTAATGTTTTTTCGTGCTGAAGTGCCTAGAAAGTGGAAACATTCTTTTGTAACCCCTAGACCAAAGAAGCCTCCGTATAATAATCTAAGTATTTATAAGCCAGTAAGTATTACCTCAGTTTTCTGTAGGCTTTTTGAAAAAAATCTCAACATGTGCATCGCTAATCAAATCGAAATTAGAATCAAATCGTATCTTTTCTCACTGTCAACACGGGTTCAGGAAAGGAAAGTCGACAGAAGCACAGTTATTAGAATCTCTTGGTGATTGGACTTCGGGTATAGATGACAAGCGTTATGTGGATGTGACTTTGAAAAAGCATTTGATATAGTCTCTCATAATCTCCTTCTATTGATGTTAAATCAGGTTGGGATCCATTCCCGAATAATTGCTTGGATCAAAAGCTTTATCCTACATCGTACTTTTCAAGTTCGAGTACATGGTAGTTTATCTAGTGTGAGGCAGCACCTAGTGGTGTTCCTCAGGGTGCAGTGTTATCACCTTTGTTGTTTATTATCTACGTATATGATTTACCACAAAAAATTGAACGCCGTGGAGTTACTTGTAAGATGTTTGCGAACGATATTAAGATCTTTAGTTGCTTGCAAAATGTATGACGTCAACAGAACTGCTCTGGTAAATGTTCATAGTGTTAGCGACCTTGACTTTCTTCTTGACTTAAAGCTTAGCTTTGAGGAAAACTGTAAGAAGATTTCTAGCAAAGCCGGACAAAGGTTGTCCCTCCTATTCATGTCCCTCAGTTCTAGAGCTCCTTCTCTTCTCATTAAGGCATATAAAATTTATGTACGCCCAATTCTCGAATACGGCACGTGTGTAATTTGTCCGCGGAAGAGGTCCGGAATCAACAGGCTAAAGAAAGTCCAGAGTAGTTTCACCAGGAAGCTGTTCATTCGTGCCCTTGGGTTCACATACAGCAGCATTCCTCGTGGAATTATTAGAAACAATATGTTAAATCTTGATAGTCTCCAACTTACTAGGGAAGGGCTTCGACCTTCCATGGAACTTCAAGATGAGACCAGGATCATTAGAAAGAGCTCTGAATGCTGATTACGAATATGTGTGTTAAAATTGCAAAATGAAATTCCTGAGCGAGTTATGACCTGCCGAATGCGACGGGCCTCACCACAGGCAGGCGTGCGATGCACCTGGCGCGAGAATGGTGAGTCATCGGGGCCCCGTAAGAGGGGACCACCAGCTGCGGCGGTCGCGTAGGGGTAGTGCTCTTCCTCGTCAGGTTCGACGTCGTTGGTTCGGTCCCCGTTGCTGCCGGTTTTTTTTGCACACCATAATTTATCTTCGAAATGATCTTTTGTTCTGAATAATGGCACGTATTTGATTAAATAGCGAGGCAAACTACCATACGGCTTGTAAAAATGCTTGAAGGCAAGAAACTGGTATGATCAAATTTTTATTTACTATTTTGCGCAAGTAGAGTTCAAATCATATAATGAGCAACTAGAGGTGTTTCTAACAACCTTGGCATTCGTGGAACAAAGCAAAAAAATGTGTGAAGCAAAAAGGGAAGTGGTAAGTGTAGGATGAGGAAGAACAAAATGTCGTTGATCTATTGCACTTTTGACTGATCGGGAAGCGCAAAATGTCGTTGATCTACTGCTTTTTCTTCACTCACTATGTCCTTTCCACCAGCAAAGGTGGCGTCCATTCTTCTTGTTGAATTTGGGGTGCCAGACGACAACGATGCACCAACTCGTGAAGAGAAGAAAATCGCTAGAAGGTTCACAGCTATTCTACGTGACGGTACGGCAGCTTCAGTTGATATGGAAACGGATGAAAATTTGGGATCAGATGTGTCTACAGATGACGAGTCCGACTGGGACCATTGTGATGACGAGGGCGAAGAAAACTCGAGTACCATCCATCAGAATGTTATTCACTTTGACACCACAGCTGTGACTGTCGATCAGGTATGCTCGTCTGTTGCATATCATTTTCAGTGTATGAGCATTTTTCATTTCTAGGTAACGAAGGCTATTCAGCACTACAGAAGCTCGTCGAAAGGATGTCGATCGTTGTCGAGCATGGGAGCAAGATTTCGTTGGATAAGAAATGACGACCATTTGAGGAAGCTTCGCAGGATCGAAAATGAGCACCAAGAGGCGCTGGAAACGAGGGCTCGTCCTTCTCTGCAGATGAAAAGGATTGCTGCTCTTCTATATGAAGAATTGAAAGAGAAAATGGCAACAGGTTGAATTCCACTTCTAACTGACCTTTTAGGTTCCTTTTCTGAGCTTTAGCAAATGCTACACGAATTCAGGCGTTACACTACATGACGAGAATTTACGCAATATGGCACTTCACCTGTCCCGTGTAAACAACGTCGAGGGCTTCAAAGCAAGTTCCTTTTGGATAAAGTCGTTCAAACGACGCTGTGGAATTGTGTGGAGGAAAATCACGACATTCGTGACAAAAATAAACTACAGAAATCGTGAGGAAATTGAACTCAAAGCCCAGCAGTTTGTGAGCGCTGTTAGGAAAGATATGGAACGCAAACCGCTGGCTTGCTTCTGCAACGGAGATTAGTCAGGGTTTGTGAGAGAAATGACCACAGCAAAATCACTAGCACCGGTGGGAGTTAAAAAGGTAAGCATATTATACTGGTAGCTCCTCTCTTTACAAATACTACCTTATGATGTTTTCAGGTTGAGAGAGTTGTTGAAAGTAGGGTAGCAATGACACATTCGTATACCGTCCTCCCGCTACTTCATGCTGACGGAAAGTTGGGAAAAAAACTATGCGTGGTCCTCCAAGAAAAAGATGGAACATTTCCGCAGCGTGGTCACTATGAAGCTCCAAACCTTGTGGTCAGAGCGGCTACTTCACACATGATGACCAAAGACCTCATGGTCGATTGGATTAAGACTTGCGTATTTAACTCAAGGAGTAATCAAGAAGTCTACCTCATCGTGGACTCATGGACATCTTTTCGTGATATAGAAACCATTGAGAAAGCTGTCCCCGAAGGTGCGTACATTTACAACCATCTCAACACATTAATGAAGTAATCTTTCTGATTTACTGTTGTGGTCATCTTTGCAGGCTGCCAAATCACTGTGCGCAATATTCCGGTCGCTGATTCAACCTCTAGACGTTTTTTTCTTCGGTTCGATGAAAAACGTTATGAAAAGGGTCAGGTCGTTTGCTATGCCAAATAGCGTGGAGTTCAACATGACCCAGAGAAACAACCTACTGAAGGTTCTACTGCAGATTTACCGTATGTTTTGTTCCCCTAGGTTGTCAAACTTTTCAATACTCGTGGCATAAGGCAGGGTACATCGATAATCACCCAGGTGTGTTTGTCACTCCTGGTGAATATCTGTTTGATCTTGCTACAATTGACTGTTTTGCTGCTGGTTGTAAAGAGGCTGCATGTATACGATGTGCAGTGTGTGAGCAACACGTCTGCTTCACGCATTTTTTGCTTTGTTCCACGAATGCCAAGGTTGTTAGAAACACCTCTAGTTGTTCAATATATGATTTGGACTCTACTTGCGCAAAATAGTAAATAAAAACTTGACCACACCAGTTTCTTGCATTCAAGCATTTTTACAAGCGTGTATGGTAGTTTTCCTCGCTATTTAATCAAATACGTGTCATAATTCAGAACAAAAGATCATTTCGAAGATAAATTATGGTATGCAAGAAAACCGGCAGCAATGGGGACCGAACCAACGACGTCGCGCCTGACGAGGAGGAACACTACCCCTACGCCACCCCCGCAGCTGGCGGTCCCCTCTTAGTCCCCTGTTATACTCCCGCGGGAGCTTCCGCGGATGGGCGGAAATCGCGTCGGGACCCCGCGCCGGGCCACTCGTCGCGGCCCGCCACCGTGCACCATTGGTCCTCGGACGTTCCGGGACGCTCCCGCGGGAGTATAACAGAGGCCTTACGGAGCTCCGATGACTCACCATTCTCTCGCCAGGTGCATCGCACGGCCTGCCTGTGGTGAGGCCCGTCGCATTTGGCAGGCCATAATTCGCTCAGGAATTTCATTTTGCAATGTTATCACCCACACTCGTAATCAGCATTCCGAGCTCTTTCTAATGATCCTGGTCTCATCTTGAAGTTCCATGGGAGGTCGAAACCCTTCCCTAGTTAGAAGGAAAAAGAACGATCTCATCATGATGTATAAAATAATGTAAACGTTAATAGGGTTGAATCCTCACAAATTCTTCAAACTTACATGTTCACGTACGCGAGGGCTAGAGCAAGAATTGGTCTTTAAGCAACCCAAAACAACACTTAGGCGTCATTTTTTCGCTTTCAGAGCGGGATCGGAGTGCTCCAGACTGAGCAAAAACGTGCAAATTCCTAGTAGTTTAACAAAATTCAAAAAACTTATATCCCTGCACCTGAAATAACGACATCTAGTTGTTGTCGACCGTTTCTGTTCGTTTCTTAAACACTGTGTTGATTTATGCGCTTTAAGACTTCGCTTGATTATGTTTTATGGATTTATGCTGATTATTTTTTTAACGTTTTGTTGTTGTCGTTTTTCTTCCCACATGTGGCATCACATGTAATAAATCAAATAAAATAAAATCATATCCTGATTGCTTGCATTTAAAAACGTTGGCTCTACCAGAAAATAAGCAGAAATTCATCGTGAGCGTTAGCGTGCTCTAAGATTTCAAACAAGGCATGAGTGAACCCCAATTCCTTTGAACTCTGCATTGGAGCTATAGAGAGGACTGTAAGATCTATCGTAGTCGGGAGCACATATGTACATATGTATGTAAAAACTGTGTAACAAATTGACTTGGGATTCACAGAGCGGCTTCTAGAGGACAAAATAGGGCCTATGCTTACAAATCACTTACAAAAAAAAAGCATTCGGTTTCGGTTGTAAACAGACAAAGCTTTAAGCCTCCCCCCAACTATGATGGATCCAGATTATAACATTTCAGATGGACGTTAGCACGTGGCATGCGGTTTTCTGTACCCACCTCACTATGATAGATCCTGTTATAGCATGTCAGGCGGCGGTCAGCTGTATTTGAATGCGTTTTGCCCACCGAGACATATTTACAACCGCGGTGATTTTTTGTTTTTCGCCTGTCTGTTTTTAGGTTCTATTTTGTCATATTGAGGTGATTGAGCCTGATAACAATTGGTCGCATAAATTTTAGTTATGTGCCCTTCCGACTAGGATAGTTCGGACTGTATTTCGAGGTGTCAGTGTTTCAAGTGACTCAAGCGGTTTCATGATAGAGGCGACAATCTTGAAGACCGCGATCACAAGAGAAGTTTCAATTTGAATGCTCCCATACGACCATTGAACCCCTTCTGCACGCGATCGGCTAGAACAATCAAGCGGTAGATGGGTGCCTCACTTGCTCATGCACGCGACGAAGGCTTCTCGCAAAAGCTTGGCCTGCTCCCTTTTCTTTTTCCCTGGCTCAAGAGGAGCGTCCTGCCACATTCCCTGACACGCACCTTCGGACTACTGGCTCTTAACTCCATGAGGTAGGTGTTGGCTGAGAAGAAATTCGAATTCGTCCTTGGATTTCTTCAAGTCCAAATCAGTCGCTTTCTACTATGAGGGTGTAACCAACATTGACTACCTGCACGCTCGACGGAGAATTTCCATGGATAATTGAGGAGAGTATACCGTATCATGGAATAAAGGTGTTCCATTCCTGATTGTGATTTACATAGAAATAAGAAAAACTCGTTTATTTCTTGACAACCAAATGTGTACATGTGGAGAATAGCCTTCCTCATGGTGGTGACCATGGAAGATAGCTAGCACTTTATCACTACCAACCTAATTATTTCCTCGAAGTAACGACAGTCCATCGATTGGACAGGTCGTCGATTCATGAACGGAAAACCAGGGTACGGATCCTGTGTGGGGTCCTAATTCAACCCTGGCGTTGGATTGTGGACGTCAAATGCGCATCCATGCTGCCTCCACTCTGTATCTCGTAGAAGTGGATTTCGCCAAATGTTCAACGGCCCAGCGCTCGCCAAACGCCTAGTTGGGACGCCTCAATTTCCGAGAATAAATTACCTTGACAGTCTTCTTGTGTTTTTAGATCTTCTGATCTTCTTTACAGGAAAACCGGCTTTACTAGACAGAATAGGATATGCGCGATATGGTATGGCCGAATCTTCAAAAAGATCCGATGAATTTTGTCTAGTCTCTATCGAATATGCGTGGAGCACCCGTTCTCGTCGCGGCGATAAGCAGATACTGAGTGTCCTAATGCGAAAAGGAATCATAGACGAAGTCGATCGGGCTCCGTTGATACCGGATACCGTTTATTGTCCAACAGCAATAGCATTTGGTCGAAACCTGTATATAGTCATTCTCCCTACCTCTCCTTCCTCCGCCAGTATCTCTCCTTACCAACGTGCCGGCAGAGAAGCTCAACAGGTCCAGGTCTTTTGAAAACCCAATGCATGCCGCACAAAGTTTGTGACAAGTGTGCTGGATCTGGACTCACGTTGTGCGGAGTTTGTAGCATGTCTTCTGAATCTGGACGCATATTGCATAGGATCTGTGACACGTTTTCTGAGTGCGACACAGGTGTCACGACGTGGCCGCGACGCCTGTGGCACACATCTTCTACATCCCGATGTAAGTGGCGTAACGTTTGGTACAATGTCCATGTTACGCGTTCTGAATCCCAGCGCTCGGCGCATGATGCCCATTTATACCCTGACGCGGTGCCCGCTTAATATATCGTGAACTTGGGCGATCTGCTACCAAGGTTATCAATTCGCCAACAATTGCCCTTGGCTAAGCTCATAGAAAGATTGGCTGACATACACCGCCGTATCGAAGACTCTTGGCTTAGGTCCTCCCTCCTCGAGACGGACAACGTGACCCACAAATTATTTAGACATATAAACAGCGGTGAATATTATGTGGGGTATAAAAATATCGCTGCATGCCCCTTGCATGAGAATGAGGTTCCCAAAATTGCAAAAGATATGTCCATACAGGAGCAACTCTTACCTTTCGTCCACAATTGGATTACAGAATTCACTTGGCTGACTGGTCGACACACCGTTTCGAGAGAATAATAAGGTTGAGAGTGGTAGCGTGGTAGCGTATAATAAGGTTGATACCGCATCGTCCAGATCTACACTTCAGGTAGTTCCCTGGTTAGAATCTGTTCAAAGATACATCGCAGTGAGATAACTGCTGTTCCGGGAACAACGAAAATTATGCAGCTGAAAGTATCGCGAGGCGACGGCGTAAGCGTCCTTCATCGCTGAGCAATGTGCTAATTGCACTCGCTCTCACTGGGGTTCAACTTTGAAAAAGGCCTGTGAAGAGTGCGACACAGATGCTGCATCGCTACGCAAAGCTCTGAACAGCTTGCCTTAAGAAACCTTCGACCAAAAACTATTCAAATTAATATGAACTGGTGCAACTCACCTTAACTGCTGCAGCCAAATGTGCTGCTATATGGTCGTAGTCGGGTATTGAATTGTAGTGAAGAGTGTCAATGTAGAGGATGATATTGGTCATGTACTCCTCAGGCGTGTCTTTCAGAAACTTGAATGGAAGCACTGTTACTCATTCATTGACCTCACATACACTATTATCGAAGCACCACCTTCTTTAGATTCTGCTTAATTCGCACTTGCTTTTTCATGTGTTTGATTTCCTCTAGCTGAGTAGGCTGAAAATTTAGATTGCAGTGAGAAAAAGCAAATCCGATTCTCTTGTGTTCCGCTCTACTGTGAGAGGAAAATTTAAATGAGCATCGTTCTATGCAAAGGCCACAACTCCGTGCTTGATTCCCAAAAACATTCATTCTAAAAAGTTATTCAATTCGAGGACCTGAGAATGCTAGGGCTCGCATCAAGCTAGGATACTAAACTTGTCTGCCAAAGATACAAGATAAAATCATGTCTATCGGCCTGTCTAACGGACAGCTAACTGACAAGTCAAACCGGTTCTAGTTATTAGGTAAAATTAAAGAATATAGGAATCGATTCGCGTCGCTTTTATTTTCTTGTCTCTTCATGGATGGTTGTGTTGAGTGAAGTTTATGGTCATCGGTTTAAGTACACCTTGTCAAGAATGGGTAATAAAGCTTGTCCATATCCCCATCCTATGGAGGTCATTGTTTAGTTCGCTCAACCTTAGGCGCAAAAACCCTCAGTCTTACGTTCACCGTTTCCAAGCGCCCTGTAAGACATTTCATTTTCAAAACAAATTGCGCTTCACAACTGTTGAAGTTTTGCTCTCGATGCTGCAGGGATAATGTATCCTTGCGTAGGTGTGGATTCAGAAGCACGTCAGGCTCTCTCCTGCTGGTATCCGATAGCAGAAAACACAAGTATCAAGCCAGAGAAACTTATAGGGAAAATAAAATAAGACCCGACTTCAAGCAGCAGGACTGGGCCTCTTGGCTGAAGCTCTATGCAACGAAGCTTAGCATCAGTCTACTGACTCCGAATTACGAGACTTTGCTTGTTCAGACTTGCGATTTACGCATTTTGCTAATTCCCTTGACTTTTTCAGTGTCCATGTATATGTACATTCCTCTGAATAGTACCATGAAGGAGCCTATTCTCACCGACTGCTTCTGCGGCTAATGAACGTGCCCGTGCCTCTATCCTGAGCATTTTAATATTTAGTGACGCACCTTCATGTCCTGCCACGGAAGTTGTCCTATCATGAACTCAACGACCATGTACCACCATGATTCTAAATCGTCCTTGCGGGACTGCTCTTTCTGAAAGGAGTAACCCTAAAAATATTCAAATTTCCATGCGTTTTACCATGACGTGAAGATATAAAGCGTGGCATTGTATGTCATGGTTGGCAGCAGGACGTGCCCAATTGAGTTCCTAAGTGAATTTGTGGTGTTGCCGTTTGATATGCCTACTCTGCGCCATTTTAGAGACCCAACTTGGGGGGTCTGTTTCCTTTGCGCGTTTCTAAACCAAACGTGCTTTCCAGCTTGTTTACAAAATTTGGGTACTAGATCTAAAAGTAGGTCAAATGTTGGACTTAACTAACACGCAGAGTCTGTTACGAGGAACCATTATTTTGTTTTAAACGGTAGCTGTGGACAAATGGAGCACTATGGAAATATCGTTGTCAACTGGTCTTTCTACTGTTCTAAAATGGCACAAACAATGGTGATGGTAATTATGGTTTCCTTCCTTTCGCTGCAATTTGACATGGAGAGCTTCGATTAATCTTTTTACGATGTGTAATGCCAGAATCTAACGGCACCGCACGCAATCTCGTCCTCTTGCTTCATATCGTGGTAGGAGACACGCTCCCAGACAGACGCTGCGCCGACACGAGTCGTCGCTGTGCCGCATGATCTTTCATGCTGCTAGTGTAACAACGGTTCTTGGCGGCATTCCGCCACACTTTGCAGTCAGGGATGGGCGGAATTTCTGATTCCTGATTTTCTGGCTATTTTTTCTCACCTGCTTTCTAGGAGAAGGGGCAAAATTTAGTCAGGAAAGAGAAAATGCACTTCCAGCTCAAACACCACCCATAAAGGTTCTAAGATGTATGTCTGAATTATTAAAATGCATACCAGTGCGAGAGTCCACATCCTCCAAATCGTAGAAAAATTTATTTCTTTTTGCAATTCATTTTCCTTAAGCCTCGAGTGGTTGTTACTGAGGTTATAAGCTCTCATAACGGTGTGTTGTTGCGATCAAAATTTTAGTGCCAAACGAGACTCCAACCCTCACCACCTGCTAATCGAGAGGAACGCTCTACGTCACTCCTGCACCCGTGCGTTGATGTTTGATCGAACGCAACATGAACACCTTGTGGAACCGATCAGCATTTACTCGTATATCAGAATGACCCGACCGCTGATATCAGCATGAAACCATTCAAGCTGATGTACTTGATATTAGCCATAATTCAGAAATAGTTCAATTCATTTCATTTAAGGCCAGGTTTCTGCTAATGTGGTTGCCACCTCTTATGATGATGCTTTACTGCAATCAAAGCTCTAGCGCCAGGTGGGACTCGAACCCGCACCTACTTCTATTCTGTGTTCGCTTTTTCAAGTGAGACTGCAAGCGGATCGGTGGCTCGGCGGCGAGTGACCTTCCTCTATAGTGAGAACCAGATATCTGGTTCCCGGCATTGCTGAATTTTTGCATCTACAATGTTCATTCCTTGTTTTATAAGTATCACCTTCCCAACTTTTCATCGTCATATATTTCACTCCAGGCTCCCAAATGAGTGTTCAGAAACAGCTTTTCATCGGCTGCTCTCAATACATAGAACACTTTGTATTTTGCTGCATGTCTTCGGCAGATTCATTGGCTAGATCGAATAAAGCCAACATAAATAAAGCGACAGCAATCATGAACAGGGCAGATTGCACCGGTCTATAAGTCCAAAATGAGCGTCCATTCGTCGTCACCTGACATGCACGCACATGCTCTTGGGAGAACAGGTGGTTCTTGCACACGTCCAGTGGTACTTTCCGTCGAAGCTTTACAAATAGCAGGCAGGTGGCTACCGCTATCCCAGCAGGTCAGTGATTATAGTTACCATCATTTTCTTGCGTTCCGCTGGACGGCACACTTTTATTACCCGACAAGTGGTCGAAAAAACTTACCCAAACGTCGCTTAGAGGGGTTATCTGTGGTTCTGATCACGAATATGTTATCCCTTTTTGAAATATCTGTGGATTACGATTGTTTTTGGAAGGTTCGAGTAAGGAGCTGGGTATATTATAGGCACCGCTGACAGAGGTTCCGGCACTGCCCATAAGGTTCGACTCGTCTCGACTTCTGCTCCCTAAAGGACATTTTCTCTGCGGGGTAATCTATAGCGCTGCCGATTTCTTCACTAGAAAACGTTGCCCCCTTTAATATGCTTTTATCTAATCTAGAACTTTATTGTATTAACCTTCCTGTTTTGGTAGCTTATATTTAAAAAAACTTTTACTATTGTCGCATAGGTAATTATTAGTAATATTTTAGTTATACTGTTGTAGTTTAAGTAACTCTTTAGAAATTTTTTGTTTTCTGTTTTCTTGCGTTTTTGCCTTTTTGTTTTCTGTTTTCCAACAGATGCGATTTTCTGCTTACTATTTTCTGGGATTTAAAAAAAATTACTCCCATCCCTGTTTGCAGTGCGGCATGGTTCCTCTGATTGTAAGGGGGTCATCCGCCTCAATCCATCCGGACTGCGGAGAAAATGCCCGAATTTCACGGTGAGCGTCGCGTGCGGAGAAAATGCTCACAGCGATGAGAAAAGATGCAGGCATCCAGGGAGAAAATGCCCACGTCAAAAGGAGGAAATACCCGCAACACTGGGATAAAATGCCCGGTCAACGAGGAGAACACACAGTATACCAGAATATCATTCAGTAACAAGCAAATGCGCCATAATGAAGCTGTGGGCAGTAGATACCATCAGGGAAACCGGATAGGAATATGTACGAAACTATAGAGAAAATCCTTCATTATAAGAGTCATCCGGATACTCAGTTAATCTAACGCTTTATTGGAATTTAAGCTTCAGTAGGAAGTGCGTTGAGACGTTCAAGCATGAAAAATACTCTATATTGCAAAATAAGGGCGCTCGAAAATTCGTGGTAAATTACTGCGCCGCATTTCGGCTCATTTGTCTGACAGCTAAAACGCTTTCGTCGGCGTCTTTTCAAGGTTTTTGGTAAAATCCTCTATGTAGCAATGAACCATCTATTCTTGTAGTCAAATCTTTTATGCAGTTATGTGGAAATATTTGAAAAAAAACAACACAAGGCTCCCAAAAAACTCTAAAGAAAATTCGATACTAATAGAAACTTCAAGAAAAAAGCTCAACCAGCTCTGTGGTGTTTTAGAGGAATTAACTACAATTGAAAAGCAAAGAAGTGCTGAAGTATCTATGTTCAAATCCTGTTTTAGTGAATAATAAAGAAAGGGTTTGTCAAAAATGATGCCATCAAAAGAAAAATCTCAGTAAAATGCACTCCACAATATGTAAATAAGTTCCCAATTCTACAATTTTTCCTCTTTCAATAGTAATTTTGAAACGCATACAACATTCTGGCGGACATCACTTCATGTGGCGTCTAATTAACTCAAGAAATGCAAAAATTGTGATTATCTATAGTTCTGTAACTCACTGCCTCGAAAACTTAGATTAATCTAACAGATCGATTCCAGGTGATGTGTTTGCTTTACAGTTTTATGTACTGGACATCGAGTTTTGAGAGAAAATGCTTTTAGTGCTCCTTTGAGTGTTCTTTTTGCATGACACGCTGAGTTAGTCGGTGCATGCAATAATGCGCGAAGCATATTTCCTTTTATTCCAGAAACTTCTGAAACGGTGACGTCACTAAGTGTGCAGGTGAATCCAAATAGCACATATACATTCTACCGGTTGCGCCAGCGGCTAGTGTTGTTGAAAATCCTTTGGTTTCTTGATGTACACGTGTTGCTTGTTCTGCTCGTATCCGTTCACGTTATTTCAATGTTTTGTTGACGCGTGAGTGTCGACAAGACATTGAAATATTCAGTAGTCACGGATTTTTCCCCTTACGTGCTTTTTGTAGTGTTTTCTTCTTCATATTGCTAGGATTTTGCCTTTTCTTGGATCAATTTTTGTAGTAATCCCGTGCTTTTAATTAGGTTTGTAGTTAGCCTTTGGTTTTTGTTTATTCTTTGTACGATGAGCTTCCCGCATAAAACAAGCCCGGGAAGACGAGCACACATAATAATAGACAATGAAAAGTGGATGACAAAGTAGATATAGCAAAACGAAAATCACTGAAACCTTGAACCTTTGCGCATTTCTCCCAAAAATAGCGGCAAGGTCATTCTGCAATACTCTGACACAGGCCTAAAAGAGATATTTAGCCACCGAGGATCGAACCACTCCCACCACACTGCTTCCTTATCCACTTTTCCTAGTGCCCCACCACGAGTGGTGTCTGTGGTTTATTTGACAAGAGCAAAACCAAGGTTAAATGATTCCGTTAAAACTGCAAAACTTCAACTGTCGATTGCAGCTACTGTGTCAGGCCTAGGTAAGGAAGGCGGGCCGAAGGAAAGGGTGGCCCAAAGCGGCGCATGGTGTAGAATCGCGCTAGGACCCCATGCTTTCGAGTAGGCCCGGGCTACCGTACCACAATCAAATTTAAGTCGCGAAAGGTCGTTCTGGAAAGATTTGGAAACACGAAGCGGCGGGATTCGCGAGAGTTCTCCTGCTGAAGTCCCGAGTTCGGCGTAAGGAACCGATTTGGGCGCGCTCCCTATTCCTTCGGCCGGTGCTCCCACATTGTTGTATCTCACTGTGCTGCTGTTTGTAGCCCCTTTGTTTTCTTTGATTTGATATCTTTTTTGTCATATCGTTGTTCGTTGCCCCATTTCGTTAAGTAAAGGTTCGGTTTATTGTTTTCCGATTTCCGTCCTCACGGCGTTCGTAATGCTGGTATACCTGTACTCAGCCACAACTTTGGCACATCCGGCCTACAACTGAACACTTATTTAGAATCAGCGTACGGAGCTCCGTCTCAATACACGTCATCCGAAAGTTCCTCTGCAACCTAGAGGCCTCTACTTGAAGGGTAACGTCTCACCATACTAAGCGCCGTAATGCTGTCGTATCGAGGTGTGCCGCGAAAAGCGGCCTGCTCCCGTTGCAATCGTAAGTCTTTGCCTTCAGACCTGAAAGATGCGGATGCCAAAGTGAAACGAAAGACACGAGGCCTCATAATGCCACAGCAAGGAATGCCTTCACACGGCGCTATCCATTATAACCTGCCTGTATTTTCGGGAAAACTTGAAATCCAAGATGTAGACTGTGTGCAGGTTCTTGTCTGCTTCTCGTCCAATGGCGAAATTGTCTGGCTTGATGTCGCGATGTATGTATCCACACTTGAAAAATGTTATTAATTTAAAATGTTTGGGATTTGTTCGTTTCAGATGTCTGCAGCAACGAGCGGGTGCCCAAATATCCTGAAATCACTCACATAGTGCAGGTCACGAATAGACGCTAGGCACTGTTCTCCAACGCGCAGTGCCGTCACCATGGAAAACTTTTTATCTGGACAGTCGGCTTGCAGATCGAGCAGATTTCTTCCAACCTTCAAAGGAAAAAAGATTCTGAAGGCTTCTATAGACATTAACTATGAAAGAAGAGATGTGCAGAACTCGTTTTGGCGCCTTACTTAGTAGCTATGGCTGCTGACTTACTCGTATTTTTCGAAAAATTCAGTACTTTCCGCCCTTTGAATTTATCCATGTAGTTGAGGGGTACACGTGTGGTCCAGATGTAAGGGAATGCTATCATGACAATGCGTCTTCGTGGCCGGCAGTTAGAAGCTGCGTTGACCAGGTACCGGACTTGTCAATGACTAAGCCCTTGGATAAGCGGGGTATAAAGGTATGATACCAACAGTGAACCATTCATCTTTACTCTTATACCCCTCATTCCCTGGGTTTAGTTGTTCATGAGCCCGGTCCCTGAAAGACTGGAAGACGGGCAACCATCACAATGTTAAATTTTTTCTAGTCATATGCCTTAATATTGGTAACACAATACTGCTGCGACGAGCGACAGTGCCAAGGGAGTCCACACCACGAGCATTGGTATTATGTGCATAGATTCACTTGGAAACACTGAGACAATAATCAAATCAAATTTAAGTGCAATATTGGAAGAAAATTTGTAAAAATTTAGCATTAAAGTACTGGCATATGCGATCGTCCAAAGAACTAGGTATAATTGAAACGCAAGAAATTTTTCCATAGTTGAGCCCGCTGTGACGTATGAAATAGAGTAAATACCATTTATAAAGTATCCCGCTGACTCGACTACTTGCATTAAAAAGAAAAAATGGAGCGGTAACGGTATTTACAGTTACTTTCTTATTGTTAGAAAAATTAAAATTTTTAGATGGTATTTTCTATTTTTTATGAAGAGCCGATCATAATCAATAACGTAATAAAATGGTTTATGAAAACTGGGAAAGAACTAGCCTGATGGCAACATTGCACAGCTTTTAGATCTGTCTCAAGGAATATAAATGTTAAAGAATTTTTTTGATATTTTTTTGGAAATTTCGTATATGATGAATTATTGCTGGAGCCATTCTGAACGGATTCAAGGAAACGAATTAGTGCACTAGAGCTGCTCATGACAGAGTGTTATAATTTTGTCCTTAACCAGTAGGGTCGAGCTATGAACTATGAGCTATCATGAAGTTATCACGATTTCATGGTAAAAGACGAAAACAAAGAGAAATTGTAGCCCGACACAACATTTAGCATGAGCGCCACATCGCCGAACTTAATGAACATCCAAGCTCATTTCTTTTCTCAGAACTTCTTATTTTATCTATTGTCTTGTGTTCTAAAGAATTTTAAGGATTAGGTGGACTCTTCAATGGTTTTGAAAATGGGCATTTGTGTTCAATTTTTGTGTAACACCTTAGAACTACCTCAGCTACAGAATTATGTGCAGGGATTGGTTCGCCTACTTATTTAACCTTGTTGGATCGTCGAAAAGAGGGCTTGCTATAGAGCCACTACCGGAATGCAGCTGGCGCTCCTTCCAACGCTTTGGCGGCAAAAATTTCCCGCTTAGATGTGTAATAGAATTCTTACCAGTTTCAGGATGATGAACACAAAACGATCCTCTACTAATCCGCGATCTTCAAACGTGAGAAAGTGAGGCGAGGAGTAGCTCTTCAACGCTTCGTAGACTTTCGCCTCATGTCTCAATGTCTTAAAGTATGATTATTTTTTATCATCAGAAAGTAAGCATCATCGATAAAGCAATCACAGATATTTATCTTGCACCGCGGAATCTTGTGTGTTTGTGTTGCTAGATGGAGAAAGACACGGCATATGTGTTAGGTTGATCAATAAGAAATTACTGCTCTTTTAGGGAGATTTTTAGGATAATTACTCATTACATCAATTTGAACAGCATCAAACAGTGTCGCTTTGTCGCCCTGTCTGATTTCTCCAGCATAATGCAGGAGGATCTCCATCTAGGGAAAGACGTTAGCCACTTTGACGCTAATCAACGCTCTTTCTTTGCATCTGACTAATCTAGCTAAAAGCAAGCAGAACGTTTTCGAAAAATGTGGCTGCGTCCATCATTCCCTAACCTATAATTAGAACGACTTTGAAAATCATCTGCAGTCCTAACAAGGCAAATCAAGGTGTCCTACATAGTGTTCGTTGCGATCAGCATGTCTGATAAAACCCTGGCAGGTCTCACTAATTAAGTACTCTAATAGACCAATCTTAATAGAGGGAAAAAATGAAAATCTTAAATACTAGTTTAGTTACTTCATGAAAACATTTCTCAGCTTTAACTCACTGGATTCTTTACTTTCAAACCTTCGCATTTCATAGCCTGTGTTTTTTTGTCTTCAAGACGTAAGACTTGGAACACACAGCCACTTGAACTTTTTGCGAGGACATCTTGTATCTGAAAGTAGTTTTGAGAGCTGTGACAATATTTATAAAATAAAGACACAAAAATCTACCACTATATAATTGAGTTAGCTTCCTGCCCTGTAGATGGTGAGGCGTATCTCACTCAGGTTGGGAACCTGGCTGAGATACACCTCGTGGAATCACGCGCAATCTCATGGAACCCCTTGCGACGCCTCCGCGTACCTCGCGCGGGCAACGTCTGCCGTTCAACATGGGATGTTGTTACAGCAGAGTACGCGTAGCCTCCTCCTGCTTGACAAAACGGCGTTTGCGCGCGTTTCTGAGTGCCTGAATCCAGAAGACGGGTTCCCTTCATCGTACCACAACCTTCTGGAGTCAGAAGAGGAGACACCGTCGTCCTACGACGAGGGATCCCATTCAGAATTGAGCATGAGATGCTGCTGCAGCAGAGGAAGCGCAGCCTTCTCCTGCTTGACACAACGGCGTCTGCGCGCGTTTCCGAGCATATGGATTCAGAATACGGGTTCCCTTCGTCGCGCAACAAGCAGACGGAGTCAAAAGAGGTGACACCGTCGTCGTACGACGAGCGGCCGCATCCAGAATTCTACATGGGATGCTCCTCCAGCCGAGGAAGCACAACCTTCTCTCTATTGACACAACGGCGTCTGCGCGCGTTTCTGAGTCCCTGAATCCAGAAAGAGGGTTCCCATCGTTGCACCGCAACCGTCTGGATTCAGAAGATCGAAATAAAAGGAAGCAGAGGTCTCATCGTCGTCGTACGACGACTGGCCGCATGCAGAACTCAGCGTTATCCCATGTTGAACGGAAAACTTTACCCGTGCCAGGTACGCCTCTGCGTACCTCGCACAGGCAATGTTTGCCGTTCAACATGGGATGTTGTTACAGCAAAGGACGCGTAGCCGCCTTCTGCTTGACAAAACGGCGTTTGCACGCGTTTCTGAGTGCCTGAATCCAGAATACGGGTCCCCTTCGTCGCGCAACAAGCATCTGGAGTCAGAAGAGGTGACACCGTCGTCGTACGACGAGCGGCCGCATCCAGAATTCAGCATTATCCCACGTTGAACGGAAAATTTTACCCACGCGAGATACGCGTTTGCGTACCTCTCACGGGCAACGTTTGCCGTTTAACATGGGAGGTTGCAGCAGAGGAAGCGCAGCCCTCTTCTGCTTGACTCAGCGGCGTCTGCGCGCGTTTCTGAGCGTTTGATTCTGAATACGTGTCACTGACGTCTGCCTTGAGCATGGTAGGACCACTAAGGGGTGGTGGAGAAGGGAAGTAAGGGCCCTTTAGAGTGAACCAGGTGAGCGTCCAGGAAGGAAAGGAACAACCTGAAGGAAGGACCAGGGCGGGGAAGCCAGCAAGAAGAGACCGGTAGGGGGTCTAGTGAAAACAAGGAAGTGGGCCAGGGGTTGGGACCAGGAAGGTGGGGGGGGGGGAAGACCAGTAAAGGCAGACCAGCAATTAGATCTAGAAATAAGAAACGAGTGAGGGGGAAGCTGGAGCCCGGATTCGGAAGACGTGTACACAGTGGAGGGGCCGAAGTACTGCGCAGCACAAACCAATGATGTTACTGGACGGTGTGGAGAAAATGTCTATGATGAAAGATACCGAAGTGGTGAACGACTTGATGCCGATGAAGTACGCAGCAGGTCCTAGATGTTAGCGAACTTTAAGTCTGACAAAAGCTACCTTCTTTAGGTCAGTGATGGTGCAAAGTCGCGCGAAGCGCGCAAGTGCGAGACACGCCTAACGGCGTGTCGGAGCACTTGTTAAAATATAAATATAAATCAAGTCCCGCCTAAAACTAGAGCTTTGGACGTAACAGAACATCGTTACGAGAGATTACAGGTGTGTCTCGCACTTGCGCGCTTCGCACGACTTTGCAGCATCACTGACCTACGGAACGGTCTTTGTAAAACTTAAAGTTCGCTAACATCTAGTACCTACAGCAAACTTTATCGGCATCAAGCCGTTCACCACTTCGTACCCTCACCACAGATATTCTCTTCGGACCGTCCAGCAGTATCATTGGTTTGTGCTGGGCAGTGCTTCTTCTGTCCCTCAGGCTGCTCCTCCTCAACCGTTCTCGTGCTCTACAGCTTGCGTTTCCAGGTATCGTTGATATGTCTTCCGAATCCGGACGCCAGGTTCCCCTCACTCGTTTCTTCTTACTGGATCTAATTACTGATCCGCCTTTACTGGCCTTTCCCCCCACCTTCATGGTCCCAACTCCTGGCCCACTTCTTTGTTTCCACTATTGATCCCTTACTGGTCTCTTCTTGCCGGTTTTCCCGTTCTGGTCCCTCCTCCAGGTTGTTCCTTTCCTTCCTGTTCGCTCTCCTGGTCCACCCTAGAGGTACCCTTACTGCTCTTCTCCACCACCCATAGTGGTAATCCCATGCTCAAGGCAGACATCGGTGACACATATTCAGGACGCTCGTTGTGCGACGTTGGGGACCCGTCTTTGCCGCTGTGTCAAGCAGGAGGAGGCTCTCTCTGCTGGTTGCAACACCCCATGTTGAACGGCAAACGCGCGAGGTACGCAAAGGCGGTACGCGCGAGGTACGCAAAGGCGGTAAAATTTTCCGTTCAGCATGGAAGAATGCTGAATTCTGAGGACGGCCGCTCGTGGCACGACGTCGGTGACACCTATTCTGACTCCACACCGTTATTGCACGTCGTAGTGGACCCGTCTTCCGAATCCAGAAGCTCAGAAGCGCGCGCAGTTGGAGGTGTGCCGAGCATGAAGAGACTGCGCAGATGGCAGATTCCTTACTTCCCGCATGAATTCCCTTACGTCTCCCTTCTTGCTGGTTCCCCGTTCTGGTCCCGCCTTTAGGTCCCTTCTTCCTGGTCGCTCTCTCGCCCCCCTCGTAGTCCTTACTTCTCTACCCCAATTAAGCTGCTCTCCCACGCTCATGGCACGACGAAGGCGAGCGAACGCCCATTGCGCGACATTGGTGTCACATCTTCTAAATCCGGTATCTCTTTATGGTAATGGATCCCCTTGCTGATCCCCCTTTTTGCCCCCCCCCCCCTTATTGGTAAATCCCTACCGGTCCCCCTTATTTCTTTCACCCTTATTGGTGACACCTCCTTACCTGCTTCAATGTTCCCCATTTGACCCCACATCCCAATCCCTCCTCGAGGTTGCTCTTTGCTCGCTGCTATCGGTTCTTCACCCTTTTAGTGATCCTCCCATGCACATGGCACGATGTCAACGGCACGACTTCTGAATCTGGACGCTCAGAATCGCTCGCAGGTGCCGCTGTTCTAAGCAGTAGAAGACTGCGCTTCTCCTGTTGGGCAATATTCCAGGTTGAATAGCAAATTTTGTCAGATAGATGACGAGATGTATCACCACGTATGTTAGATCATTCAAACGTCATCGACCGCTAACTCAACTATATAGTGCTAAATAGATAGTATCTCAGAAAACAAACATTTGTACGCGACTCGCTATTGAGAAACTATCCTGATTTTACGTAAAAGGCACTAATCGTTTGCAGTTCGAACAAGCAATTGTGCCGAAGGCATATTAGATGCAAAACGGATGACCTTGATTGCGGCTTAATTTCCGATTAATAAAACCCCAAATTGGAAGGCTTCGTGGTCTACTTTCATTCTTCAATGGTGTAATTTCATCTAGGTTTTTCTTAACCTTTGAAAAAAACCGCGTATAAAAATCTACGACGATGGAGAAACTGCGTTGCGAAATGTCTCTGTGACGCGCTTTACGGAAAGCCCTGTGAATTCACTGCTGATATTGCTGCAATCGTGTTGATAAAATGTGCATTGCAACAGATTGGATTTCATTTTTTAGGACTGAAGAAAACTCAGAGTGCGAACATTAATAGAGTTCTGGCTACTGCGTCGCAAAGAAATTGGTGTGTTGTTCCAACACATTTGTTCTCTTTTAAATGTATAATTATATAATAATAATTATTATATGTTTGATCTCGTAACTGTTTATCAATAAAAATGCTTAGATTAATCTAAGAATATTCACAGTGCAGTAGCTATATGTAAGCAAAAACCTCTTCGGATATTCGATCACACCTAAAATAAGAGCGATAAGCCTTGCGTGTGAAAAGAGATACGAACTTACGTTTCTGTGCAAAATCCCCATTTGATTTCCTGGATCTATCCTAGTCGGAGAGGAGCACTACTGGAAAAGAGGAACAAACACAAACAGAGGATCTGTATCCTGTCCCGACCAGGAAGTGGTAAGGAGAGCTTTCATGATCATCACTGTAAAAAAATAGATCACTTTCAATTTTGATAGCAATCCTCAACAGACAGAGTGACGTGCTCCCTCTCACTGGGATAGATCTGAATCCCTGCCTAGAGTTCCGTAATTCGGTTATCTGTAAGTTAAAATAAGTTATCTAGAAGTGCTCCATTAGTTCGCCCATTCTTCACTCCTTCCGGTGTCCGAGCTGTTGCCTTAACCTAGCTACAACAAAGCTACCATTATATCTCCTTCCATGATTAGAAGATGTGTCTAGCTCCACTTACTACTTAAAATTTTCACATTAAACGACTCGAGAAAATATTTCTAGGTCTGGTTCTAAGAGAGTGTACCAATGCTCTAGATTTGCGCCTGTTCAGTTATGGTGGATCGCGATCAGGGATGGGCAGAATTTCTCTTTTCTGTTTTCCGGGAAAAGGGGCAAAATTTGGTCAGAAAACGGAAAATATACTTCCATCTCAAAGACCGTCTATAAAAGGCTTCGAGCGAATGTCTTAATGGTAAAAATGATTACCAGCGCGAGATGGTGATGTTCGTTCCTCCACGTGGTGCCACTGGAAACTGTTCGCTTCTGCGAGCTAAGCTACTCACGGACATTCGAGTACAGGCGACAGGCCCTGGTAACAGGCCGACCTATGGATATCTCATGTCACATTCCATGGTTGATGGCGTTAAGTGAATATCAAGATAATGCCACGGCGTCCGCGGTAGCCGACGCGCACTCGCAGAGCCCTACAACTGTAAGAAGTATGCGAGGTCCCTGATGCGAGGACGGCATCGGGGGAAACTGAGCTAGTCCGAAAGTTCCGTAACGTAAGCAAGACCCGCGCAGGGTCAAGCTTGAGGTTCGGGAATCGAAGCGGGGGTCGTGCTGTGGCCTCGTCTGGAGGGGGGGGGGGGGTCGTGCTCTTCCGGTTTTGGCAGAGGATTCTCTCTTATTCTTCAGGTTTTTTGGTGATTTTTTTAATTCTTGATAAGTTGTCTTTTCCAGGAATGCTTACGAAGGTGTGGAGTCTCTCCTTCGTCCCGCAAAGTTGTAAAAATTAATATAACAAGTTTCAAATAATGATTGTATTACTCGTTAGAAATAAAGATTTTCCGCCGGCAGATTTGGAGTCAATGAGAACCTTCCAATTTTCAGTTGTTGTTTTTTTCAGGAAGTCATGGACGCGACAGTTTTCTGCTTGAACGAGCGACATCTACGTCCTAAATTGCAGTCTATAAAATTTGAAGTGTCAATTGCTAAGGAAAATTAGGTGCTTTTCCTACAAGATTTTTGGAAGCACTCTTCGAAGCGATGACCGAATGGCAACCGAGGATGGACTTGTCACGGAACTAATTTTCTCTCTTTTGCTGGAAACAACATCAGAAAGTGAAGTTGTACCCAATAAAGTTTTAATCCACCGGTTTACACAAGGGAATAGAAGGTGTTTTTGTGAGACAATCTTCTGTATAAACAGACGCTCCGATTTGTACCATTTGCCGAAAAAATTCGACACCGTTAATCACATGGAAGCCGCTATTTTTATTTATTAATACAAGCTGCTTTTTAAAGCGTAGAACCCACACCTCTTACAGTTTTAAAAGATCTGTGAATTTTTCAGAGATGTCGCACAAACTCCGAAATATGGTAGGTTACGTGGAGCCATTGCGTTCTCCGATATCACCGATCGCCACTGAAGGACGGACTTCTTGCGGCAAAAAAAATTCTACCTTCTGAAGGAAGAGCACCAGAGAGTGAAAACTGGGCCATCTTAGAGCAAAAGATGTGGTTAATATACAATCATAAACTAAGCTTCTTCGCAGCGATCTCCGATATGATTAGGGCTGATCGTATTTAAATTTTTCGCTTTTCAAGAAAAATTAATTCATTTTTACCTGAAGCAGATCACCCACACAGTCGAAATCTTGCCACAAAAAGTTTCAAGTCTTGTTTAATGCACAGTGTAAAAGTTATGGTTTTCTGAAACGAATAGACTGGATCGACCACTGGTCGATATGGCACCGACGTCATGGGAGCGACGAAATTCGACGTTCACAAAAATGACTATAACTCGGTAAGTTTTCCACAATTTTAAAAAGCCAATGGCTTTTTAAAAACTACAAAAAAGGTGTTTCATACGGTGTGAAAATCTGTTTTCAAAAACTAAATCTTTATACGGGGCGGAGGCCTTCAATTTTTGAGCTAAAAATTGAAGTGATTTTGTATAGATAATTATATTCCGGTAGGTTTTTCGAATTTTGAAAGATTTAGTAGCTTTTTAAAAACTAGAGAAAAAGCGCTTTCAAACCATATAGAAACTTCTTTTCATCAGGGAGGTCTTCATAGGGGGCGGTAGGGGTTCGATTTCTGGTCCATTGTTGCAGAAATACGTGCCAAAAATCGAACCCCCCTCGCCCCGTATGAAGACCCCTTTTTTAAAGACTGCTTTCTATATGGGTAGGAAGCATCTTTTTTTTATTTTTCAAAAAGCAATTGGGATTTTTGAATTTCGAAAAGGAAACCGAGTTATGATCAGATTTGTGAAGAACTGGTGGTAGACTCTGCACCGTCGACACTGGAGTGATTTCATAAAAATGATCATAACTCCGTTATTTTTTCGAAATTCAAAAATCCCAATTGCTTCTTGAAAAATAGAGGAAATATGCTAACTGACCATGCATAAATCGTTTTTCAAAAAGGAGGTCTTCATAGGGGGCGAGGGGGGTTCGATTTTTGGTCGATTTTTGACAAAAATCGACCAGAAATCGAACCCCCGCCGCCCCCTATGAAGACCTCCCTGTTGAAAACAAATTTCTACATGGTTCGAAAGCGCATTTCCTCTAGTTTTCGAAAAGCTATTGAGGTTTTTGAAATTCGAAAAACGAACGGAGTTATGATCATTTTTATGAAATCACTTCAATGACTCCGGTGATGGGCCGACCAACTCCTCTGGTTACGGTTTCACAGAATTGATCATAACTCGGTTCATTTTTTGAAATCCAAAAATCCCAATTGCTTTTTGAAAACTAGAAGAAAAGCGTTTACGAACCATGTAGAAAGTAGTTTTCAACAGGGAGGTCTTCATAGGGGGCGGTGGGGGTTCGATTTCTGATCCATTGTTGCAGAAATACGTGCCAAAAATCGAACCCCCCTCGCCCCCTATGAAGACCTCCTTTTTGAAAGACGATTTATACATGGTCAGTTAGCATATTTCCTCTATTTTTCAAAAAGCAATTGGGATTTTTGAATTTCGAAAAAATAACGGAGTTATGATCATTTTTATGAAATCACTCTAATGTCGACGGTGGAGAGTCTGCGAGCCGTTCTTCACAAATTTGATCATAACTTGGTTCAATTTTTGTAATTCAAAAATCCCAATTGCTTTTTGAAAAATAGAAAAAAGGTGCTTTCCATCCATATAGAAACCGGTTTTCAAAAAAGGGGTCTTCATACGGGGCGAGGGGGGTTCGATTTTTGGCACGTATTTCTGCAACAATGGACCAGAAATCGAACCCCTATCGCCCCCTATGAAGACCTCCCTGTTGAAAACCAATTCTTATATGGTTCGAAAGCGCTTTTTCTCTAGTTTCCAAATAGCTGTTGGCTTTTGTAAAACTTGAAAACTTACCGAGTTACGATTACTTATTCAATATCACTTCAATTTTTTTCGCACAAAAATCGAAGTCCTCCGCCCTCTATGAAGATCTAGTTTTTGAAAACCGATTTTCACACCGTATGAAATATCTTTTTTTCTAGTTTTTAAAAAGCCATTGGCTTTTTAAAATTGTGGGAAACTTACCGAGTAGAGTCATTTTTGCGAATGTCGAATTTCGTCGCTCCTATGACGACGGTGCCGTATCGATCAGAGGTCGATACAATCTATTCGTTTCAGGAAACCATGATTTTTACACTGTGCATTGAACAAGACTTGAAACGTTTTGTGGCAAGATTTCAACTGTGTGGGTGATCTGCATCAGGTAAAAATTAATTAATTTTTCTTGAAAAGCGAAAAATTTAAATGCGATCAGCCCTAATCATATCGGAGATCGCTGCGAAGAAGCTCAGATTTTTACTGTGTAATACTCATGACTGAAAAATCCATGAAGCACAACTTCACTCTCGCGTGTTCTTTCTTGAGAAGATTGAAAAATTTTCCGCGAGAAAACCACCCTCAGTCTCCATCGATGATATCGACGAACGCAATGGCTCCACGTAACCTACCATATTTCGGAGTTTGTTCAACGTCTCTGAAAAATTTACAGAGTTTTTAAAACAATAAGAAATGTGGATTCTACGCTTTAAAAAGCAGGATCCATGCCTCCATGTGATTAACGGTGTCGAAAATTTTCGGCAAATGACACAAATCGGAGCGTCTGTTCACAAAGGATCGTTTCAGAAAACAGGTTTTATTGCCATGTGTCAAACGGGGGTTAAAATTTTATTGGGAACAAGTTCACTTTCTGATGCTGTTTCCAGCAGAAGAGAGAAAATTAGTTCCGTGACAAGTCCATCCTCCGGTTGCCATTCCGTCATCGCTTCCGAGAGTGTCTAAAAAATGTTGTGGATAAAGCACTTAAGTCAGCTTTAGCAATTAACACTCTGCATTGTATAGTGTACAATTTCGAATGCAGATGTTGCTCCTTCACGTACAAAAATGTTCCGTGTTCACGAGATGCTCAGAAAGCCTGAAAAGTTGAACTCGTTGTGATTAATTCGACAACTGCTCTCAAAAGTGCTTTATTTTCAACTGTAAACAAACAAAATATTATTATCAGAAGATTACATAAGCAAAACCTTTATCAGCGTTTTTTCTAACAAATTACTAAATCAAACAGTTGTCCTCTTTCTTGAGCTAATCTGATACAGTCGACGCTGCACCTGGAAAGAAGGACCTATTAAAGGGTACAAAAATTGCATAGAAAATTTTAAAAAATCAACGCGGATAGGAAATAAAACGGTGGTCTACACAAGGGGGGAGGGTCGCACCAGATCCGCTCTGGGAGGGAGGGGGGTCGTAAATTTTCGGCAAAAATCGAACCCCACGCTTGACCCTGGACCCGCGTAGCTACGCTGAATGTGGGTACGTTGACGGGCCGATCGTGCGAGTTGGCATAAGCACTAGAACGAAGACGGGTCGACTTATATGCGGTACAGGAGACGAGGTGGTCCTGTTGTAAGTCGAGGGACATAGGCCGAGGCTTCAAGGCCATTCTGTGAGGCAGTCCCAAGACCACCAGCGGAGTTGGTGTAACCGTCTCCGAACGTTTCTGAGACGCGATTATAAGCGTGGAACGTTTTCATGACCGCTTGATGAAGGTCGTAGTCGCTCCTGAACAGCGTATATATAATTTCTACTCTGCGTACGCTCCGCAGGCAGGCTGCCCTGAGAGAGCCAAGGATGAGTTTTGGACCCTGCTTGATGAAGAGACAGTAGAGGTACCGTCAGAAGACGCGATCGTTACCGCAGGTGACCTCAGCGGTTATGTGGGAACTGCGAAAGATGGTCACAGCTGTCACGGCGGTTTTGGATATGGAGCACGTAACGCTGATGGTGAGCGAATCCTTGAGTATGCGGACTCGCATAACCTCCTCATCGCGAACACCGTATTTCGAAAGCGTGACTCCCATCTGGTGTCGTTCTGTAGCGGGAGCACCAAGACATAGATCGACTTCATCCTTGTGAAGCATCGCGATCGAAAGATGGTTACAGATGCGAAGGCGGTACCGTACGAGATTGTCGTCACACAGCACCGTCCGCTGATATACACTCTTAAGTTCGTCCCTTCGAGGCTGAGGCATCTCGAGCGATGCGGCCCACCGAAAATCAAGTGGTGGCGGTTGAAGGAAAACGTTGCATCTTTTGTTTCTTGTATTCGGTTACCGACGGTGACCGAATACGAAGCATGGAAAGATGCCACAGATACGATAATACAAGTTGCATGTTCTGAATTAGGCATGACTAAGCCTGGACGCCGCAAGATCGAGAAGCTGGCGTGGCTGTGTACTAGCGACGTAAGAAAAAAGTCCGAGAGAAGAAAAATTATATCACACGTTCCTGAGCGACAAAACCGCAAGCAAATGGCGTATGTACCAGGAGGCGAAGAAAGCGGCAAAGAAGGCCGTAGCCGTTGCAGAAGCCGTCCATTATGATAATCTCAGTGATAAACTCGAGACGCGCGATGGTGAACGACATCTTGATCCACTTGCCAAAGCAAGCCGAGGACAACGAGAAATTCTTGGGCATCAATGATGAGAACGGCCATCTACTGACGAATAGCAATAGGGCTATGAAACGATGGCATGACTACTTCGAGAAAATTTCGACAGTAGAGTTTGGGCATCCGCCCATCCCTTGCGTCCCTCCTACGCACGGTCCTGTGCAGAAAATCACTGTGGAGGAGACGGAAGCGGCTTGAAAAAGATGAAGCAAATGAAGAAGATGAAACAAAGCAATGGGCCCCGACGATATAGCGGCCGACCTATGGAGGTTGAGGTGCTGGAGTCCTGCTGAGTGGCTAAGGAAGTTTTTCAACCAGCTTGTTGTGGAAAAGACGGTACCTGGTAGTTGGCAGGAAAGTACGACGATCCCGATTTGAAAGAAGAAGGGCAGTCCTGCGGAGTGCACGAATTACCTCCAATTTGCTTGCTCTCGCACAGCATGAAAATCTTCGAGCGAATTGTAGATGGACGTATTCGCGATATCGTCCAACTTTCCACCAATCAATATGGCTCCGTAGCGGGCTGTGGCACCATCGATGCCATACATGCTGCTCATAGAGAGACATCGCGAGAAGCAGAAACCGCTGCACCTAGCTTTTCTCGTCTTAGAGAAAGCATTTGATCGCATACCGCGTGAGGTTGTATGGGGACAAAACGGTGTTCCCCATGAGCTTATTGAGTGGGTGCACATACTTTACTCTTGTCCAAAGAGTAGTGTGCGAGCACATCGGCATTCCTATCTCTGTCGGTGTTCACCAGGGCTCTGCTCTTTCCCCGCTCCTATTCATTGTCGTAATCAATGCCATTTCAAAAGACCTTCAGAAGCCTACCCCCTGGACGCTGCTGTATGCAGATGACGTAATGCTTGCAAGCGAAGAGAAGAGCGAACTCGAGCGACAAGTGCAAGCTTGGTACGACCGCTTTGCGATGTTCGGGCTCAAGCTAAACGTCAAAAAATCTGAGTACTTGACGGCAGACGTAGACGAAGCCGGTTCCATTGAGATCGATGACACTGCGCTAGTACGACAAACTTCAAGTACCTTGGACCTGCAATTGCGTCTGATGGTAGTCTGACGTTCGATCTGAAGCGCAGCATGTCCAATTGGCGCTCGATGACAAGCGTTTTATGCGACAGGAAGATACCGGAACGCCTTAAATCGATAATTTATAGAACCATCGCACGACCAGTAGCGATATATGGATCTGAATGCTGGCCTGCAAACAAGGAAGTTGAGACTCGCCTCAGCGTAATGGAAACGAAAATTCTGCGCTGGACGGCTGGCATTACGCATCTGGACCGTATTCGCAACGATGAAATACGCCAGAGGTTTGGTGTCGCTTCAATTGCTGACAAGTTGCGTGAAGCTCGCCTTCAGTGGTATGGCCACGTTCTTCGACCTAGTGGTGACACCATTAGAAAGATTGGCCTTAACATAGATGTGCCCGGAAAATGGCCTAAAGGGCGGTCGAAGCAGCGTTGGCTTGATACGTTGCATGTGGACCTGAAGGTTGCTGATATCCATCCCGATCAAACATTTGATCGCGTAAAGCGGCGTCACTACGGCAGAATAGCGAACCCCGCCTGGAAGCGGGACAAACGCTGAAGAAGAAGAAGAAGAAGAAGAATACCAGCGCGAGAATCCACATCTTCCAAATAGTAGACACAACAACACCTACGCGCTTTTCTGAGCGTCCAAATTCAGAGGCCGACTTCGTGCTATTAGCATGAGAAGACTATTAAAGGGTAAGGGCAGAAAGGGACTTTGAGGGTGGAGAACCGACGGCGATCAGGAGGCAGCGATCAGGAGGAGCATCGTGATGGTCGATGGGGAGAGCAATGAAGCAGGCCAGGAGGTGGCACCAAGAAGAGTTTAGGCAATATGTAGGGATCATTAGGGAGTTACCAATCAGGGGAGGGGGACAGTAAGGAGGGTCAGCAAGGCGATCCATTACCATTAAGAGAGACCGGATTTAGAGGATGTGACACCGATGTCACACAATGGGCGTTCGCTCGCCGTCGTCGTGTCGTGAGCGTGGGAGGCCCACTTAATTGGGGTAGAGTAGTAGGGAGGATCCCGAGGGGGGAGGAGGGATATACCTTGTGGAAGGGATTTGGAGACGGGACCAGGACGGGGAACCAACAAGAAGGGAGCCGATAGAGAATTCATACGGAGAACAAGGAATCTGCCATATGCATAGCCTCTTCATGCTCGATACAGCGGCGACTGGGCGCGCTTCTGAGCTTCTTGATCCAGAAAACGGGCTCCCTTCGTCGTGCAGCAAGCATCCTGATTCTGAATACGTGTCACCGACCGTGCCGTGAGCATGGGACGACCACTAAGGCCTATGGTATAGTCCCGCGGAAGTGTCCGCGGAACGGGAATAATCTAGATGGGACCCAACTCGCGCCCAATAGCCGTAGTCCGCAACACCCATTTTCCGCGGATCGCCGGCAGCGGTCGGTGGACGGGCTGGTATTCTTCCAGTCCGCGGGACGACCCCGCCGACTGGAGTGCAATGCACCGCGGGAGGCTGTCGGTCGGTGTTATCAAAAATGTTATCAAAAATAAACGTGCTCCAACTCGAAACCGCCCGATTCCGTGAACTTGGAACGTTCCTAATTTACGGAATGATAAGCGCGCTCCAGCGCGATTATCATTCAGTGTCGGCCGCTGAAGGCTCGTGCACAGTTTCACTGCGCTGTGGCACCGCGCTGAGGGGTTCATTTTTTGCCACATCCCCCATGTCGGCGCGGTGCGGTAGCGCTGCGTAGCTGGAAGGTTGCCAGCAGAGGCGCGCATGGTACGCAATCCCGCGAGCCACACTCCACACCACGGCACAGCGCGGTGAAAATGGGAGCTCCAATTCCCTCAGCGCAGTGACACCGCGCGGTGGCTCCGCGCTGCGGCACAGCGCAGTGAACCGCCTATGCTACAACATGGGTGGTTCACTGCGCTGTCGAACTGTGCACGAGCCTTGACCGTTCTGGTCGGCGACCCCCTTCCGCGGTGCACTTTCCGTCCGCGGACGTCCCGCGGGTACACCCGCGGGTACTATACCATAGGCCTTAATGGGTGGTGGAGCACATGTCAACTACAACTTGAAACGCTAGCTGTTGGGCATGAGAACGATTGCGGAGGAACAACCTGAGGGACAGAAGTACTGCGCAACACAAATCAATGGTATTACTGGCAGGTCCGGAAAGAATGTCTATGATGAAGGTACTGGAGTGGTAAAGGGCTTGATGACGATAAAGTCGCACGAAGTCCTAGATGCTAGCGAATTTTATTTTCTACAAGGTCACAGTGATGCTACAAAGTCGCGCGAAGCACGCAAGTGCGAGACACGCCGTCAGGCGTGTCGGAGCACTTTTATAGAAATAATTCAATTCTTTTCACTCAGTGTCAAGTTTCTGCAACTGAGGTTGAGTGTTCTCCATATAATGATGCTTCACTGGATCAAACCCTAGCACCAGGTGGGAATCGAACCCGCACCACTGTTTCTGTTCTGTGTTCGTTTTTCTAACTCATTGAATCAAAACAACTAGGGACCCACTAATTATCAGCAGAACATGATCGCACCGGTCCACAAGTCCAGAATGAATGTCCACTCGTCGTCATCGGACATGCGGCGCACATGCTCTTGGATTCTTGTACAAGTCCAGAAGTACGCTGCTTTCCGTCGAAGTTATACAAATAGCAGGGAGGTAGCTGCTGTAGTTTCAGCAGGTCGGCAATTATTGTTTAAAATCATTTTATAGATTTCCGCTGGATGGCACACTTTCATAGATTAGCTTGCCTTTACTCAACTATTGCGGCCCTTGGTAGGTCGCCATGCAATGCAGTCCTATATGATTTTCTGTGTTGCATGAAATTTCAAATTTTGCGCAACATTGGTATGTTTCACCTCAGTGGTGTGTTTCACCTCGGTGAGCTAGACCACTTAGAGCGTACCTCATATGTAGCCTTCTTGCTTTTAATGGCATCCTCGTTCTCCTTCGGCATAAACTCCATAACTTCATCGCCCATCTTGCCGCCTCTGTTGGTACCTTCTTCTCAGGTTTACCGGAAATGAAAAATGAGTCTCACCGTTTCGTTATACTGATGTTGTTGTGCAATACTGGGTTATAAGCATATCAGCATATCTTCAGTGAAGGCGCTATCGTTCCAGCGATTATCGCAAACACGTGGTGATCGCTGCAGCGACAGATAAGAGATAGGCATCTGGCATACCTCCGAGTCACTCCAGCGATTATCTTTGGAGCGACGCGGGCAACTGTCAAAAATGCGGCTCGCTGAACTGGCGGACGGCGCAGTGGATTTCGCGGTTGCCTGTTGTCCCGCAGTCGCTTTCGCGACGCTTCGCAGAAGAGCTGGCACACCTCCGTCCCGGCAATTCTCTCCAGAGCGGTCGGCGGCAGCGATTGGAATCGCAGCGCATTGCACAGCGATTCCAATCGCTGCAGTTGCTTATCAACCACTTCAGCTTTACTTCCTCGGTTCTCAGCATCGCTTCTCTGAGAACTAGCATTTTCGCATTGCATTTAACGGAACCTGTATTCAGCAAAAGCCATAAAATGTCATCAGCGAAGGGCGAACCTTTATCGTGAAGACCCGCGCACCCTATCCTCCATCATACTGACTCTGACTAAACTCCTTCACATAATTTTTTGAGGTTTAGATATGCCAAAAGCAGTAATCTTGATAACGCAGTCATTCCAAAAACTATAGATTATATCATTTTCATCTCTCATTTCATAACTGAACTTGATCAGGTGGAGAATTCCATTACACTGCACCAATGCCTCAGCCACTGGGAGTTCACCTGCAGGTGAAAATGACGTACTTTGACGTCACAGCTGAACTGTAGGAGCTATTTTGGGGCGGAGTTTCAGTGAGCGGTCTACTACCGGTTATTTCACCGCTCGCATGATACGCAACGCGATATGTAGGTGAACCATAGGTGAAGTAGGATTCATTCTCATCTCTTGAACTGAGAGGAGAGGTAGGATTATTTTGGGGCGGTGTTTTAGTGAGCGATGTACCACCGGTTATTTCTCCGCTCGGGTGATATCTGCGCAAGCAATTGTAGATCTGATGAGGACCAAAAGGATTTAGGAAATGATGTTCAAGTGCGGAGGGGATGGCGTTCCAGAGGATAGTAAAATATTTTATGAAATGTTTAAAACTACGATATCTTATTGAACCCACTGAACTCTCCTCTCATCATGATGGTGGATACCTCGCGCGCCAAGTTAGTGGAAATTTTACTTTAAGTTTTGTCAGCTTGCTGAATGAAAAAAAAATTTTATAACCACTGAGTTAGTTTTTAGATTACTTATGATCACACGAGAAGTAGGTGATTGTAGGAATATTGGTCGTAATTGTCGGAATACCTAATTAATGAAATATTGGTGGATATGTTCAAAACCACGGAAGACACGAATCGTTCATTCTCAGACTTAGAAAATGTTTGAAAACTTGGTTTACGAAACGCTATGTGGCATGCTTTGCTGAAAGCCGCGTACGTTCATTTCTGATGTTGCAGTGGTGTTAATTCAACGAGCAGTACACAGGTTAGATTTTATTTTTTAGGATTACTAAAAGCTCAGAGTACGAATCATAATGGTTCAATGGTTCCGGTTACTGCTTCTCAAGAGAATTGTAATACACTTCTAACACACTTATTTTCTCTTTTGAATGTATAACTTTTACAATTTGTTTGTTGTCGCCACTGCTCGAGTAATACATAAAAATCTATGAATCATCTATGAGTTTTTACAGCGTAATAGCAATACGTAAACTACATAACTCTTTGGATCTCGGGACAGACCAAAACCACAGACCAGCCTTCCAAACGTTGTCCAAACAGTACGCGTAAAAAGCGTGGCAAGCTCCACGTCCCCGACAAAACCCCCTTTCAAATCCCCACCTAGATACCGGTCATCTGCACGTCTTCGACCGCTCACCTGTAGGTCGAAATGAGGTCACCTACAATTACATTGTTAGTTCTCCCATTTTTCACCTGCAGATGAACTCTCGGCTGGTGCAGTTTGCTGTCTGCGCCTTCCTAGCTTAGAGATCGCACGTCGCCGCTCACGCTGCCACGTTCGATCGATGTCTTGTGCGCCCGCGATTGCGCCGCCGGCAAGCGCGTTATGGTGCAGGGGAGCTGGCGTCGCTTCTACGAGAGAGGTCGGGGGTACGGTTCTCGTGCGTGGTGGTTCACTTACATTTCAACTGGGTACTTGAAATTTGAGGAGCTTTGGCGTGTGAGCAAATTTGAGGCGTTTTTTGCGGATTTCTCCAGCCATAAGCGCTTCGCCGCTCGAAGAGCGCAGAACCCAGCCGGGACTCCCTGGGCGATGAAAGCAGTTTCCACTCTAGCAGCTTTGGTGGCACACACCCTGGAGTCCCTTCCCTAGCCTGATTCTGCGTTCGAAGAGCGCAGAACCCAGCCGCGGACTACCCCTGAGTGACGAAAGCAGTTTCCACATGAGCAGCTGAATGGCAGGCACCCTGGACCCCTTCCCTAGCCGAATTCTGGACACAAGTGATGTATAATGCTCCGTTTCCATTCATCTAGGTTCAGTTCGAAACTCAAGCCCAATAAAGGAGCTGAATTCTGGACAAAAGTGATGTGTGTAGCTCTGTTTCCATTCATGTAGGTTCAATTCGAAACGGAAAACCACTTGAGGAAGTCAAATTCTGGACACAAGTGATGTGTGTAGCTCCGTTTCCATTCATCTAGGTTCAGTTCGAAACTATAACCCACTTAAGGAAGTCAAATTCTGGACACAAGTGATGTATGATGCTTTGTTTCCATTCATGTAGGTTCAGTTCGATGCTATAACCCACTTAAGGAAGTCGAATTCTGGACACAAGTGATGTATTATCCTTTGTTTCCATTCATCTAGGTTCAGTTCGAAACCAACTCGACAAGTGAGTGATGAGGCGTGAGGGAAAAAGAGACGATGCAATTGCACCAGCCACACAAAAATTTACGACAGGCCGTGTAAGTGCATTTGTGCAATGGAATTCTCAGATTGACAGTGATGCCGTCCACAGAGATGTTCATTGCCCAAAAGATTCGTAATTTGTGCGCGTTTTAATTCGTTGAAATGCCGATATGTGATTTTCATTTTCATTTGCCGAACTATTGGTTCTTGCTGAATTTAGACGTTTTCAATAGTTGGACATGTTATACAGTTTGATTGTCAGAACTCTCGGTATTGCGATTTTCAGAGGATCGTATTGTGGCCAGTGTACTGGACGCAGAGAAGCGAGAAGATCGGTGGCCTTTATACAGACGTGTTCTCACCAGTTGCCGACTTAAATTCCTACACAAAAGTAAGTTCAACACTATCACCATTCTCTTTGCATGGCTTAGATTGGGACACCTTGTGACCACAGGTCTTCCTCTTCGATGTAGTAGTTCTGCTATAATGCAACGCTTATATCACAGACGTCCTCCACTGTGTCACATAAAACTGCACTGTCAGAGCAGCCTTTTACTGAAGTGAAAATAAGTGGACCAAAAGAAAGTCCCACACTCGTGGATGAGTCACGGAGGACGGTTTTAAGGCACAAGACTGGGCAGAGATAGCAGGTGTGGAAAGTGTCTTCTATCTTGCCCCCGTAAAGATGTTGGGCCACTACCATGCGAGCAGAACCATGTTAATTAACACAAAATTCCACAGCCTACCTCTAGAATCAGCACTTTAGTCGTGAAAAAATTATTCTTGGTACCACGTGGAGTAGGGGTATCCGTGTCTCGAAGTTCGACATTGTCAAGGATTCTATTGTAAGATAATCACGCTGTGACCTCATAGTGAGGTTGCTAGTTAATTCTGGGCTTCTTGAGTTCCCCGGTAAGAGGCACAGAAAAAAAATGAAATAAATCAGCGTCTAATTTTCACACAGCTATTGTAGTTAAAATAGGGCAATGTTGTAACTTTGCCTAACGCACACGGTACTTCTAGTCCATATCTGTTACCAACATCGTTCTTCCTCGAGGTATTTGTCCTATAAAGTTGGACACTTACAGGGCAAGGTTCTGAAGTGTCCAAGCGAAGGAAGCGAATCGTATAGGAAGAACCCTAGTATAGAAGTGAGTTTATCTTTTTCTAAATTTTTAAAGCAAGAAAGTTATTGTTTATGAAATTACAGGATATTTTTCGATACCTGCATGTCGGCATGTTTTTGTGTTCCAACTATTCAGTTAAGGTCCTGGCGTCTACAACTTTCAGGGATTTTCTGCATAACATTCATGATTCATGTATGCTTTGGAATGTAACGGTGTTGTCATTAGTTTGAACTATATTCGCGTCTAAATGACACAGTAGTGACGAGTTTTCGCACAGTATGCTATCGATCTCCGTTGGACAGACTGACGGCTGCCACGCGGTTGCAGCGAACCGGAATCTCGTCGAGCTGAGCGGTTCCATGATTTGAGCATGGGAGGGAATACAATACAATGTTTACAAATATATAAAACCTTCCATCTCGCGAGGTCACTCCAAGTGGAACCATGATTCTTAGATTCCATCAAGACAAAGGTAAGAATTTTAAATGCGGACTAAAAACGGTAGGACACTTGATGAAACCACTTTCCGACGTTCTTGAATGGATCCATATGTTATGTTCCTTTGTTAGTCTTGGAGCTGCAGACGGAAACGAAAATGACCTTTATCAATAAACGATTATAGCATTTTTTGATTCGAATTCGAGGAAGATTATGCTGCTGTGCTCATTACAGCTACAACGTCGTGGGTGATGCCAGCACAGAAGAAAACGTTAGCCACAAAAGGTTTTGGGTTATTAATTGTTCAATTTATGTGCGCTATATAGTAAATAATAATTATTCAAGGTTTCTTGTTTTGTTCGAACAATGTGTATAGAGCACACAATGCCACACAATCGCTTTATTAGTAAGACCCAGTGCTATTTCATAAATCTGATTAGGTAGGAAACCACTGAAGAGGTCAGAAATGATGTGTGCTGTTCCGTAAATTCAGATAACGTCGGAGAGTTGGGCTGCCGTCAGCTCTGCCCATAGGTGTATATGGTACAGTGTGGAGTTCCAACATTTTCGAAATCTTTAACACACCAGCAGCTGTTCTAAGCTGCCGATGTGGGCTACGATCTAAAATGGTGGAGATTAATTTAGGTTCTTGATGACAAGACGAAATGGTTGCATGGATTGATGGTGAGAGAGTGCTGGTTATGAATGAGTCTCAATTACAATAAATAATTATCTATGATATAATGTTGAACTGTTCCTATTATAATATACTTACATTAGCCCGTCCCTTCTAGCGAAGCATTTCATTAGTTGTAGCGCTGCCACTGCGCTTCATTTCTTTCTTGGGCCCTTGAGAACGAATCCCTGCTGGACTCGTACGGCACCGGGCTATACCGTTTTCTCAGTTGTTGCGGTGTTATTCTGTCCGTTATGTAAAACCTTCGATATCGAAAATCAATTCAAATTAAGACAAGCGATTACATCTAAGATCTATAGTTCTGGAAATTACCAGTGCAGTCGCTACAATAAGCTTACAGTGGTCCTCGGTTCCAACAAGAGCACGTTGCAACACTCGAAATCTGGCACAGATTATGCCAAACACGCTCTCAACGATTCGGCGAGCGCTGAAAAATGATGTCTGACTAACATGAGATGAGACTGTTGGAATTACTTTTGGTACATACGAGCTGAAAACTTCATTAAAATGACCCTTATACGGATCATCGGCGACTTCAGCTTGTCGAAAAGGCCGTTGCATCCACGATTGTTGGGCGAAGTCACCATCAGCGAGGATATGGTAGTCCATGACACATTCCCCGCCCAGGTCGCGCTCTGATGAATAAACGACTTACAGAATCTAATCTTTTTCAGCTCATTCAACAGCATCACTAAATCGTCCTTGTCCGCCTAGGTCGAACGCCAAAATTCTACACGCTCCGTTTACGACATCTAGCATCACAAAAGAATAGTACCCTTTGTAGTTGTAGCATGAGCTGCCGCTTTTCCGTGGAGTCTTTAAAACCGTTCGATGATGAACAGCGATCAGAAACTCAATTGGGTGAGAACATACGGAACATCTGAAATGTTTCCCGTCGATGCTGCCCACCTCTCTTGGATACTTCCAGACGCTCCTGAATGCGTCGGCGCTTCATTGCCACGTGGCGGCTGTTGGAACCGGGAGTGCTCCAATACTCTTAAAAAGAATTGTGATGCTCCACATAGAGAAAGCCTCCAAAAAAGCGTCGAGGAACCTTCCGCAAACAGTAGAGAAATGCGTCCATAACGAAACGTAGTACATTACCCCCTTCATGTGCCACCTCACCGCGGTGAAGGGGTGAACATCACTTTGTAATGGCTAACGGCACAAACGGTCACGCAGTACGCGACACTTGTCGTGCATGGGCGGCTCTCCTGTATCCCTGGCCAGGAACATGTGAGTAACCAGACCACCGGTACGGCTCAAACAACTAAACCCGCGCCCCAGTCCTCCGCGCGCCGGAGGTGGACTTCTACGACGTCGGTTGCATCCACCTCCGGCGAGGGGCCATCTAATCTCGGAGTTAAACTATCAGGACGTCATTGGAATCGGACTACCGGAAACTCCCTCCCACCACGACACGGAAACTGCCTATTCGTCTGCACTTATAACTGTCGTTCGATCGCATCTGAGCAGGATCTTCGGACACTGCTTTATAGAAGCCGAAACATCAAATACGACGTTATCGCCCTGCAGGAAACGAAAGGCAGAACGGAAACCATAAGAAGGACCGACCACAACGAGCTTCTCATTATCGGAGCAAAGGTGGACAGAAAGAATATTGGCGGAGTTGGGTTTCTCGTCAATTCGACAGTGCACCACCTAGTAGACTCTTACAAGATCATCAGTCCGCGAGTAGCTGTTCTTCGTCTGGAAACCAAAGATCGAGGAACCATCTCCATCATAAATGGATATGCTCCAACATCTGCGGCCACAGATGAAGAAAAGGAGGAATTCTACAAGCTGTTCGAAAGGACTGTCAACGACGAGAAGAGCTACTACAAAGTTGTCGTTGGTGACTTTAACGCTATCGTCGGTACGAATGATCACGACGAATGGAGGCTAGGACCACATGGAACTTCCTCAAGGAACGAAAACGGAGAGCGCCTGATAGACTTCCTATCCGCGTGCCGTCTCTACCATGGAAATTCTATGTTTAAGAAGCCTTCAAATCGACGATGGACCTGGGAAAGCCCAAATGGAGAAACACGTTCGGAGATCGACCATGTTCTTACGAACAGACGCTGGAGTCTGTTCGACGTCTCCGTGCTGCCTTCATTTGACACCGGCTCGGATCACCGTCTTGTCCGTGCGAAGCTGACTCTCAAAAAGAGGATGTTCAAGCGTGACACCCATAAACCGGCACCGGTGAGGATCCCCACATTCAAGTCTGAGGAGTTGGAATATGCGATAAAGTCGTATGATTGGAATCTTCTTGAAGATCCATCGGAAGACTACGACCTTCTCTCCAAAGGACTGTTGAAATGTGCTAGCAGCTCTTGCGAAGCCACATCGCCGTCTGCTTCAAGACTCAACGCACATGCGATTAAACTCTTGGAGCAAAGAAGAGCTGTTAAACTGGATCCTAATGCTTCCCATCTGGAAAAAGTCACCATCTCAAAGGCCTGTCGAATTGCAGTGAAGGAGTCCATTCAAGCCTACAGAAGATTGAAGCTGTTAGAAGCGGCTGGGAAAGGTTCAAGCATAAAGCGCTGCAAACGAGATCTCTGCGATCAGAAGGCAATAATGTCAGCCCTCGTGGATAAGGATGGAACAACGCAAACGTCTCGAAGAGCGATGGAGGCCATCGTTCAGGAATTCTACACAGATCTGTTCCGTTCTTCCATCACTGTCCCGAAATGCTTGATGCCACCAGCTGAGGAAGTACCTCCCATTCTGGAATCAGAAGTTGCTCATGCTATCAGAAGGATGAAGCTGGGCACTGCTCCCGGACCGGACGGCATTTCTGCTGATCTCCTTCGTGCGGGTGGCAGTGTCGTCTGCTCACTTCTTGCCAAGCACTTCAACCACTACCTTCGACTTGGTAGGATTCCGGACTCATGGAAGGAGTCGAAAACAGTTTTAATCTTCAAAAAAGGTCAGCAGGAGGATATCAACAACTATCGACCCATCAGTCTTCTCTCGGTTGTGTACAAGATCTTCACCAAGATACTGCTTAACCGCATGGAGCGTTGCTTGGATGAATATCAGCCAGTGGAGCAAGCAGGGTTTCGCAAGGATTTCTCCTGCATGGACCATATTCAGACTGTCTCACAGCTCATCGAAAGGAGCCGCGAATACCACCTCCCACTTGTTCTTGTCTTCGTGGATTATCGGAAAGCGTTCGACTCTGTGGAAATCAACGCCATTCTGAACGCCCTTGTGCACGCTGGTATACCATCGCCCTACATCCGACTTCTCGACGAATGCTTCTCGAACACATCGACTACCATCCAGCTGTTCGATCGAAAGCTTAAAATTCCTATCGGGAAAGGAGTACGGCAGGGAGACACGATTTCTCCCAAGCTATTCACAGCGGCACTTCAGGATGCCATGAAAGACTTGAACTGGGACGATAAAGGCTACCTTGTCAACGGTAAACGGATCAGCAACCTTCGCTTCGCCGACGATATTGTTCTGATCTCTACCAGCACGGCAGAAGCCGAGGAAATGCTGAACGAGCTCAATGTTGCAGGTATGAAGATTGGATTGGACATGAATATGTCCAAGACACAATTTATGGTCAACCAGTGGTGTGACACGGGACTCGTAAGGTTAGATGGAGTTGCTCTGCAACAGGTCGACTCCTACGTCTATCTGGGAAGAAAGCTGAACATGGATAACGACCTCGCTCCTGAAATCGCCCGCAGGAGACGCGCAGCATGGGCAGCCTTCAGTTCGATTCGCGAAGTCACCGATCAGGTCAAGGATCCCGGCCTCAGGGCCTCGATATTCAACGCCTCTGTACTGCCTGCGATGTGTTACGCGACGGAAACCTGGCCCGACAACAAGACAATCGCCAGAGCGATGCAAACTACGCATCGTGCACTGGAGAGATGTCTTCTAAGGACAAGCCTTCGTCAGCAATGGCAAGAAGGCCTACGAAGCTCGGAGCTACGGGAGAAGTCGCAATTAGCAGACCCGCTGCAGTACATGAAGAAGTCCAAATATCGCTGGGCCGGACACCTGCTTCGAAGAAAGGACGATAGATGGAGTCTCCGTGTCACAGAATGGCTCCCGAGAGACCATAAGAGACCACTGGGACGACCGCCAACGCGATGGGCAGACTCATTCTCAAGATCTTTCAGAGAGCGGAGTCTGCCTCACTGGATGCAAGCAGCCAGAGATAGAGCGGTCTGGAAGAGTTGTGGTCCCCGCTGAGAAGACCTTCAGCCGACAAAGGACCATCAAAGTATCAAAGTAAGTAAGTACATTACCACTTCTCGCTCATTTTAGGGCAATCACCCGCATGTGCCGAAATCGCCGCTCTGTGCGTTCCTGGGAGTTCTGGTCAGTGTGCAACTCGCTCATGCAACTCTACGAACTCCTGCGTGTTAGTCTGGTGTACTCTGCTCTCCATTCAAGCTACAGAAGTAGCTATCAAACGACGTGAACCGGTCATCCATATGTTCAGCATGAGCCGGTGTCACGTAGAACCTTCTCACTGCTCCCGCCGTTCCTGTGGGAATGTCCGACACCAACGTCAGACAAGAGCTTTCCAGCACAGCTTGCGACTAAAACTAAGCGAGCACGAACTTTCATATGAGGGATGGATGAACACTGAGATAAGAATAAGACGCTCACCGTCTGAAGCGACACGTAGCGCATCTTCTTTCAAGAACGGCTGCGAACAGTGCTTAAATTCAGATCCCTCCATGTTTATAACAGCGTTAGCGAAATCTTCTAAAGAAGTCAACATTTTTATCTGTAAAGCTTGATGATACTGAATACGTCATATTCCGTTCACTCATGTGGGTTAGATGCGAAGCGACTGCAGCGTTATGAGTGAGACAGAACACTGGAGACAGAGCATGCGAAGCGACTGCTCCAGAAAAAGTAGCGTTGTGCCTTACCTTCAAGAACTTTCAACAACAACAATGTGGCAAGGACGGCCCGTCTAAGCGTGCCCCAGCGCTTATCTTCTTCTTCTTCTTCTTCTTCTTTTTCTTCTTCTTCAGCGTTTGTCCCGCTTCGTAGCGGAGTCCGCTCTTCTGGTGTCATGACGCCACCTTTCCCGGTCATGCGCTTGATCAGGGTGGACGCCAGTTACTTTCATGTCCGTGTGTAACGTATCCGACCAACGCTGCTTCGGGCACCCTCTAGGCCGCTTTCCTAACACTTCCAACTCAAGGCCTATCTTGCGGACGCTGTCTTCCTTTCTACGCAGAACGTGGCCGTACCATCGTAAGCGAGCTTCGCGCATCTTGTCCGCTATCGGCGCGACACCGAACTTCTGCCGAATAGCCTCGTTTCGGATGCGGTCCAGGCGCGTGACTCCAGCCATCCAGCGCAGCATCTTGGTTTCCATTACGCTGAGGCGCGTTTCAACTTCTTTAGTCGCAGGCCAACACTCAGAGCCGTATATTGCTACCGGCCGTACGACTGTTCTGTAGATCTTTGACTTCAGGTGCTCTGGTATCTTCCTGTCGCAAAGCACACCAGTCAGCGAACGCCACTTGGACCAAGCTGCACTCACGCGTGAGTTCACTTCAACCATCAGACCCCCGTCAGATGCTATTGCTGATCCCAGGTATTTAAACACCGAAGTGCGTGCAAGCTCAGTACCGTTAATCTTAATGGAGCCGGACTCGCTTACGTCAGTCGTTAGGCACTCCGTCTTCTTGACGTTCAATTTGAGTCCGAACATCGCCAGGCGGTCGCACCAAGCTTGCACCTGCCGCTCGAGATCATCTTTATCTTTGCAAGCGAGCATCACGTCATCAGCATAGAGCAATGTCCATGGGACAGGCTTCTGAAGATCTCGCGTAATGGCATCCATGACGACAACAAAGAGGAGTGGAGAAAGCGCAAAACCTTGATGCACCCCAACAGAGATGGGAAACTCCATTGAGGTTCCAGCTGCAGCTTGCACTCTACTCTTTGGGCAAGAGTATCCGCACCCACTCTATAAGTTCCTCAGGTACGTTGTGTTGTCGCAAGGCGTACCATATAACCTCACGCGGTACGCGGTCGAAGGCCTTCTCCAAGTCGAGAAAGGCGATATGCACCGGCTTCTGTTTCTCGCGATGCTTCTCCACCAGGAGGCGGGCGGCGTGTATAGCATCAATGGTTCCACAACCAGCTACGAAGCCGCACTGGTTTTCCGAGAGCTTGACGATCTCACGAATTCGTCTATCGAGGATTCGCTCGAAGATCTTCATGCTGTGCGAAAGCAAGCGAATCGGACGATAATTGGAGCAGTCTGCAGGACTGCCTTTCTTCTTCCAAATCGGGATCGTCGTACTGTTGTGGCAACACTCCGGTGCTTTCTTCTCCTTTACTACCTGGTTGAAGAATTCAGCCAACCACTCAGCAGGATACCAGAGCTTCGACTTCCAAACATCGGCTGCCAGATCATTCGACCCTGTCGCCTTACCGGGCTTCATCTTCTTAAGAGCCGCTTCTGTTTCCTCCACGGTGATCTTGTGAACGGGACCGTGAACAGAAGCCACAGAAGAGATGGCCGGATGAGGAAATTCCATGGCGGAAATTTCCACAAAGTAATCACGCCATCGCTTCAGCGCCTTTTGCGGTCTGTCAGGAGATGGCCGCTCTCATCATTGATGCCAACAAACTTTCAATGTCCTCGGTTTGGCGATGGCGGGTCTTAGCAAGTCGGTACAAATACCGCTCACCATCGCGCGACGCGAGCTTTTCGTTGACATCACTATAATGAGTGGCTTTCGCAACAGCCACAGCTTTCTTTGCAGCCTTCTTCGCCTTCTGATACTTCTGCCAGTTGTCGGCTGTTTTATCGCTGAGAAACACATGATAAAGCGATTTCTTCTCTCGAACCTTCGCTTTCACATCGTCTGTCCACAGCCATGCCTGCTTGTCGACCTCGCGTCTCCCAGGCTTCGATATGTCGAGTTCCAACCTTGCAGCTTGGCGTATCGCGTCGGTTGCTTTCTTCCAAGTTTCGTCGACAGTCGTGACTATCGGCAACCGTACGCAGGAAATCACAGCTGCTTCCTTCTCTTTCATTCGCCACCACTTGATTCTTGCAGCACTGCATCGCTCAACCTGCTGCACCCTCGGAGGGGTGATCTTAAAGGTGCACACCAGCGGTCGATGCTGTGGGGCGACCGTCTCATACGGCACGATCTTCGCGTCTGTGACAATGCTTCGGTCGCGATCCTTGACAAGGACAATGTCAATCTGAGAATTGGAGCTCCCACTATAGTATGAGATGAGGTGGGAGTCGCGTTTTCGGGAAACGGTGTTCACAATGGTGAGATTATGCGATTCCGCATACTCAAGAATGCGGTCACCATCGGCGTTACGAGACCCGTATCCGAAACCACCATGACAGCTGTACCCGTCTTCCGAAGCACCTACGCCCTCACTAAGGTCCCCAGTGACTATCATGACATCTTTCGACGGTACCTCTGCTGTTTTCTCATCAAGAGGTTTCCGAACACCTCCTTGGCTTGATCGGAGCAGCCAGTCTGCGGAACATACGCAGAGAATAAGTGATAGAGTCGCTCCTTAACGGCGACAACGTTCTTCATCAATTGATCGTCAAAGCGCTCGACTCTTACCATCGAGTCACGAAATCGTTGAGAGACGATTATTCCGACACCGCTGGTGGTCCTGGGACTTCCGCATAGAACGGCATTGGAGCCTCGTCGTGTGTCCCTTGACTTACTGCAGGACCACCTCGTCTCCTGCACCGCACAGAAATCAACTCTTATACGCTCCAGTGCTTCAATGAACTCGCATGAGGGGCCGTCAACGTATCCACATTTAGCCTTGCTACGGTCCTGCTTACGTTACGGGACTTTCGGGCTAGCTCAGCTGCCGCCGATGCCGTCCTCGCACCAGGGACTCTCGCAGACTTCTCACACTCGCCGGGCTTTGCGACTGCGCGCCGGCTCCTGCGGACGTGGTAGCACTATCTCGAAATACTTGAACTGTCATACACCATGTGATGTGACATGGGTCTTCGTAGGCCGGCTGTCACAAGGGCCTGTGACTGCAATCGAATGTCCGTGTTCGGCTTAGCTCGCAGAGCGTGCAGTTTCCAGTGGCACCACGTGGAGGAACGGACATCGCCACCGACCGCGGATATGATAACTGTTTTTAAAATTTCGTTTTAATGAAAATGGTTGCCAGTATCTTACGGAGGATTACGGTAGATATGGGTGAGTAAAGGTCCACCTTAGTGGCATCGCTTCCTTCTCCATATGGTCAGACTTATTTTCCATCCTTCGACATCAACTTTTGATGGAAAGTAGTGCAAATAGTGCAGTAGAAAGTACTGCAGTAGTGACAATTTAGAAAAGAGTGACAGGTTTGTGGTCAGCAGCTTAAATAATTGCCACAGGCGAAGTCTGGACGAAATCGGTAGTCATAACTTCGTCACCTTTATTCACCACTATCAATAATACGGTACCTACTGCAGCCGAAATCTACTCATCAGTTGCAAAAATGGGAGCAGACCACAGAGCAAATCCCGTAACCTTCATCGGAATCGAATCCTAAACCCCCTCCCGCAAGTTCGCATCGCGTCCAGTGGCTACCGTCGCCATTGCGAAGGAATCAGTTGAATGTACCCTGCAGCTTCGTCCAGGAAACGTCTAAATTTATCATATATATATGTATATATATGTATATATATATATACCACTATATAACTGAGTTAGCTCCCTGCCCTGTAGAGGTGAGGCGTATCTCACTCAGGTTGGAAACCTGGCTGAGATACGCCTCGTCGAACGACGCGCAATCTCATGGAACCCCTTGCGACGCCTCCGCGTACCTCGCGCGGGCAACGTCTGCCGTTCAACATGGGATGTTGTTACAGCAGAGGACGCGTAGCTTCTTCCTACTTCACACAACGGCGTCTGCGCGCGTTTCTGAGTGCCTGAATCCAGAAGACGGGTTCCCTTTGTCACACCACAACCTTCTGGAAACAGAAGAGGAGACACCGTCGTCCTACGACGAGGGATCGCATTCAAAATTGAGCATGAGATGCCGCTGCAGCGGAGGAAGCGCAGCCTCCTGCTTGACACAACGGCGTATGCGCGCGTTTCTGAGTCCCTGAATCCAGAAGGCGGGTTCCCTTCGGCGCACCACAACCGTCTGAATTCAGAAGATCGAAAAGAAAGGAAGCAGAGGTCTCATCGTCGTCGTACGACGACCGACCTCGTGCAGAACTCAGCATTATCACATGTTGAACGGAAAACTTTACCCGCGCCAGGTACGCCTCTGCGTACCTCGCGCGGGCAATGTTTGCCGTTAACATGGGATGTTGTTACAGCAGAGGACGCGTAGCCTCCTCCTGCATGACACAACGGCGTCTGCGTGCGTTTCTGAGTGCCTGAATCCAGAAGACGGGTTCCCTTCATCGCACCACAACCTTCTGGAGTCAGAAGAGGAGACACCGTCGTCCTACGACGAGGGATCGCATTCAGAATTGAGCATGAGATGCTGCTGCAGCAAAGGAAGCGCAGCCTTCTCCTGCTTAACACAACGGCGTCTGCGCGCGTTTCTGAGCGAATCCTGAATCCAGAAGGCGGGTTCCCTTCGTCGCACCACAACCGTCTGGAGTCAGAAGAAGAGAAAATAAAGGAAGCAAAGGCCACATCGTCGTCGTACGACGACCGGCCGCATTCAGAACTCAGCGTTATCCCATGTTGAACGGAGAACTTTACTGCTGCAGCAGAGGAAGCACAACCTCCTCCTGCTTCACGCAGCGACATCTGCGCGCGCTTCTGAACGTCTGAATCCAGAAGACGGGTCCCCTTTGTCGCGCAACAAGCATCTGGAGTCAAAAGCACCGTCGTCGTACGACGAGCGGCCGCATCCAGAATTCAACATGGGATGCTCCTCCAGCCGAGGAAGCCAAGCCTCCTCTCTATTGACACAGCGGCATCTGCGCGCGTTTCTGAGCATATGGATTCAGAATACGGGTCCCATACTTCGCGCAACAATCGTCTAGAGCGAGAAGCGGTTCACCGACGTCGAGTGACGAGTGGATGACATTCAGAATTCAGCATTATGCCACGTTGAACGGAAAATTTTACCCGCGCGAGATACGCCTTTGCGTACCTCTCACGGGCGATGTTTGCCGTTAACATGGAATGTTGTTACAGCAGAGGACGTGTAGCCTCCTCCTGCTTGACTCTGTGAAAAAACGCGTCTGCGCGCGTTTCTGAGCGTTTGATTCTGAACACGTGTCACTGACGTCTGCCTTGAGCATGGGAGGACCAAGTGGTGGAGAAGGGAAGTAAGGGGCCTTTAGAGGGGCAGGTGAGAAGGAAAGGAAGGAAAGGAACAACCTGAAGAAGGGACCAGGGCGGGAAAGCCAGCAAGAAGAGACCAGTAGGGGGTCAATAGTGAAAACAAGGAAGTGGGCCAGGGGTTGGGACCAGGAAGGTGAGGGGAGGAAGACCAGTAAAGGCGGACCAGCAATTAGATCTAGAAAGAAGAAACGAGTGAGGGGGAAGCTGGCGCCCGGATTCGGAAAACGTGTCAACAGTGGAGGGGCCGAAGTACTGCGCAGCACAAACCAATGATGTTACTGGACGGGTGGAGAAAATGTCTATGATGAAAGGTATCGAAGTGGTGAACGGCTTGATGCCGATGAAGTACGCAGCAGGTCCTAGATGTTAGCGAATTTTAAGTTTGACAAAAGCTACTTTTTTAGGTCAGTAATGGTACAAAGTCGCGCGAAGCGCGCAAGTGCGAGACACGCCGTTAGGCGTGTCAGAGCACTTGTATATATATATATATATATATATATATATATATATATACCAGACGTACAGCGGCCTACCGGCCGCCAAACGTCTGGTTGTGGGCTTCGCCCCCAACCCCGGAGAATAGAATACCCCGATGGTCTTCTTGCCTTTTTTAGGCCTTTTCTCATTCAATAGAGTAAAGAAATTGGTTTGGCTATATAGAATAGTATAGCGCGATACGGTAGGAAGGACAGAATCTTCAAAACTGCTCCTATGGGGCCTACCCACCCTCCATCGCAAGTACGCAATTCATTCTCTGAAGTACTCGTGGCGTACATGGCGAGGAACAGAAAGAGAGCCTTAATCCGAAGTGCTTATTCTGTGGAAACACAAATGAAATCAATTGGTGTTGGTAGACCGCTCGATGCAATTCACAGTCCGACGGGAATAACATTACTCCCGATTCCTTTACTCATTCTCCCTACCCCCCCCCCCCCCCCAACACCCCACCCACTCCACCAATATCCCCTACCCATGTGCCGGCAGAAAACGGAAGTAAGAATCAAGTACGCGCACACTCGCTGTTGCACGAAACTTTTAAAAAGCCATACGAAAATCTCACGGATGCTGTGCAAAGTCTTATCTGTGGCACGTCTTCTCGATCTGGATGCACATTGGATATCGTCTGTGACACATTTGCTGAATCCGGACGCATATGTCACGACGTCTACGACACGTCTTTTGCACCCCGACACACGTGGGACGACGTCTGTAGCATGCCACGTTGGACGACACTAAGAGAGAATACTGGTCCCCTTATTGGTCACTTTAACTGATCTTCTTCACTAGTCCCCTTTACTAGTCCCCCTTTAGTGGTTCTATTACTGGATCCTTTACTGAACTCCCTTAAATGGTCCTCCCTTTGTTGTCTCCCTTACTGGTCCCCTCTTGACTGGTAATTCACTGGTATCCAATTTATTGGTCCCCCTTTACTGGACCTCCCACCTTCACCGCTCCCCCTTACTGGTCCTCCTTCACTGCTCTCCCCTTTATTGGTCAACCCTATGCAGGTCTCTCTTCACTGGTTCCCTTTTACTGTCAGCCCTTTTCCGCTTCACCCTTCACTGGAACTCCCTTTACTGGTCATCTCTTCACTGGTCCCCTTATCCTTCACCGATCCCCATTATTGGCCACCCTCACTGATCATTCTCTTATCATCAACCCTTTGCCGGTCCCCCTTACTGGACCCCATCGTTCACCGGTCCCCCATTATTGGTCCCACCTTTACTGGTAACACGTCGTGTGAACCCTGGCGCGACATCGGTGACACCTCTTCTGAACTCGGACTCCTGGTGAACAACGTCGGTGGCATGTGTTCTCAACCCGAACGTGCTTTGCGCGACATCAGTGACACGTCGTCTGAATCCGAACAAACCTTTCGCGACATCGGTGACACCTCTTCTTAACTCAGGCACCTGATGAACGGCGTCGGTGACATGTTTTCTCAACCCGGACGCCCTTTGTGCGACATCAGTGACACTTCTTCTGACGGTCTCGACACAGCGTGAGTGGCACCTCGTCTGAACACGGATGCCTGCTACTCGACTTCTAGGAAAGGCCAGACGGAAGAGCAGACGAACGGACGGACAGACGGACGGACGGACAACCGCTAACTCCTTTATATATAGTAGGATATATCCTACTCCTATCCTACTATATATAAAGCAGCAAGCGTGTGTGTGTGTGTCACTGTGTGTGTGTGTGTCACACTGTCCGTCCGTCCGACTTTGAGTTGGGGCGCGGCAGCCGAACACGTCGGCGACCGCGCATGGCGAGCCGCAGACGTGCCGAACACGTCGGCGACCGCGCATGGCGAGCCGTAGACGTGCCAAACACGTCGGCAACCATGCATGGCGAGCCGTAGACGTGCCGAACACGTCGGCAACCGTGCATGGCGAGCCGGAGACGTGCCAAACACGTCGGCGACCGTGCATGGCGAGCCGTAGACGTGCCGAACACGTCGGCAACCGTGATGGCGAGCCGTAGACGTGCCGAACACGTCGGCAACCGTGATGGCGAGCCGTAGACGTGCCAAACACGTCGGCAACCCTGCATGGCGAGCCGTAGACGTGCCGAACACGTCGGCAACCCTGCATGGCGAGCCGTAGACGTGCCGAGCACGTCGGCAACCGTGCATGGCGAGCCGCAGACGTGCCGAACACGTCGGCAAACCGTGCCTGGCGATGCCGTAGACGTGCCGAACACGTCGACAACCGTGTTTGGCGAGCCGCAGACGTGCCGAACACGTCGGCGGCACGAAACTTCAGCCTTGGGGGTAATCGAGGTCGCTGAACACGAATCTGAAGTCGACCAATCGATATCGATCGATATTATCGATTTTTTGAGGATGACGCTCAAGTGGCGCGAAACTTTGGCCCTGGGGGTAATCGAGGCCGCTGAACTCGAATTTGAAGTCGACCAATCGATGTCGATCGATATTATCGATTTTTTGAGGTTGACGCTCAAGTGGCGCGAAACTTTGGCCGTGGGGGTAATCGAGGTCGCTGAACACGAATCTGAAGTCGACCAATCGATATCGATCGATATTATCGATTTTTTGAGGATGGCATTCAAGTGGCGCGAAACTTCGGCCTTGGGGGTAACTGAGGTCGCTGAACACGAATCTGAAGTCGACCAATCGATATCGATCGATATTACCAATTTTTTGAGGATGGCGTTCAAGTGGCGCGAAACTTTGGCCTTGGGGTAATCGAGGTCGCTGAACACGAATCTGAGGTCGGATCAATCGATATCGATCGATATTATCGATTTTTTGAGGATGACGCTCAAGCGGCACGAAACTTGGGCCCTGGGGGTAACCGAGGTCGCTGAACACGAATCTGAAGTCGACCAATCGATATCGATCGATATTATCGATTTTTTGAGGATGGCGTTCAAGTGGCGCGAAACTTTGGCCTTGGGGTAATCGAGGTCGCTGAACACGAATCTGAGGTCGGATCAATCGATATCGATCGATATTATCGATTTTTTGAGGATGACGCTCAAGCGGCACGAAACTTGGGCCCTGGGGGTAACCGAGGTCGCTGAACACGAATCTGAAGTCGACCAATCGATATCGATCGATATTATCGATTTTTTGAGGATGGCGTTCAAGTGGCGCGAAACTTCGGCCTTGGGGGTAATCGAGGTCGCTGAACACGAATTTGAAGTCGGATCAATCGATATCGATCGATATTATCGATTTTTTGAAGATCACGTCGAGGAAGATCAGCCGATCCATCTCGATTAACATAATGGTCAGAAGGCCTAGGAAAGAATAGGAAACCCGTAGCGGCCATGGCGTCCTATTCTCGGGGTTTGGGGGGCGAAGCCCCCAACCAGTCGTAGGCGGCCGCTAGGCCGCCGAACGACTGGTACTATATATAAAAGACTAAGCGGTTGTGTCTGTCCTTCCGTCTGTCCTTCCGTCTGTCCGTCCGTCCGTCCGTCTGTCCGTCCGTCTGTCCGTCCATCTGTCCATCCGTCCTTCCGTCGGTCCATCTAGCTTTTCATAGACGTCGAGTGACAGGCGTCCGGGTTGAGACGAGGTGTGACCCACGTCATGTCGCGTGCGTCAGAAGACGCGTCGCCGATGTGGCGCAAAGGACGAACGGTTTGAAAAGACGTGTTACCGACGTCGCTCGACAGGCGTCCGGGTTCAGGAGTTGTGTCACCCATGTCGCGCAGTGGGTGTCTAGGTTCAGAAGAGGTGTCACCGATGTCGCGGAATGGATGCTTGGGTTAAGAAAGGGTGTCATCGATATCGTGCAAGGGGTGTCCCGGTTCAGACGACATGTCACCGATGTCGCGCAAAGGATGAAAAGGCGTGTTACCGACGTCGCTCGACAGGCGTCCGGGTTCAGGAGTTGTGTCACCCATGTCGCGCAGTGGGTGTCTAGGTTCAGAAGAGGTGTCACCGATGTCGCGGAATGGATGCTTGGGTTAAGAAGGGGTCTCATCGGTATAGTGCAAGGGGTGTCCCGGTTCAGACGACATGTCACCGATGGGTGACAGTGAAGGGGGATAAGTAATGGGGGACCAGCAAAGGAGGGTCCAGTGATGGGGGGGGGGGTATAAAGAAGGAGGACCAGTGAAGAGGGAACCACTGCAGGGGGGAGGGTCCAGCAATGGGGTGGGGAATGGAAAGAAGGAGGACCACTGAATAGGGGACCAATAAGAGGGACCACTGCAGGGGGACGGTCCGGTGGAGGGAGGACCGGTGACGGGGATGGAGGGACCAGTGAAGAGGGGATCAGTAAAAGGGACCAGAAAAGGGGAGACCAGCAAAGGTGGAACCAGTAACGGGGGGAGGCGAGTGGCGAAGGAGGCCCAATGAAGAGGGGACCAATATAAGGGGGAGGAGAGACGGTAAAGGGGACCAGTGAAGATGGGACCACTGAAGGAGGGGGTCCGGTGAAGAGGACCAGTAAGGACGGACCATGATTTTTTATCAGCATCGTCCAACGGGTATCAGGCTTCAGAAGACGTGCTGCTGACGTCGTTACACGGGAGTTGGGGGTCAGCGTATATATCACAGACGATATCAACATGCGTCCGGATTCAGAACACGTGACCCAGATGTCGTACAACGTGCGTCCAGATCCAGAAGTCGTCCCACAGATCATACTTTGCACAGCATCCGTGAGAAAACTTTTTAAAGGCTTCGTTCGACAAGTGTGCGCGTACTTGACTTTCACTACGCTTTTTTCACTTCGGCACAAGTGTAAGGGGTATTGGCGGGGTTGAGAGTGAGGGTAAGGAGAATGGTTAAAGTTATCGGAGGAACATGATTGCTGTCGGGACAGTTAACGGTATCGAGCGGTCTACCGACACCCATTGGTTTCATTTAT